>JARJLG010000038.1:0-549980 GCA_029448575.1 Mycena maculata | reverse complement strand
TCAGATGGCAGGATTAAGAGGGCAAAAGTTACCTTGGATTCCTGGACCTCGATAAGGGCATCCTCACGCTCAGTACGCTCACGCTGACGACGAGCCTCGTCAATGTGAGGGATACGCTTGCGGAAGCGAGTGATCTCATCACAGAAATCAACAACCTGCTGGAGAGCGCGAGGGAACCTGCCGAGCGATGAATAGCAAACTGCTGATACTTGTTGCGGAAATTGAAGTAGAATTGGCCAATCGGGTGGTGGCGCGCACAGACCCTCGAGATACTTGAGGCCTGGGAGCTAGACCAAGAAAAGTTAAACTCTGAAAAATGGGGGAAACAAGGAAGCATACCATGGCCTCAGCAGTATCAAGGAAAAGCTTGGCCTGACGGTCTGGCTTGGGAAGTTGGTAGCCATAAGAGTCTCCTCGGCAGAGGAAAGCTGCTTGTGGATACCAGAAGGCATGGCCAAGCACTGCGTTCAGCGGGGTCCTAGGTCGACTTTCGGTCTACGGCGTTAAGCGGAGATCGGCTGGTTTAGACCGACACGTGTGTCTAGGTCGCTTAGTTACCGCGTGACTAGGCCGGTCTAGGCCAGTCAGCGGGCCTCGACCAACTCTTTGCCAATCAACGACGCTGGAGGACAACATTATTATGTGTACATGCAGTGCGGGCACTTACTGGGTGAATTGTCATGTCGGTGGGACCAGACAATAGAGCAAAGAGGGAGCTAAACCGGGGCTGTCTACTGTGTTAGGTCGTCCTAGACCGGCCTGACGCAAGCCACTTTGGCGGAACGCTGACGCGCTCGACCGGTGTTTAACCGAACTGGCCTAGACCATCATGGTCTAGGGCCATCAACGGACATAGACCGGGCTTAAACCAGAATAGCACAACCGCCGGGAGGCTAGACCAAACCCCGGTCTACGACCCGGCTGAACGCAGTGAAGGGGCCGGGGGACTCTACAGTCTGGGACGCGGCACGAGGACCAGTAGGCGGAGCCATGCTTAAAGAACGAGTGTAAAGGGACCCAAAGGTTAAGGAATAAACCTGAAACCAGGCCACCTTTATACCGGAAATAATAGGGTACGGATAAACGGCACAACTGAGGACAGTTGTTATTTTAAAAATGGGGGAGAGGGTATACACTAGGGCCGCTTTTCGCGATCGCCTTTGAATACATTTGACCCCTTAACAAGTTAAAATTGACTGCCGCAGCCCGGAATAGGATCATTCCAACAGGGGAAAGGTCCTTATTCCCGCTACTCTATTCAATGGCTTATTCTGAGGCCGCAAGGGAGCGATCACATCCGTGGTTGAATTCATCGGATTAAGGATAAACCAGTCCCAAGATCAAGAAGATAGGAACCAATGGCGAAAATAGTGAAAACATTGAGCCAGACCGTCCTATTCTAAGGTAAAACATACCTGATCTGGAAGGAGTTCCATTATTCGTGGTCAAACCAAAGGCATAGCGAATAATTAACTCGATTCTGGAATAAGGATTACAAGGCAGTTATCTACTAAAGATAATAGTCTACTCGTCCTCAATGTATGCTCCACGGCCAACAGTGTCAGAAGGATTAATGAAACCGGAACCTCCGGTGAAGTCAATCACATCCTCGATGGTCAGGGGAATCTGAGACAGCGGCACGGTGCGAGGAGCAGGACGAGGTAGGATTAAGGCCTGGGTGCGAGCCATGGCCATTTGGGTGATAAAGGCTTGGTCTCCAATTAAGGAGCGGCGACTGGCGTTGCTGGCAGCCATGGACTGGAATAGGTGGAGAAGCCCGGACAAAGTACGATACTGAGCCGAGAGGATCTGATAGATCAGCTCGAAAGCAGCAGGATCAATGGCAGTAAGCAAGTGGGTAAGGGCAGCAGCCGCCTCCATACGGTGTTGACCTTGGCACTCGTTGATGACCGATTCAACGTACGGATAAAGAGAGAACCAGGCCTCGTATTTGCTATAGATGCGCCAGTTAGGCGAGACCTCTAGCGGATTAAGGAATAGGTCAGCCAAATATCGGGCGAATAAGGGTTATTGGGACATACTATGGTCAGCAATAGCCTGTTTGTCCTCCGTATCGACGGCTTGTGCAAAGAAGTCGAAGGTGGCGAAGTTGCAGAGTGGATTGAGGGATAGCTCGCACTCCTTGCAGTCACGACCCGCACGAACCGCGGTGCATGGGATGCTAAGGAGGGTGCACTGCAAACAGCTCCCTACGGGCTGGAATAAGGATGTCAGAATAAGGGCATCTGAGCAGGAGAAAGGCATACCTTACGACCACGAAACATAGTGATCACCTTCTGACGGATCAGGTCATCTGGGACAGGAAGCTGGCGAATAGTGCTCAAAACGGTGGACATGGAATAACGCAGGATTAAGGATGAGGGACATCCTGATGCTTAAATGGGGTCCTGTGGTCGGATAAACGGGTCTGATCGACTGTATTCCGAGGAAAGGGGGCTCTTAGGTTCCGAAAAATGGAGAACTAAGGAGATCACTTCTATCGGAATAAGGAATACAGGATTAATCGTGAACTAGGATAGTGGGGTGCTGAATAACTCCGCGTTCCCAATAATCAATACACTCCAAAAGAAGACTCATGGCAGTCACAGAGTATCCATCGTTATGACAGATGTTCAAAAGCCGGTAGAGTTCCAAACGAGGCATCGAGTATATCTGAGCTTTATACTCGCGGCGATTTCGGTTGTAATAGCACCGGCGGTAGAAGATGAAGACAGCGCGAACATGTTCGAATAGTTCAGAATAAGGGAACAGATGGCGACCAAATGGGGCAACTAGAAACCCTGGCCATCAGTGCTTATTCCGGATGGATTAAGGAAACTATGCGCACGGCCTTCATCGAAAGAAGAACTGTGACGGAATGAGAACCATTCCATCAAGTTCATCATATTACAGTCATGGAAAAGGCGAGTTTCACAGGCTACGCAGCCTCTGCCCCATGACTGGAATAAGCATTCGCGACTCGAAGAAGCACAATGGTCGCAGCACAGAATCAGCGGGAGGCTGGATTAAGGGGATATGACGTCAGTCTAAGCAGGGGGCATGAACTCAAGTGTGAACAACGCACCTTAATATCCTCCATCATATAAGACGCATATCTCTCCTTAATCGAAGCAAATGGCATGGTAGGAAAAAGTGATAAAAAGAGGAGCAGGTGTCTGAGCCAAGTTCCCTTGACATGTTTGGAGACAAACATCATCACAGCCACTATGATTAAGATAAGATTACATGATCTTATCCTAATCTTAGACAGAAGATAGAAAAAGATCGGACCGGATTAAGGAATTAGCGAGACTTTGCCAAAAGGTACTCAAGTCCGACAAATCTGAGTTCACGCCAAGGACAGAGAGAACGGCAAGTAATTGTATTTGGCCCCATTTGGGGCCGATGGCAAGACAAAACAATAGGATACGACTATATATATTTTTTGAGGCCCTGCTTATTCTATCTACAATGTCTATGATGGATAGATAAAGAATAAGCAAGGCGGCGCGACCACGACGGCAAGAGAAACAAACAACGGCGGGAGACCTACTCCTGACCCTTGGGCGCGGCACGGCTTCGCGTGGACGGAGGGCGTGCGGGCGACGGCTTTGAAGCGGGCTTCTTCGGCGTCGAAGAAGGCTTCGTGGCGGACGGCCTCGAAGAGGGCTTGGGAGCCGGCTTCGGCGGCGTCGCCGGCCTCGACTCCTCGACCTCCTCCTCTGCCTCCTCCGACTCAGCCTCCTCTTCACCAGCGGCGGCCTCGACGGACTCGGAAGGGTCCCGGGCGATGTCGATTAAGGCCCGGACGGGTCGAGAGTGGGCGAGGCGGCATCCCGAAGTCCACGTCACTCATGTCCAAGTTCTTGAAGGACTTGTAGGTCCCCCGGAACTGGGCCACGAGGTCGGCGAGGTGGTCACGGACGGCCGAGGAAGAATCCGAGAACCGAGTAGCGAAGGTCTCGTCACCGAACCTCTCGACACAGGTGTTGAAGTGGCGGACCAGATGGTCGAACGCCTCGGCAAAATCAACGGACGCGTCGTTGTAGAGAGAGGTGATGCTGGCCAGGCGTGTCGCTGTACACTGGAATTGATCCACGATGATCCCGGTTGCTGGGATTAAGAATTCCAGAATAAGCGATGGTTCGGATTAGAGAAAACTGCGACGTACTGGGCGACGCTGCTGCAAACCTATCCGCAAACTCCACATGGAACTTGATGAGTTCCAACATCGTCGCCGTATGGCAACAATAACGGAACCCCTTCAAGAAACAGTTGAGGCACCCATGCCCGAAGGCGATGGGGACACACTCAACGCGATGGAGGATGCAAAACGCGCAGGGTTCCTCAGGCTATCCATGGGATTAGTAAAAAGACTCGGAATAAGATATAAGCACTACTCACAATGAGAGTGTCCTTGATATCCACCTCGAGGATCTTCTGGACGTCGATCAACTCAAGGGACTCAAACCTCTCGACGTAAGTGTCGGAGTCGAGCCGGCGGTGCGCTGTGGTGGTCGGGTGACCAGTGAAGAACTGTTCGGGTGCCAGCTGAGCCTTCTTCTGGATGAGGAACAGATAGATGTCATCAGGGTCGCCGAGGTTGTAGTTGCTACCGTCGAGGTCTACGTTGAGTTGGACTAAGGCCCGGAAGGATTAATAAAATTGGAATAAGGGCGACAAGAGTAAGGACTTGCCTGGAGTCCCAGCCTTGGAACCCTTAGCCTGTTGAACGCGAGCCGCGATGAGTTTCGAAATCTTGGTGGCGTCAGGGTCCTTGTCGGAACGAGAAGGGGTCCCAGAGCCAGAGGAACGATGGGTGCGCTGTGGCGCATCAGGGATCTTGTTCTGGGAGAGAATTCAACCGATTAGAGGAAAAGGGGGATAAGAGAAAGCAGGCTCACCGAGTCAGCCTTCTCCTTTCCCTTCTTGCCCTTCTTGGGCTTGGCGGGGAGGGCCTCCTACGTCGAGCCGCGTCAGGGTTGAATTCGGAACATGAGAAAAGGATGGGACGGACCGGTGATACAACCCTAGCCTTCTTCTTCTCGCGAAGATCACGCACGCGACCGGGTTTGGCATCCTGGAATAAGCCATGAATGACAAGACAGGAGTAGAATAAGGAACAGAACGCACCAAAGGAGGCTCAGCCTCGGAAGGTTGAATCTTATCCTGAACAAGGGCGTCCAGGTCGGCGGAGTCAAAAGAACGCTTCTTGGTCATGCTAAGGAGGACGGATTAGGCAGAACGAAAGAAGGATAGAGAAGGCACGTACCCAGTGGGGGCAGCGGCACGAGCGATAAGCCGAGAAGAGGATGCAACTGGCCTGGGCTCCGGTTCGGACTCAGGATCGGGAGAGGGCGATCTTGGCGGGACCGCTGGAAGGTTGTTCAGGAAACCTTGGATTTGGGCCGGCGTTGGGTCAGACTGGTCGAAGTTCTCAAAAGACTTGTCCAGAGGGCGGTGATCCCCAGGGCCGAGGGAGATCTTGGTGCGGGCAGGGGGGATAGCCTTGATGATGGAGGCAGCCTAGGGATGGAGTTGGATTAATCCCGAGTCTGACATAAAAACGGATTAAGGGCTTACATCAGAAGGATAGATATCCTCGTCCACGCAGAAGTTGTACCACTCCTTGGGGATGGTGTGGAGGCGCTCCATGACACGGTTGATACCCCCGTAGAACACGCGGGCTTGCTCGTTGAGGTCGTGGAGGTTAACATTACGCTTAAGGTAGCGCTGAGGGAGGTCAACCAAAAATAAATGCAAAGGGGAGTAAAAGGGCGCTTACCAGGACCGGGAGCGCACTCATGACGACCGCCTTGAGCTCGGGGCGGGCATAGTCGCTGATTGAGTCAGGATCTAGGAGGTGGAGGCCGAGAGCGTAGGCCAGATGGTGGTTGAAGGCAAAGAGGACAGAAGAGGGAGAAACCTTGGGGCGGGCCTTGGGACGAGCAGCGGAGGGCTTGGATTTAGGGGAACCCATGGTGGTGGTTGAGAAGAAGGAATGTGGGCGTTATGTTTTGCGCGGCCCTGGTTTAAGTGAGGGTGCAAGAATAGACGACGGAGAAGTTTTCCAAAGCTAAAAGTTTTGATGAACTTCTTTGAATAGGGCGTGGGACGGACTAAAGATAGTCTCCTAAGCCTATTCCGATAAAAACATATGGAATAAGCTTACCAGGTATCGGATTAGGGACAAGTTGGGTACCAAACGAACGGCAAGATGACGAAGATGATGAATATCCAGAGGGGATAGGGGCTGGCGTGTTAGATCCCGCGGGACTTCGAGATCAACGGGATCTTCGGTCAAAATTGATGGGAATGGATTAGAACGCCGCAGCCGGAATTAGGTCCGACTTCACCCGAAGGCACGGATTTAGACTGGTAGAATAAGCACCTGGAGCGCTAGCGACTTAGGCACGGTCGGAACAAGTACCAACCGGTCAATAAGAAGCGGAGGTATCGTAAAGGCTTGAAACGAGCCTTGGCGATATCAAAAGGACTTCGGATGACGGAATTAGTGGGTTCCGGTCAAAAGGGGAATAAACAGTAAAAACAAGAATAAGGCAGCCGAGGGATTATATATGGACATTGTTGGCATAAAACCGATATAAAGGGATCATCCACCTGAGATGAACCAATTATGTCAGAGGAAAGGCAGGTTGACTGGGGACAGTCAACATTTAAAAATGGGGGAGATGATAAGCCGCGAAATTTGCGAAACCTCAAATTTTACGAATGCATAACATTCAGCGCTCATCCAGAGGTTGGCGTGAGCTCCAAACGTGCAGCCAAGAGTCATATTGCATTATCATCCTAAACTGGCAATAACAGCTTATTCCTGGGGACAACGCCTCTGAACACTTGAGGGTTGAATCCGGATTAAGGCTCAAAGCCCATACATCAAAGTCCTGAAACACCCTCTATACGTGGGAAGGCAAAGCAATGCTCACTATCAAAGGGAGAATCATATTATCCACCTCTGGCATTTATTGGCACGCTGGGAACCTTATTCTGGAGGGAAACACCTAGTTGTTTACACGACTTTGGCTTACCCGACGCGACGCGATGGGTCACCTGATCAAGGCCTGGACCTACAATTATTACTCCTATACACCGGATCCGCGACAGCGCGATCACCCGATAAGCCGCAGGCCGGATTAAGCTTGTACTGCGTGTTTCTGGATACTAATTAAGGGCATCTGGGGTATCGTTGGAAAGGTATTGAACCATACCATCCAGTCAACGATACTAGAAGTCGGGGCATTCACTACAGAGGAAGATATGGGTCAATTATCCTATCCAGGGGACTATTTACACATATAATCCCCTGATCGATGGGAGTCATTATACGGACACATAGGAGAGTTCGAGTAGCGAATAAGGGCGCCAGGACGCACGCAGCTTATACCGATTGCAGGCTAATTAATTAAGTAGAATACCTGAGGCCTGGTAATCACGCACATGTAATAGTTTTTGTACAGTATATAAGGAGGGCAGAACTAGGGAGGACGGCACTGAACCAGACCCCAGAAAGTGAGGAGCAATACAGCCCTTGCGTACGGAGTTGAAGTTTAGGCTTGAATCTTTGGCTGTCAATTAGTCTCAGAATTTAAGTTCGGTTTTGGAATAGTATCAGTGGGATTTATAAGTGTCAGTTACGGGCGTGAGCCATACCAAGTCCGAGGCGTGAGCCATTGTGTGTGTTTTGAGGCGTGAGCCATAGTTACGGGGCGCGAGCCAAGCAAGTTTGAGGTGCGAGCCAAGTCAGTGGAATAAGGCGTGAGCCAAAGGAGTGGAATAAGGCGCGAGCCAAACAACCGGGTCTAAACAGCCCACCGGATTAATAGTCCACCAAAAACAAACCGGTCTAGAGCCGTTATATCTGCATAGTTGGGAAACTTAAATCCACGTTGGGAACCAACCGATAAATTCAGGTTGTGTCTTGAACGCCACTTCAAGAAACTAGTTGAGACTCAGCCACCCTTGGGGAAACGGGAATTGAATACTTTCGTGACAAATATGTTTACTCGTGGTTTCCTTGGACCTATACTTGTGTCCAAAAAGACCCGAATCTTGTCAGTGTATCAAGGTCATTAAGGGAGTGTGTTGGTGTTGGAGTCTGTCTATTGTCGGTTTAGTCGTGCTTAATCTCACTTTGTGAGTTAGGTATAACTCGGTCGTTCGATAGGGGGGATTTTGGCAGTTGCATATTTAGACCGTTGAACCTGAGCAACCCTTACAACGGCTAAAATTCTGTCTCTTCAGAAGTTTCATTAGTGGCCTTGAGTTCGAGTACACGGCTCGACAGAAGCAAGGCCTTGTGTGATGCTGGTATATGTGCATGCTTGTGGATATGGTAGATCTGTTTGAGACGAATATCAGCTGCAATCGCTGGAGGTGGGGGACATAATTATTTTTCACCTGTAACAAGTATACGGAATTTTGCTGCAAAATCATAGCAGTAGGAAAGTGGCCGCTTTGGCCGACTCGCCAATTCCACTCAATGGAAAATCCTACTGTCGTTGTTTTCTTTGTTGTCTCGTCTCTGATGATCGACATAATGGACAAGCACATTTCATCAATGAGCCGGATGGACGTGGTGAGGTGAATGTTGGGATTGTCCAGGATTTGGACAGGAGGAAAAGCAGTGGATGGGGAATGAGTGTTGGCAGCACCACATGCAAAGTTCGAATTACTCGTTCAGCAAACTGCCAATCAGCGGCAACATTATCCCTCCACAAGAGTAAAATAGGCTCATGTGCATGCTCATGCAGGGACCGAACAATGTCTTGGAGTGGTTGTTCAATATGCTGAAGGTGATCTGTTGGCGCGAAAATCATTTAGCAGATTTGCTCGAATTCATTGTTCATGGTCCACAGACTTCCTAGAACTCGCACGCCGTCCAGTCGCGCAATATATTTGATAGTCTTATAACTTCGGTCCCATGCAATGAGGCGAGTGGAGAAAGCGGACATCACCTGATCTTGTCTTGGTTTGACGTGCCCCATATAGTCAATGTAAAGCTGGTTCAAATACCACTGGAAAGGTGAGAAGCCTGCAAAGCCTGTTGGAGAAGGTCGAGAATACGTCCATCCAGAGTCTGTGGTAAATCTGTCGGTGGGCAGGCTTTCAATGCGTGCATATAGGATGCTCAGCGAGATCACGATTCTGAACATGCAATTCCCTCAGAATCTTCTCCCAAGCATGGGGAGTTAAACCATGAGCAATACTGATGTACTCATCCAAGAAATTCAAGGAAATGTATTTACAAACACCTTACTACATGCCACCTTGGATTACCTACCGCAAAAACGGACACAAAGTCATTTTGTGAGAAGTAGAAGGAACAGAGGATCGAGAGGTGAGACAGAAACACCAACACCATCCCAAGTGCATGTGGAGGTCGACATTGGTCCTGTATCCTGAGTGCCGGTGCGGGATCGATTGCATTGAGTGCAACATGTTTGTGCACCCCGCTGCTGGCCAGGCCCAAGGGCCCAGTGCGGATGTGAATGTGACATGCTGGCCACACAGATGTGTTATGAGGAATGAGTCCACACATGGAAAGTAAGCATAGATCCGAGTCGAAATGACAAGTGGACATACACAAGGACAACCATACTTGACAGGCCGGTCAGAGCCCGAGGCCTCTTGCCCTCCTTCTTTGTCTTCCAGAGTTTTTTTCAATGAGACCCATTGTGCAGCGCAGACGGAATTTAAGCACTCACCCGTGCATCAAATCCACTTCACGTGGTGGCCGTGGTCTAATCCCTGTGTCACAGTATGCCACACGAGCGCTCCTGGGTGCCCAACCTACACTGAGCTCTTGCTACAACGTTGAAAAACAGCTCCGGATGAGCAGAGGAAAGATGTACATTCATCCGGCTTCAAAGACTCGCCTGAGCATAGAAACGAAGGCACTACATTGTTTCAAGAAGGTCCCATGGTGTTCCAACGCATGGAAGAGCAGCTTGAAGGCTGAACCGGATCCAAAGTAGAAGTCAAAATTGACCCCAAGATTGACGAGACTTCAGTGAGAATCGCAGCCAGGTACAGGTGCTGACATGAAAGCATGATAGAATTGAGTGGTTTTGCAGGTTGGAATGTGACGGTTGGGCGGCGATGGAGACAACAAGCGAGGCAGAGTCCGGTAGAGTACAGCGGTCAGCATGTCCAAATGGGGCGAAAAGGTTATGCGCTGTGCACTACCACCGAGTCAGAGCAATCAATGCTAACAAGCGCAAACACCCGACAGGCGGGCACCGAAGCCATGCAATGTTAACATACCCAAACAATGATGTGCCAACGTGCCAATGCACGCACCAACAAACCCCCCGGATGGCTGACGGTAAGCGAATCGACAGGAAGGCAGAGGGATTGATGCGAAGGGCATTGGGCGCGTGCGCGCAAGCAGTAAGCCATCACGAAACTCGTGCCATCATGAAACACGGAGCTGACACTCGAAAGTTGAAACCATTATACGAAAGCGGTTGCCGAGAGACACATGAGTGCATGCCGGGCACAACCCTAACCTCAAAATTTTGATCCAATAATCAAAGAAGTGATGGGATCTGTAGAAAAAAATGGCGGTGGGGAAGGATGATAAACGAGTCCAATGTAAAAATTTAGGACTCGTAATGCGCTGAACCTTACTCAGTCAATTATGATCGCTGGATTATCGGTGTCGATACGCACCTTCTCGGTTTAGAGTTACTCCGGGCTACTCCAGCATGCGGATTGGGTTGGGATTGGGAAAGGAATGGATTCGGTGTTAGGATTGATGCCTTACAAATACCTTACGTGTAGATCTGATATAGTAGTCGTGACCCGGCCCGACCCGCTCAAGCTGGCGTGAGTTCGAATCCGACATGAGTGACTTTTTTCAAAAACCTCCTTCGGCTTTTTCTCCGGCATATCTGGGATGTCAGAGGATCCATGGAGGGCCCACAAATTTATTTATCACTTTACGACAGCGATTTTAGACTTGCTCTTTCTTACATATATGCAAATGTCCAAAAAAGCCGCTCGTGTCAGTTTCAAACTCACGCCAGATTGAGCCGGTCACGGCTACCACATCAGACCTACACGTAAGGCATTTGTAAGGCATCAATCCTAACGCAGAATCCAAGAGGCAAGTGATCGTTCTCGATCAGACACATGGTGCTCGAGCTCAAGTAGTGTGAGGCACGAACACTACTACAAGCTCTAGTTAGCCTAGCAAAAAAATAGGGGTTGGAAGTAGAGAGACTGGCGATGATGAATCAAGTATTGATTCGATCGGTGGCAGTGTAGAATTCGTGCTCCTCTCTCTCCAAAAAAATTTCCTTCACCTAAACGATTTTTGAGAAAAGCCTTTCATTCAATCTACAAGGAAGAAAATAATACTTGAGAACCTAAAAAAACACTCTTTGTAAAGTTGAAAATGACTAATATGGGAGGACCCAATGGCGCTACTAGCACACTCTTAAACGCAGGAGGATCCGAGGCGTGGAAGATGGCACAGGCACAGATCCTGACCAACAGGGCCTCACGCAGAGCCGCAAGGAAAACCCACAATGACCAGAAATCTGTTCAAAACAAGGACAGAGCCACACACAGAGCAAGTGCGCAGGTCACTGCGGGAGGTCCTGGTGACACCTTTGGAGAGGACGAGCAGTTGGAAATGGACTCGGACGATGATTACCAAGTTCCAGACCCAGCACCGCCGGTGGGGAGCATCCCTCCTGTCGGGCCAGGGATTGATGTGCAGGCCATCACGGCTTTGTTGAAGACATGAACCCGTGTGAGATTTTGGTCCTCGGATTGTCAGTGTGTATTGGCCTATATTCAAGTGTGTCAAAAGACATGACAATGGAACGCACAGTCATCGTTACGAAGTGAGAAAGGTGTGTAGTCAGCATAAATGCGCAGTAATGCGAAATGACAAGAATAAAATACAATTGTGCTCACGCAAAACCCATTTAAGGCAATTTTGAGGACCATATAAGGAATTGCTTCCAACACGAATCAAGTACGTCATGGGCCAATTAATCAGCAATTTGGCGGGGAAACACTCCCCTAATAACGAGTCTAAAAATAAAATTTCAGGACTCGTAACCAGGATGTAGCTTACACAAGACACATAATCTTGTGAATACAGTTGAAATTTATGGTAGGGACAGTTACAATAACTTTTCGCTTTGTGTACCGACCCTTTTTAAAATATGTCTTCAATAAGATTCCATTTTCAGCATATGTTTTGCCTGTTCAGAACATATTGTCAACACATTGAGAACACATGCAAGATACATCATGGGAAAGGTCTAAACTTATTATAATTGTGTTCGACATATGTTTCCAGTAACTTTGGGAGATTTAGCATGATATGCCTCTTGTGTTACCGTGTAACTTACCGTGGTCAAGTGAGATGTTAAATAATTACTTTGCAGTAACAGGGTCGAAAGTGCCTCGTTACTTACCTATCACATGTGCCAGGTATGACAAATCCTTCAGTGAATTTTAACAAATTTGAATGCGTGATCTGTGTGATGATGTGATACCAAATAGCTAGCTAATTTTGCCCAATCGGTGCTGCGGGTGCCCCTGCGCCAGCAGCATCCATGCCAAATTGGCTGGATCTTTCCCTGTGAAATCTTTTGACTCAAGCAGTGTGCTGGATCTCAAGTCTGAGGAAATTATCAATTTAGATTCTTCCCTTCTCATGGACGTGTTGGCTGAGGAACCTGTTGTCGGTG
Source organism: Mycena maculata (assembly GCA_029448575.1). NCBI lineage: Eukaryota > Fungi > Basidiomycota > Agaricomycetes > Agaricales > Mycenaceae > Mycena > Mycena maculata. Next base: position 537,249 of record JARJLG010000038.1, on the reverse strand, counting down.
CATCAGCGGCCAGGCCCACTCCTGGTGACATGGATGAGGGGCATGGAGGATGTGGAAGACGATGATATGGACAGTGGATTCGAGCTCGGACCGTGGGCTTAATCTAATCCATCATCACATATTTGCACCTCACACGTGGGGGGGGGGGGGGCAGCAGGCCCCCGATCACTACCTTATAGGTCGGTCCGATTTTTTCCAGAAAAAATTGTTGATTTACCCAACGAATTTTGGCCTCTGGCGGCTGATTTACCACCAAGGTTTTGTAAAAGTGCCATTTTTTTTTTCGTCCCAGGCCTAAATTTTGGCTCCTGGCCCTTTTTTGCAGCGGGCCCAAGGTATACTATTTGAAAAAAAAAATCACTGACTCCACTCAATTTACCCTACAGGAGAGTGACCCCCAGGACTTCAAGGCTGATTTACCCTAAAAGTGGACCGGAGGTAGCGCCATTTTGGGGCACTGATTTACCCTATCTCAGACCACTATATAAGGTAGTGACCGGGGGCCTGGGGCAGCTGTATTGTACATCTACCTGTGCCCAAATAATACCTTCTATCTCTCTCCTTGTCCTCCTCCGTCCAACCGGGAGCGTCGCGGCCAGAGATTCTTTGGGAAATTGGCGTGTGATTCTGTCACGTGGGACCCCAAAAAAGGTAAGTTACCTGGTAACTTACAAGTATTGTAGGCCACAGAAAATTTGAAGTGTAAATTACTAGATTTGTGGTACCCTCTAGACTTTGTTCCGTGTTGGAAGGTTGGCTGTCACACGGGAAGTAGCGCAAGCAGGGATATATAGTTGCACAAATGTTTCGGGGGGTGCAAGTGCGACGAGGGGATAAAGCTCATGTAGATCGACATATCGAGGCAATATGAGTGAGTGATCCAAGAAGTTTACTTGTCATCTCTGCATCCATCACGCAACCATGATCGAGATGCTCACCACCACCTATGGCTCGAGTCAACCTCACTTCACTTTGTGTCCAGTATGGCAGTCAAAATGCACATTTATTCCACCCCAACTTTTTTTTTCCAAATTTGGGCACGCCCCGACTTTTTTGTCAGATTTGATGACCATACCCCGACTTTTTTTTTTTTTTTTTTTTTGGAGTGTTTGGGATAATGAATTTTCAGTCTGCAGAAGCATTCCAAAATCATCCGCTGGGTCTACGGAAAAATTCCAGTTAATGCCGGGGAAGTTGTCCAGGGAGGAAATGCCATTGCGCACGTATATACCCCAACTTTTTTTCCCCTTTGGTCAACCAAAAATAGTTGCGCACAACGTGTCCTGCTCCAACTTTTTTTTTTCCATGTTACACAAGTGTGTTTTATTTTGTTCTATCATCTAATATAAGCATTTCTGTGGTGTTGCGAGGCTCATTGCTGCCATCCTTCGCACGATATAGCCTGACTGAGAACCCCGATGATAAGCATGCAAAATGGCCAAGCCTGAAATTTCCCAATTTCTGTGTCCTTGTTCCACTTACTAAAGTGGAACCAGAACTTATCTATATCTTGCCCATAAAGAGCCATAGAGAGGTCCGATCTGTTGGCTAAAGGCACTACGCCCCCAGATAGTAAAGACTTGTCAGGTCACCAATACCACGAGGGTCAACGGCCTGGGGAGCTGCTGTGTATTTACGCGTAATTCAACGTCCAACCATTCAATCGAATTGGGACAGAGATAAAGTGTTATACCAAGGACATACACACACCATCCATTCTGACTACAAATTACACCTGAAAAGTACACTACTAGAGTTGGGAATCAACGGACAAAAGGAACCTTTGCTAAAATGAGAACACGACCCGAACAAATCCGGCAGTAGCCGACAGATCAATCCACGGCATGTTTGATATTTGACACTTGGACCGAGGTCTGGATTGGGTAGCGCAGTTGTTGCCTAAGGAAGATTGATCCACTAACTCCATCATTCGTGTGTTGGAGTAGTTTATCCGTTTTCCCGTACCGAAAGTCATACTATATGACAATTTAACCGTGATTCTGCAGAGAGGGCTAGACACGGGTAAAATCCACATCATAATATGATGCCATCTCTGGGATTAGAACCAAGATCAGAACATAGGTCTCGGAACAAAGTATCTATTTAACTGTTTATTTAACCGTTTGTATTCATTGTTTGTTTTTTTTTGGTGGTGCATTTGTTATGACCTTCGGCAACTAACAATTGGTTAGCCCGTCGGGTCCGCAAAGTACGTAGGGATCATGTGACCCTACACCAAAGGTGGGAATGCTTTTACGCACGAGGGGCAGATGCCGAACAGTGTGGGACTCAACCGTAAATTTAATTACGTAATACCCACCAGAACCCTCCTAATGAACAGCTTAGCCAGGGTTCGAACCCTCGATCTCCGGGGCCCGGCGGTCTCCGATTTACTCAGAGACCAGGGATGATGGTTACGGTTTGTCCATTCAACCCCCTCATTTGTATTCATTGCGTGCTCATTGCTAATTATTCCTGCATTATTTATATTTTATTAGTCCTGCATGTTGTGTCACCCGTTTGTATAAATACAGACAGATTCAGAGAGGGAAGGCAGTGAATTCACCCCTTCTTGCTAGACGTATTCAGCCCTGCTGGTATTGTCGCTTGGGAAGCCTTGTATTCATTCGGAGTACCTCTTGGAACTTGTAAAGTTCTTTTAGTTATTTCGGTCAATATATTGTTGGTTGTTGGATCACATCTCGCGCTAGAATCTTAAGGAAACAGAACACGGAACAGACTCATAAGGGTTTCACAAGGGTTTCATAAGGATTTAGGCAAACGGATTTGATAGAACAAGGAACAGAATCATAAGGGACCGAGAACACTGAAAGGATAACAACGTCTAAGGACTAATCCACCCGCCCCACGAGATAAACACCTCTTGGCATCTTCTAGACCTCATCTGAGTCACTAGATCGGCTAATTGAATCGCATCAGTATTTACGCGTAAATAGCTATTACTTATATTTAGCGCAACCAGAGACCTAATACTTGGTCCGATCCCCGTACTTGCACCGTTTATTGTTTGGATTTGTGTTTAGTGTTGGTTTTGTGTTATTAGTGCTCTAAGTGCTGATTTACATTTCACTACATTTCACACTTGTTCAGATAGTCAGCGTTTCACCGAGGCACGTGCTGGACATTTCTTCACTCAATTTCTGAGCTTTAAGGCTCCACAATCTCAGACCCAGCGTTCTGAACTCATCCGACAATAGTCATCTCTCGCTCACATGGGCTGCAACAGCCTCAGACTAGTTCAATGCGCAGTCTCGGGAATTGGGATCGCTAGGCCGTTACCACGTGGCAAGTGCTGAGTCAGACTGAGTAGAAGATGTGAGGGCCTAAGCAAGAAAAGATAAGGAACCAAAAGGCAATTACATTAGCATAGGCATCTATGTACTTGTTTACAAAAGGGCTACTGTTACTATGCTATTGTTGTCCTCCGACTCGAGGCACATACACCCTCCTCCCGCCTTCCGGACCTTTCACGGCTACCAGTAGTCCAGTGAGGGCACAATGTGCCCGATGTGCAGTGTTGAAGGCCCTGCTGGAGTAGCCTCGGTGTCATCAAGCAGGTTGTGCACGGGCGGGAGAAACAGTGTTCTCCGGTTTCACGTGATCATCCAGCTAACCCTAAGTTCTTGTTCCTACCTAGTACCAGGTAAGGTACCTGCGTGAGTCCTGAGTAAATCAAAACTGAACATTGCTTCTGCTCTGCCAGTGACTCTGAGGCACTGGTCACGGCCTGGCAATCCAGTGAAACGCTGACTATCTGCACAAGGGTGAAAGGGAGCCAATGTATATCAATGCTTTAGAGCACAAAAATACACTAAACCACTCTAAACACACTAATCCAAACAATAAATGTGCGAGTACGGGGTCTAACCAAGTATTAGGTTAATGGTTGGGCTAAAACTATGTAATAGTTACTTTCGAGAAAGTAATAGTAACGATCCAAATAGTTGATCTAGTGACTCTGACGAGATCTAGAGATAGACAAGAGGGTTTTATGCGACAAAGGTGGTGGAGTAGGTCTTAAGACTTTGTTATCCGTTCAGTGTTCTTGATATTCCTTATAATGTTCCGTGTTCTATCAATCTGTTTGCCTGTCATCCTTATGAAACCTGATATGACCCGATATGATTCTGGTTCCCTTAAGGTTCTGGCACTTAAAACGGATATGATCCAACAACCAACAATATATTGATGGAGAATAACAGAAAGAACAAACAAGTTCCTAATGGTACCCCGAATAAATACATGACTTCCTCTGACGACAATACCAGCAATGCTGCGTACGTCTAGCAAAGAAGGGGTGGATTCACTGGCTTTCCACTCGAAACCTGCCTGTATTTATACAAGAATTATACATCACATGATAAAAGGAATAAATAATACAATCAGCTCATTCTGGTATTACGGATAAACGGGCCCAGCTATTTAAAGACCCATGTATCATGAGGCGCGGATGAACGGTTAAATAAGAGCTCTATCCCGAGAGCCAGACATCTATCTTTCTGTTTTAGGGTATTGCCATCATATCTTGATGGCCTTGATATCTTTGGACGTGCCAAACATGGTTCGTCCGGGTAAATTGTGGTAGAGATTACCCGGGCCAATCAGCTGAGACCAATGGTCGTTAATAGACTGGTTGACCTGTATCCCCTGCCTGATGACACCTTTATCGCCCAATATGTCCCATGGTCAAAGCGTTGATATGGATAATTCCGGTATCTAATTTGTCGGCTATCTCCGGATATCCGGCCCGAATGCCTCACTTGACAGGTTTTCCTGCAAACGCGATCCCCAAGGTTCCCCTAACGTGTTCTTCGACGTGTTTATGGTCTGAATGGATAATGTGTGTTATGTCCTTGATATATGGCACACAATACGCGTCCCAATTTGTTCGAATGGTTGGATCTGTACTTTCGAGAAAGTCCGCCGTAGCCTAATAAACCATTGACCCTCGTGGTATCGGTGACTTAATAGGTCTTTACAGTTGAACCTTACTTCGATGCTCCTTTAGCCAACAGTATGGACCTCACTATGGCTCTGAATGGGCAAGATATCTAATTAACACTTGTTATACATTGGTAAGTATAACAAGAACGCTAAAATTGATAAATTTCACGCGTTGGCAATTTGCATGCTTATCATCCGGAGACCACTCATTGAATCTTCTGAGACTGAGGTGGCTGTTGCAGCGAGCGTGAGCAAGAGATGGTTCTCGGACGAGTTCAAGGCGCTGGGTCTGAGACTGTGGAATTTGAAGCGCAGAAATCGAGTGAACGTGTGGCACGTGCCTCGGGGTTCTCGGTCAGGCTATATTGTGCGAAAGAAGGCAGCAATGGGCCTCGCAACACCACAGAAGTCCTTATATTAGATGATAGAACAAAATAAAACACACTTGTGTAACACAAAAAAAAAAAGTTGGGGGACATGCAAAAAAAATCGGGGCAGGACGTGTTGTGCCGCAACTATTTTTGGTTGACCAAAAAGGAAGAAAAGTTGGGGCGTGGTCATCAAATCTGACAAAAAAGTCAGGTCATACCCAAATTTGGAAAAAAAAGTTGGGGCGGAATGTGCATTTTGACCGCCATACATGAGTGAAGATAGTGGAGGTGTGAAGAGGTTTTGGTGGGCTAAACTAGAGTGTAAAGACACTTGGATATGGCTGAAGGGCTGCTCGATTTATCCATCATTCACGTCGATCACTTGGAAATAAATAGATAATTCAAACTCTGCTGCAGCAGTAATTTTCTATGATTCTTTCTCTAGGACTTTTGTAGCAAATGTACATACTAGAATTCAAATCTAAATACATGTGGCTGAGAATATCCATGTACAGCCAAAGGTAGAGAAGTAACCTCAGGTAGGACAAAGAAGACACCGCGTGCTGGGCAGCACCACCCACGCACATGCCCCACCCTATCAACAAAGCAGAACCGACCTCCCACTCCCTGACATTGCATGCACAGATCCTGTCTGACACGTGCGAGCGCAGGGACCGTGTTTCCCCGCTACTCGAGTTCCTAAAGGAGAGTAGGGACGGCGATAAAGCGGTTATCACAGCAAACAGGAAGCTGCACTGAGGAACACATGAGACAGACAGACAGACAGAGGGGGTTTGAGATGGTCTGGTGAGGCCTGAGGGAGGATCGGAAGGTGAGGAGGGGCAGGAATGTAAGGGAATAGGCTGATAGAATGGATATCTGCACAGGTAAGATGTACTGATAAGCATGGAAAATGACCAGACTTGAAATCTATCAATTTCAATGTTCTTGTTCTACTTACTGAAGTAGAACAATGCTTATTTATTGCTTTGCCCACAATGAGAGCCATAGTGAGGTCCGGACTGTTGGCTAAAGGCACTCCACAAGAGATTACATTGTATAGACTTGCCTGGTCTCCGATACCACGAGGGTCAACGGCCAGGTGGGCTACAATGGAATTTCACATAATTCCATGTTCAACCATTCGATCGAATTGGGACATTAGGAAGGTGTCATATATCAAGGACGTAACACATACCATCCATCTAGACTGTGAATTCATAAGGGATCCAGATTGCAGGTCAAATCAAATCGGCAGAGTTGTTGGTGCAGTTGCAAGCACAAGTTCGACATTTGTGATATATCAAGTCACTGTAACTTTAATCACACGAGCCTGGATGCCTTGGAGAGCTCAGGAATCGTTCAGGGACATTCAGTGACACTACCAGGATCAACAGCCTGCTGCGTATTTATGCGTAAATGATCAAAGATTGTATTTACATGTAAATCAAGGGCCAAACCATTTGGTTGAATTGGGGCACCGTGGGAATAGTTGGGTGACAAAGGTGTCATCAGGCAGAGATGCAGGACAGCCAGTCTATCTATAAGGCTAAGCTGGTTGGCCCGGACAATCTCTACCACAATTTATCCGGACACGCTATACTTGGCACGTCTAAAGATAACAAGTCCATCAAGATATGATGGCAACACCTTAAAACAGAAATATAGATGCACGGCTCTCGGGATAGAGCACTTATTTAACCGTTTAACCGGGTCTTTTGATGCATGTACCTTTAAATAGCCAGGTCCGTTTATCCGTTGTAGTATTTATTTATTTTATCATGTGATGTATAATTCCTGTATAAATACTGGCAGGTTTCGAGTGGAAAGCCAGTGAATTCACCCCTTCTTGCTAGACATACTCAGCTCAGCTGGTATTGTCGCTTGGGAAGCCTTGTATTCATTCGGAGTACCATTGGGAACTTGTTAGTTCTTTCTGTTATTCTTGGTCAAATATATTTGTTGGTTGTTGGATCTATGTGCACATAAAGAATCTTGAGGAAACAGAATCATATCGGGTTGTATCGGTTTCATATCGGGTCGTATCAGGTCATATTGGGTTTCATAAGGATTCGGGAAAGCACACAGATTAGTGCATATATTATAACTGAGAACATTGAAGGATCACAAGTCTTGAGTCTATTGACTACCAAGCACTACCCCACAAGATAAAAACCACTCTCTGCTTCGTCTAGACCTCATTAGAGTCTCTGGATCGGCTATTGGAGTGTTCTCAATATTTACGTGTAAATAGCTATTACCAGATCTAGTTCAAATATCAACCTAATACTTGGTTGGAACCCCGTACTCGCACCACTCGATTGTTTGGATTAGTGTTTAGTGTTGGTTTAGTGTTTGTTAGTGCTCAGGCATTGATAGACATTTTACTACATTTCACATCAGTTCAGGTAGTCAGTGTTTCACCAGGTAAGCTCGGAGCTAAGCCAGACACTTTGACTAGACGATGGGACATCTACCCTAAAGAGGGGGATAGGGCTTACAGCCAATTGAATCCTCAAAATTTTCACCCCATTTTCACCCAAGATCAACTCACCGTGTCCCTCCGGGCCACATTCCTCGAGGAAATCACCCTCCGTTCCTCCATCGTTATGGATGTTGAGATGCTCTTTTCCGGCATTTGTGCCCACTACAACAATGATCCAGCCGCCGTTGCGGGACTTGCTTCCGCAGCCTCCAGCACCACTCCACGCTGGAAACTCGACCCTTCCGGTATGCTCTGGCTGTACGATCACATTTATGTTCCGGTGGTTTCCGGAGATGCTCCGGACCAGCTCCGCGTACGTGTTCTGCAGAATTTGAATGATCACGAGTTGGCTGGCCACTTTGGACAGAATCGCACTTCAGCACTCGTATGCCGCGAGTACACTTGGCCAGAGGTCCGGACCTTTGTCCAGGACTACTGTCGATCGTGTGTTCTTTGCAAGCGCAACAAAAAGCCTCGGCATCGGCCTTACGGACTCCTGAAGCCACTTCCGATTCCGCTCTGGCCTTGGCATTCCATTTCCATGGACTTCATCGAGCAACTCCCTCTCTCCGGCGAGTTTGACTGCATTCTGGTGATTGTTGATCGGTCATCTAAGCAGGTCATTCTCATTCCTTGCGATACCCACATTAATTAGCTGGAGCTCGCTCACCTATTCCTCATTCACGTCTTTTCCAAACACGGTGTTCCAGCACACGTTATGTGTGACCAGGGCTCCGAATTCATCGCTTCATTCTTCCGGTCGCTGGGCGAACTATTCAATATGGAGATCCACTATACCTCCGGTTATCATCCGGAGGCCGACGGTCAAATGGAACGTATGAATCAGACTGTTGAGCAATATATCCGCATCTACTGCTCTTACCAACAGGACAATTGGGACCGACTCCTTCCGCTTGCAGAATTTGCTCTCAACAACGCTCCGAATGCTTCGACCGGCATCTCCCCCTTCTTCGCCAACAAGGGTTACAATCCGGCGATCACGGTTCATCCGGAACGTGATGTGGTGAACATGTACACCAAGGATTTTGTCGTTGATCTTCAGGAACTTCACCAGTTCCTCCGGGAGCAAATCACTTTTGCCCAGGAGCGTTACTAGAAAACCGGAGATTGGAAACGGTCACTGCAACCTCCGCTTTCGATCAGCAATCAAGTTTTCATTCTCGTGAAACATCTTCACACCAGCCGGCCCACTCCGAAATTCTCGGAGACTTATCTTGGCCCTTACGAAGTTATTGGCAAACCCAGTGCCGCTTCTTACACCATTCGGCTTCCGAATCGTTGTCACAGGTCCATCCAGTCTTCCACATTTCCCAACTTGAACTGCACGTTCCGAACCCCTTCCCAGGACGCGAGGAGCCACCTCCGGCTGCTGTAGAAATCATTGATTGCGAGTCACATGTCGAAATCAAGCAAATCATTGACTCGAAGATCAACTGGAGGTTCCGAACTAAGCTCCGGTACTATGTTGAGTGGCTCGGATACGAGAACACTGACGATCAGTACGCTTGGGTTGGTGCGGACGACTTGGACGCGGCCGAACACATCGACAACTTTCACCAGTGCTTTCCCAAGAAGCCCGGACCCAAACATTAACTCATCACACAAAATTAAAACCAAGAAAAAATTTCATCCAATTCAATTACAACACTCATTCATATATATACAATGTCCTTTTGCCCTTAGGCCTCCAGGGCCTTCATTCCTCGCTTCCGGAACCTCTGGCTTCCCCATCTCCTCGTCTGAATCGTCTAAAACGAAAACTCCACCCTCCTCGTGGAATCTGGCTGGCGCTCCTGGCTGCAGCACGAGGGTTTGGAACTCGTGCACCTCCGACTCCCTCTTCACCTGCACCAGAGGCTCCAGCGCAGGCGATGGAGAAGGAGGCGGAGGCGGGACGGGCTTGGGGTCGGGCTTGAAGGTAAGGACCGTAATGGTCCTCGCCTCTGCGGCCTGACTTGCAACTCGGGAAGTCGCGGTGATCTCTTCTTCGGGCCCTTCCGGCCCCTCCGGCCCCTCGGGCGCATCCACATCCATTCCTTCGTCCACCATCTGGACGTCCTCCTCACCCTCCAAGACCCGGAACTCCGCGGGCCATGAAGCGGAACGGGCTCGGAGTGCAACCAGAGGCTCCAGTTCTGCCTCCCGGTCCTCTGACTCGGCGACTTCCTCCCTCTCCTCCACGACGGGACTCCCTCGCTTCATAAAACGCCAGCGCTTTGCCGGACGCACATCCTCGTCCTTCTCCTCCTGCTCCTCCTCCTCCGTGAGCCGGTCGAGCTCCGCCTCCTCCGCCATCGTGAAGTCCCACGTGCACGCCTCCACGTCCGCCGCCGTCCACCGGAGCATTCTCTCCACTCTGGGAGGCACCTTCCTTCCACTTCCCGGTGGAGAGGGCTCGAGGTCCCTGCGAGTCTAAAGCAGCCGATATCGGCTGGAGAGCGGTGGATGGAGACCTGGGCCGAGAAACTGGGCCAGGCGACAGAAAAACCAGGTGAAAAGGCAGTGATGACTGATACAACAAATCCCGATAAAGCTACTGGCACCGCCACAGGCACCCCCCTCCAACTGATGTCCGACCCGGACATCCCACCGCAACTCCTGCACCCAATGCTCCTCGTGAGCACCACTCAATCGAACCACCACGCTTTGGTTCAGCCTCTGTAGCTGTTCCTACTTGCCCGATGGAACTCTGACGGCCGGCCAGTTTAGAGAGTGTCCTCCGGAGTTGCGTCGTTGGCGAGCGCCTCGGCCATCCGTTCCTCCGCTTCCGCGATCTCGAGGTCCTGTGCCGTGGGTATATACTCCCCTTCATTGCGGGGGTGTTTTTGGTCAAGGGTTGAACCTCGTAACGGGATGAAATGACGAAGTCTTCGCGAATGGACAAACTGTAAATCTTTTAGCGGAGTACCATTCATGTCACAAAGAGAAAAAGAATTAAGAAAGCGGTCATAGATCTGCACTGGTGCGGACCAGCGTGGCACAAGTTTATTGATGGATTTGTGGTTGCCGTCCGCTTCGGAGTCATACCATTGGACGACATCCCCGATGCGGAAGTCGGCAATGCGCGCGTTCGAGTCAAAGCTCGATTTTTGTTGTTTGGACCGCTGAAGTGCTTTGAGGTGTGCGGACCAGCGTAAGCTGTCTGCGAGGGCGAAATGGATGTCAGCATCGGAGGGTGTCGTGGGAGCGGGGGAAGCTGAGGTGTGGTTTTCAGGAGTGAAAGATCTGCCAAAGAGGAGTTCGCGTGGGGTGGCTTTCAGGGCAATGAGGATCCGGTCGTTCATCTGGCGGATGGCCTCGTCGAGATGTTCGGGCCAGTTCTCGGGGATATCTTCCGGATCAACCGTGCCTTCGGAGTTATCGTGATCTGGGGCGCACAAACGTTTGAGTATGTTCAAAAGGATTTTATTGCTCCCCTCGATTAGGCCGTTGACCCACGGCGAGTACGCCGGGGTCGTGATGTGCTTGACATTGTTTGCTTCGCAGAATTCATCGACTTTCTTGTTCCTGAAGTGGCTCCCCCCATCTGCCATGAATGACTCGGTGATGGCATGGCCGTGGAATATGCGGTTAAGAGATTCGATGGTCGTATTGGCGCTACCCGCAACTTTCAGCTTCGTTGCCCAAACAAAATGAGAAAATACGTCAATGTAGAGCCCAACGTTCTTGAAGCCGCCTTTCCCCAGTGGGAGTGACAGGTAATCGCCCGCGACCAACGAGAAGGGTTGAGTGCGGTGTATGTGCTGAAGAAGTGAATTAAGAGTTGTAGCACCGAAACTCTTGCATCGCGGGCATTCGAGCATGACTTGTCGGCAGTCAGTATCCATGCCGGGCCAGAAGTAACGGTCCGATAGTTTGAGCTTCGTACTCTCGACACTGAAATGGCCATTGACTGCGTGGGTTTCCAGAGCCTTGGCGAAGCCTTGCGCAGCGGGGATACACTCGGTCCGGGCCACCCGCCGTGCCGCAGAATCTGCGACGCGCCAGAGTTTACCATCCTCAATCATGAACCTGGCAGCGCGATGAGCTGCTCGTTTACGGTCCTGGATGGTCGCGCCGGATGTCCCGCCCAAGAGATATTCCACTATGGGTGAAAAGAAGATATTGTCAGCGAATTGAACTTGGAGTGGGTGACTAATCCCGTCGGATAAACTCAATATGTCGCGGGTGATTCCCTTCGTGGCTTCCCAGTCGGCGAGTACGGACCAGCTGGAGCCATCTGTGTCTGTCCGTTTGCGAGCCGTCCACATCTGGCTTAACCCGTCTGCTACGGGGTTATCAACGCCGGGCCGATGTCGTATGTCAATGATATTCCGCGCCAAGATAGATTCCTTCCATCGGCTGTGATGAGAGTTGAGGCGTTCGCGCACTAAACAGTCCCGGAGGGCCTGGCAGTCGGTCTCGATTTCGATTGGGGATCCATACGTGTATGCCTCAAATTCATCCAGACAATATTTCAGCGACGCAAATTCCAGGAGGAATGGTTCGTACTTAGCTTCGCTGGTGGATGTGCGCTTCGAGCAGTACGCAATCGGGTGCCATTGAAGAACTTCTTTACCGTCCTTGTTGATGAAGGGGAATTGCTGCGACAAGAATCCGGCGAAGCCCTCTGCCGATCCGTCTGTTGTAACTCGAAACACGCGGCCATCAAACTGTGGCGTCTTCAGCAACGGTTCCTGTGAAAGTAGACATTTCAGCGTAATGAAAGCCTTTTGTTGGTCCTCGCCCCATTTATGCTTGATTGAAGTTGTCTTGAGAGCACGCTTGTATGCTCCTTTTCGGACGCGCCAGTTACTGCCGGGTGATTGTATCTCTACATTACGCGTCAAATCCGTTAGCGGCGCTGCAATTCTGGCGTAGTCAGCGATCATGCGACGAAAATAATTCGTCAGACCAAGGAATCCCATCAGGTCTGCAACATTCTCGGGTATTGGCCAGTTCACGACTGCTCCAACCTTGTCCAGATTCGGTTTGAGGCCGCTGGGTCCCACCATGGCTCCAGCGAATAACACGTCCGTGAAAAACAGCTTGGTCTTGGATGGAGATAATGATAGTCCTTTGTGCCTGCAACGCTGGAAGAACTTGGTCAAGTTGGCCAATTTTGTTTCAAATACATCACCTGGTAAGCAGATATTGTCCATCCAGTTGACGAGTTCCCGCCCGATCATGTCATCAAGGGCGACAGCAACCATCTCACAGAAAGTTGATGCGGCCCCCGTCAAACCGAACGGCATGCGGAGATAGACAAAATATCCTCGGCCTTCAACGTAGAACGCCCTGTAGGGTACAGATTCATCATCTAGAGGGACAGCATAGTAACCTGCGGCGAAATCAATAACACTCGCCCACCTATGACCAGCAGCAAACTCGTGTTTCGACTTCAGGTCTCCATGCGGAAATGGAGGGACTTGTGTAGCCTTGTTGACCGCCATGAACACGTGGCACACGCGCCACTTCGTCGCCACAGGTGAGGGTTCCGGGGATACTTTCCACGGCCTCGAGTAGAGCCTCGTCGGTTTCCCCAGGTTCACGGACTTCTTCCCAAAACGGTGGTAGGCCGTTCTTGATACACTCCGCGTTGACTTTCCGCAGGACCTCCGTGCGAGTTATGCCTGTTTTCCCAGCCTCTTTCGGTGCGAGGTTTGCACTATTCAAACATTTCAAGAACTCGCCTGGAACACGTGATTCTTCCATCTCGTCGAGAATGTCGTAAAACCATTCCTTCTGCTTCTCGGTGAGTGGGCGCTGGGACATGCGCGTAGGAAGCTTGATTTCTGGGTCGATATTGAGGTGGTGTTTCCACCAATCCACATAGAAAACCTCGGACATGGACAACGCGAAGACGTCAGCATATTCCCGGATGAGGGATGTAAGCTTAGCTCGTTGTTCTTCGGTGAGGTCCGTCCCAATCTTGATCTTGCCAAGGATCTCTTGGACACGCGCCTCGTTGAATGGGTCCGTCACGCGCATGGTGGTGTTTGTGCCGCGGTCGAGCTTGAATTCCTCCGCCACCTATACTACCCCTAAATATAGACCTGTCAGATGGCAGGTTACCATCAGTACCTGCCACCCCGCGTGTATTGATATCAATGAATCCTCTCACCCTGCGGTAGCACCCTCCGGTAAATGTCTTCTGAGCGACTTGGTTGTGGAAAAGCTGGCCAGTTCCTGATTGGGATGCGTCCCGATTAGGACGCATCCCAATCGGGTCCATCACGATGGCCCGGCCAACCCCGACCATCAATCCCCTCGGCCAACGCCGCCCATCATTCCGCACCCAGGCCATCAACATTCCGTGCTCATCGTCTCCGCCACATCAGCGCTCGATCACCGCCATCAATTCGCTTCAAACCACAACCATCTTTCAACGTCCAGCACCGGCGGGTGCAGGTCGCCCGCCGCCGCTGCCGCCTGCCGTGGCGCGGCCTTTCTGCTTGTCTCTCGCCCCCTGCTGGTCTCGTCGCTGTCTTTGGCAGCCACCAAGTCAGAGTGCTATATGTGCTCTTGATGACGTGGTCTTCAATTTCGTCGGCGTGCTTTGGTGCGCCTGACGATTTTGTCGTCTGGACGGCTCTCTTACGGCTCGAAGGCACCACTAGCAAGTTCCCCTGAATCCCGCATGCCCCGACTCACGCTCACCCCATCTGTGATAGCCGATTATCACTATGTACCTTGCTGCGTCTCTAGGAAGCCACTGAGTCAGAGTGCTATATGTGCTCTTGATGAGGTGGTTGTCAATTTTGTCGGCGTGCTTTGGTGCGCCTGATGATTTTCTCGTCTGGACGGCTCTCTTATGGCTTCACTCTTAGCAAGTTCCCTTAAATCCCGCCTGCACCGACTCGCGCCCGCATCTGTGATAGCTGATTATTGCCGTACCTTGCGGCGATATCACTGAAATTCGCAAGTTCGCGAGGGCTACCTTGCGGTATCGATGCTACCTTGCGATACCACAATGCTACCTTGCGATATCCCCAGAATTGGCAAATATGCAGCGTTTTTTTGTTTTCTTTACGTGTTCTTTCGTTTCTTTACGCGTTCTTTGTGGCCCAACCAACCCTATGATGAAGCGCAGAGGCCTTTCCGGCGGCACGTCAATCACCTATGGCGGCGGCCCTGTTCTGGCGCCAGGCGCCCGAAAACAGCAGACCGTCAATGTCAAGCTGAACCGGACAGGGGCTCAACTGGCAGAAGAACGGCGTGTCCTTAGCAGCCAGATAGCATGTAAGTCGTCGCCGCCACTTGTTCTTTTCTGAACCATACTGATCTATTCACGTAGCACTCAGCTCTGCACAGCGCTCAGCACTTCTGGGTGAAGATGCGGTCATGACCGACAGCAGCATGGATGCCTACGCCGAAGGCTGGCAGGATCTCGACAGTGATGATGAAGATGCATTACGAACTGTCCCTCCTGGGGAGGAGGGCGACCACCATAGTCATGCAGGCCCGGACGCTGAATTCCACGCCATCCTTGATGGCGTACAACCCGGGTGCGTATTCAAGACAATTTTCTCTGTATCTTTGCATTACTTACCGTCTAGCCTAGCCGCGGTGACCTTCGTATACGCGATGATCGCGTTCAGAAGGCCATCGATTCGTGGAACCGCCAAATGCCGGCTCTGGTTGACGCGTACCTGGACCTCCAGGCCGATGGACCCGCTGACTCGTCCGACAATCCCGCAGCATGGCCACTGCCTGTTCTCGGGTTTGAGGGTATCATATCTGCTTAAATTCTCATTTAATACATATACTCATACCTATTGTAATTCAGAACACGGGCCCCACCTCTTTTCGTATACTCCGACTACCCGCACGGCCAATCAAGCTTTAATCCGACATGGGTACATTGGGTCCGCCCCGGATCAACCCGGTTTTGCCTTTCCTATCCGTCTCTTCGAGATCTACCGGCAACTGCATCGCGTATGTCCGCGCTTCAGTCTGGACGCACTGAGCAAGGCCCTCACTCACCTCCACCATGTAAGTTACTTCAGTTGAGGGACACATGATCTAATCAAGCAATCTATCCAGGGCCCGCGCAAATCCAGCTTACGGGATCTTTTGATGAACGCATATGACGCGTATCTCGCGGTCCTGCGCGGCGTTGAAGCCCGATCTCGCGTTGCCCTTGGCCGCACGGGAAACTGGTATATGGACAATGTCTGCGCGCCATGCCTCTACAAGACCGTCAATGAGCCCTATCTTAAGTTTTCTTGGCTCGGGGCTATGGACGGCAACAATTCGCTCAAGTGGGTTGATGCCATTCTGCGTACGGGTACTTCCCGGGCAGATGACCGCATTTCTCAGCATGACCGCTGGGTTACCCCGGAACAGGTTGATCTTTTCAAAGACGAGGTCTCAGAGTCGCAAAAGGTGGGCATGCCATTACAATTTTAAGCTAAGGTACTAATGATTAATGATTCTCAAGCGCCCTCGCAGTACAGGACCACAGCTCACGGACATGCACCTCTCCTCCTTCGCTACCCTCCTACCAACGCCAGCCGACTCGGCCGAAACAACGGCCGGATCTTCTTCAGGCCCGCATCCGATTCCTCAACCGGGGCAATCTCTGCCATCAGCACCTGAAACCTTGGGCGACGACCTCGACGACGACGACGTTGCGTGGCTCAATGTCAATGAGCTGGACTCGATGGATGCCGAGGAACTGGCAAAGTGCATTAATACATGCAACGCAAGAAAATGTTCGCCCTCTTTGCTGTCTCAGGTATCTTCTTGACTGTCTGCCGCCACGGCCATGTGGTTGTCATGTGTGATATGATTCGGAGCGGTGAATTGTAAGTCCCATCTCTATTCTATTTCAGTGTTCTTACTAACGCGTTCTTAGAATGAAGTATCCGTTGGCCATGATCAAGAGACTTCTGGACAGATACGGGAAAGACATTGGTCTTGGGTACGACATCATGTGTGCCTTCTTCAAAACCCTTCTCTGTAGCTCCCTCGGCAGTCGTGTCGTTGCCATGAGGCTCCAAGGCGTGGTACCGGCATTCCACGGTCACGCTCACAATCACGCCTGCCAGGTCGGCTGGCATCCCCTCTACGTCGACGGTGTGGGACTCGAGGACTTCGAGGAGTGCGAACGCACTTTCTTGCGGTCCAACCATCTCGCCGGCATCACCCGCCTCTGCCAGCGGTTCCATCGGCAACAAGCACTTGATGAACATTTCGACTTCCACGATCTCGACAAGCACGCATCGCCTGGTAAGTGTCTGGTACCTTTCTTTATCTTATCTTCTCTTTCTGACTCATCTCGTTCTCGTTTAGGCAACTTCATCTATCAAAATTACCGCCAAGCCATTGAGAAGATCAGCCTTAACCGAAGTTACCTCAACGCCCTTGAGCAGCGGCTGCACACCACGGATAAGGATTATGAAGACGCCCTGCTTGCGGAGCAGAAATATTTCAAAGATCTTCGTTCCGAGCCCGTGGACGTCGCAGACATGGTGGATTATATCGAGCTACTTCTGAAACTTCACACACAATTGTACGTCCATAATCTTGCTGTTAAAGTCTGTCCGATCAGCTCACCTGCTTCAGTGATGACGCCGAGGTCGCCAAGACCGAATTCCGGCGGCTTGATCACCACATAATTCATGATGGCTACACTCGCACCGAAATCGCTCGCGTGAGGACCCGGTACAGGACCACCTATGACAAGTACATTGCAACGCTAGAAGAGGTCTGCCGCTACGAGGAGGTGCACAACATTTCAGAACGGTGGACCCCGGCCTCTAAGGAGTACAGGGATGCGCTCGTTGTCGCCAGCGAGCGCCGCTACAAGAAGTGCGTTAGTGAACTTGAACGCCTTGTTGTAGGGAGACTGTTTGAGACCACGAAACTGGGGATGAGTGGCGTAGGTGCGTGTCCATTTCGACCTGTTTCCATTCAGCTCATCCTTACCAGCGTACAAAATGCGGGAGAAGCTTAGCAAGGCGTTAAAAACGAGGGCCGAGGCCATTCGCAAGGCCTTAAATCGGTACAACGATGCCGCCGCCGCTCTGAATCCACCACGTCCTCGCCTCACGTGGCATTCCATCATCAACAGCGCATCTCTACCCGAATTTGACTGGCTTCGAGAAACTCGTCAAGACATCCGGGCACTACCATGGGCGCAATCAGCCGTTCGTGAGGCCATGGTCCTGTACTTCGGGATCAAGCGCGCAAATGAAGAGAAGGTCCGCCTCAACGTCGAGATCTGCCGTCTGATCACATTCATGGTTGACGACCACACGGATTACTACCGCACGATTGCCCGGACAATCATCCCTAACCCCCCTCTAGCTCGCGAACTGCAGCGTCAATGGGCATTTCACACCCGGATCAACACCTCAATCGCCGCGCGCTTGGAGCTTACGGCCAGACTGCATGGCTTCACCGGCTCCCTGTTTCCGGGGGAACGTGAAGGTCGAGATGCGGCTTTACGCGATGGCATTCCACTGCCCTTGTGGCTTGAGCAAGTCCTTCATTTACGAACCGTGACTGTGGAGTACGAGGAGCCGGATGATGCAGATCACCTCTCCGCGGCGGAGCGGGCGACGTACGACTTCAACGGGATGGCAAGGGAGGGGGATTTCGATGAAAACATTGTTGTAGACCTTCTAGAGACACTTGGCATGGCAGATGATGCATAATATACTTGGATTTTGGAGGATTTCTCGAGTGCGTCAGGACTTGCAAGAGCTTTGAAAGAGCTCCGGGAAGACGGTGCCGTACATGCCAAGCCCATCTCTGATTGGCTGGGATGTCCGGTCCGAACTCGGCGACTATTTTGAGTTACCGAACACGAACATTGAACGCGTCGTTTGTGACTCTCCTCCGCAGGATTAACGCGACTTGAGACATATATATCGCGTAGTAAGTACCCATAATTGATAATATCTGAAAAGATTTGATACCGTTCCATAGGGAAGGCGGCAACAGGCAATATTTGGGTATCTCCCACCAAATCTTGGTCAAGAACACTTTTTCAACTGTGTGAGTTGCAGGAACAGGTTTCCTGGCCGCAAAACACCTGAAATGGGGTCTAGGGGGTCTCTGGATTCGGACTGTGCAAGAATTGCATTGAGAACGCCAAAGGGTATGTTGATATTCACTTTGAGTTGCTTTGAACAGAGTTGAAACCACATTTATGTATACGACCTTACCTATATTCCGACGTTTTCTCGACACCGACCGACCTTGAAGCCACACAACCCCAGTTTTAACGGAAGATATGGGTAAGGGGTATATGATTTGACATTCTGAGAGAATATTAGAGCAGTACATGACCCCCTGGATCTCCAATTCCCCAAATACTTGATTTTTTGCCAAGATTTCGAACTCCTCAGAAATGCCCAATTCTTTCTCAGAAGTTAGTTATGATCCTAAAATCGATGTTCCCCAACTACCAGACTCTAAGAAGTTATTTCCCGCCAGCAATTACACTGACAAGGTCTGAATAACTATGTGTCTAACCGCTTCCACCTGTTGATTAAATACACAGAACTATTTTTCCCTAGTACAACAGATATATGAGACCTTAAATACAGCTGGTCGACACTAACCTATCAATCTGCGAGACGGAAAGACTTTTTCTAGCTCGGTCGACACTTTAGTGTAAATCATGCTAGATAGAAAGGTTATCCTTCCTTCTTTTTCCAATAAAATACATTAAGCTGTACTCAACATGACCGACTTTTTAAATCCATCCAATAATTAGCAGGACCTCTGGTATTGGGCATTTTGAGTGCCGCAGAGGGGCCCCTTCCGTTTTGGGACACGCCATCAGCACGCTCCAGGCTCGCTTAACTCTTATCCTCTGCCATCATGTCGACTGCGGAGGGCGACGAGAAAGCTCCCCCAGTCCCCTTCGTGCACCATTGGAATGCCCCCGGGGTGCGAGACCTCCCTATCCCCCCACCGTCATGCAATGGCTTTCCCAGGGTCAACCCTATTCCCCTGCACGCTTTGCGCTTCACTCCGCTCGGTATCTATGATCTGCACCGCCATCTGGGGGTCTTCGCTCACTCGCCCTCAATCTGGAACACCTACCATTACCGCTTCACGAAAGGCCGTATCGCTTGGCTGGCCAGTGGTGCCAGTAACGACAATCAGCACCATCCATCTGATCCTGGCTTCTTCCCCGAGCTCAAGGCTTTGCGCGAGTCGCTCCCTGCCGCTGACGATGGAGGGTACGCCCCGCGGGTGGAGTTTGTTAACCTGGTACGGGAACTCATGTTCGATGTGGTGCACTTTATTTTTTAAAATTTCATCACGCCCTGTCTGATTCGTACGTACCAGGCAACCATGCTGGATCGCATCATCGACTCGACGACACTCATCATCCATAGCGAGGGCACGACCAGGCCCGGAACCCCTGTACGCCCTGAATACTTGTCCAGCACGGTCTACGTCCCCCCCACCTTCTTGGCCGGCAACCCGAGCGCCCACATGGACATTGCCCGCATTGTCCAGCAGTACATTGAGACGGTAGGTGTTGCTACGGTCACTGCGTGGGCGACCAATGCCAAGTGTGCCAAATGGTCTATCTGTAACTCGGCTTCCGGTACTCGCACGCCCAACTACATCCGCCCTGGCCTCGTCATCCCCGACGCCAAAAAACCCGGGTCTTCTGTCTACGTCTTCCGCGGCCGCCCTGCCGGCTCATTGGATCCCCCTGGTGCTGCCCCTGTGCCTGCTCCGAGTCGTGACGGCTCGGAGGAGCCTTACTCCCAGGACGCACTCACTCTCATGGACGAGATTGAGCACAATCATGCGCTGATGGCGGAGATTGACGATCTTCGTGGCCACATCACCGTGCTTGAGGATGTCCTCCAGCGGGCACAGTCGGCCATGGCAAGTCGGGAGGCGGTCCACGAGGCCGCAGCGGCAACGGCTGAGCGCACGATCTCAAGCTTGGAACGTCAGCTTCAACGGGTACAAGGTGTGTATTCAGTCTTAAGGGAGCAATGTATTGATGCATCTGATTCTCTTTAGTTAGTGGTTCGAGCGCGGCAATCTCCGGAGCCCCTGCGAATGCACGGCCACCCAGCTACGCCTCGTCGTCGCAGTTCTTCACCCCCACGAAGACGCGCTCCACTACCCAGCTCTTCGATTCCCGCCGGTCCCCCCGAATGATCTCGGAGACACCGCTCCCCTTGACGATCGCGTGCCTGGAGGACTGTTCGGCGCTGTCGCTCTTACCGGGGATCCGTCTGATGATCAGGTGTGCCCCGTCCACGAGATGGTACGAGGAGCTGGCAGGGCTTGGATGCGAGGCAAAGGACGTGCCCAGGTTGTTGGAGGCGCTAACTGCGGACATGGGATTGTAGTTTTTTTTTTTTTCAACTTGCAATATGATCAGTGTTGTGCCCGGCAAGTATGAGAATCTAAGCTAGAGTTGCGACAAAGGAACATTTGGAAATGGAATTATGGGCAGTAAGGCACGTGGACTCAGAACGCGTCGCATTGACTGAGATCAGTCTAACCCTAACCTTGATCACAGTTTCTCTCCACTTCCATCTCATTGCTGTTCGTCTCTGTTCGTAATGCCTACTGCCTTCACCACGATCGCCATCCAAAGCCATCCTCAAATCCGCCACACAGAGCCCAAGAAACGTCCCCCCTTGACGGCCGAGAAGCGCAAAGAAAATGCAGAAAGATGTGCTGAGAAGCAAGACAGCATCGACGAGGCCTTGGCAGCCTGGTGGGAGAGCACTGTCGCGCTTGCCGATGACCTCTCTACACGCTACAAGCAAAAGCCAAAGTATTTTCTAGAGATGATGTTTCAAGGCGGCGCGCGCATGGTCCACGCGCAGGGGAAACCCAATCCCTATAACGCTTTCAGGGCTGAAAAGGCCGCTGAATGTCGGGAACGTACGTCCTACACACTCACTTTTTCCCCAAATCTTCATTAATTTCTATTGAAACAGGTGGTGAAGCTAAAGATGCGCCAACTCTTCATCAAGACTACTTCGACGAGTACAAACACCTCACAGTGGTGGAGAAGGACGCCCTCGTTGCACGGTTCAAAGACACCAGGGCCCGCGAGGTGAAAATTCGGCGCGATACACCTCACGCAAAGATTCAGGATGTCGCGAATATTGCCAGAAACATGAAGCTTCTGGTACGTTGTTTTCTTCCCTCAGATTCTTGATCTCTTGAGCCCACCCCTCTGAGATGGTCCGGCTTTCGACGCGTGTTGGGGTCGAGGGCTTCTTCTGCATCGTCAGAAGCAGCACCGACTTCCACATGCAGCCCCAATGGTTCTTTACCTCGCGGGAACTGGAGCAGTACATGCCGATTGCGACACGTCGGAAGTGGGTGACAGCAGAGGTGGGGACGAAGGTCGAGGCCTTCTGCGTTGCAGGCTCCGATTACATCCAGATCTGCTGCGTACGAGCAAGCAGAAAGCGGATTTCCTCAAGGCCGGCATTCGCGAAGGGATTACGGAGAACCTCAGTGTGTCACAGTCCCTGCTCGTAGATATGTGCTAACCCCACGTACCTGGATACAGTTGCCATTACAGGGGATGCCAACACCCAGATGGCCTACGTCTGGTACGAGGAGGACGTCGTGCAGAAGCATGGGGTCGTTCTCGTGGGGTGGACATTCCCCGAGATCGTCAACCCCAGCGAACTGAGCTCGTCTGTTAAGCCACTTCAAGATCTCCACGACGCGATCAAGACCGACGACTGCAAGTTCGTCAGGCTGAGCGCGCAAGGAGAAGTGGGAGGACGATGTCGCCGCTGGCCGCGTCGAGGCCAAACATCGCGCGACGCGCAAGGACAAGGGCGTCAAACGAAAACGGGCCAATGACAACAACAACAACGACAACGAGCAGGAGGACGAGCAGGAGGACGACCACGAGCAAGACGATGATCAGGATGGAGAAGGTGCGCCCACCCCCACCACGCGCCCCTCGAAGCGTCGCCGTATCACGGCGAGGCTACCCCAGCAACCAGTTGTCGAGGAGCCCGAAAGCGAGCCAGAGCCACCGCGTGCACCCATCGAGAAGCCCGTCGCCCACAAGCCACGCGACACTGGGAAGCCCAAGCCCGCGAAGAAGACGGCGGCGCCGAAGAAGGCCAGGCCCAAGGGCAAGAACGCACCCAGGAAGGCCCCACGCGACGACGACGTCACCAGGGCCGCCGCCGCCAAGATAAGGGCGGACAGCGCCGTGAGACGCGCCGCGAAAGAGGCAGCCGCGGCCACATCGCTGCCCACTGAATCCCAGCCCCGCCGCCGCCCCCAGCCTCGCCCCAACTTCACCAGCAAGGAGCTTATCACCAGCGACAATGAGCGTGACGACGACCCCGATGCTGAAGACGACGCGGACGATGACCAGCCACCTCCACCACGCCGCACGCGCATCATCAGCGATGACGAAATGGACGTGGATGCGCGCGCCGCGGCGGCTAGGGTTAGGGTTAGGGTTAGGGGGAGGCGGCCGCGGCGGTGGAAGCGGCCGCGGCAGCGTAGTTCTTACACCAAACGTAGCGCGCAACGGACTGTACAATTCTTTTTTTTAATTAGTATCATTTGCCTTCTTTTCAGTCTGTAAGGTATACTACAAAAGGGATGAGGGGAACTATTTAAGTTGGGGGGTGTGGCAGCGGCGATGTTGATGGCGCGGCGGTGATGCAGCGGCGGTGACGTTGATGGCGCGGCGGTGATGTTGATGGCACGGTGGTGATGTTGATGGCACGGCGATGATGTTGATGGCCTGGGTGCGGAATGATGGGCGGCGTTGGCCGAGGGGATTGATGGTCGGGGTTGGCCGGGCCATCGTGATGGACCCGATTGGGATGCGTCCTAATCGGGATGCATCCCAATCAGGAACTGGCCAGCTTTTCCACAACCAAGTCGCTCAGAAGACATTTACCGGAGGGTGCTACCGCAGGGTAAGAGGATTCATTGATATCAATACACGCGGGGTGGCAGGTACTGATGGTAACCTGCCATCTGACAGGTCTATATTTAGGGGTAGTATAGGTGCCTCTGCGCTAACATCGCCGATCACGTTCACATCCGAATCGGGCTCCCGGTCCGCACTCCCGCCGCACTCGTCCACCATCGCCCTCATCTCGTCCAGCTTGTTCCTCAACCTCTTAATCCGCACTTCTGATGTCACAAGCGACTGAAGCTGCTCCTCTGACCCTACTGAGCGAGTGTTGATCTGGAAGATGTTCCCTAGCGCCTTGACTTGTCGATGAAGCGCCCACTTCGCTCGATCTGCGCGATCTCTCTCCCGCCGCAGATCCGACGCCGTGACCATCTCGGGGGCTACAGTGAGACCAGACTTGGCATTGGCATGCTGCGCTGCCGCTAACGTGTCGTTCCATAGCCGATTAGCGGCCTGGCGTAGGCGCTTCGCTTGCTGGTGCCAATCCAGTGTCTCTGCGGCTTCCAGGGTCGCGTACTCCTGTGAGGCATCACCGCTATCCTCCAGCTCAGGGTCAGCGTCGGCGATTGGGTCGATAGCAAGGTACTTAGCAAATTGAGTCTCTGCCCACGGTGCGTGGGCTTGAATAAGGCCTATCCGCCTGTACTCCTCCTCAAATAGCTGATTCTCTTTCTCCAGCTCTCTGCTGCGTACGGGCGTGCCGTTTGGGGCGGCAGCATCATTGGGTGGACCTATGCCCGGTTCTCTCGCTGGTGTGAGCTCCTTGACAGGAAAGGGGCGCGGCTCGCGGGGTTTCGGTCGTCGTTCTAGCTGTGCCGCCTTCCGTGCTCGCTCCTTCTCCTGCTTCCGCGTGATGTGGTCCAGCTCCGCCACTAGCCATCGCTCTTCATCCCCCAGTACCTCGTCGGCTTCGACCCCTGCAATTGCTTCTTCTCCCAAGTCCGACGCCTCTTTCCTGGGCGTCGCAGGTGCTTCCTCATTCTGCAACACCGCATCCTCAGTCTTCGAGCGGATGCGGATCTCGTCCGTCTCATAATTGTGGATTGCGCGCACGCTGTGGAGCCAGGGCTTTCCGAGGATGACGTCGAAAGTGCCGCTGCACTCGAAGACTTCGAACCACGCTGCCGCACGCACTCCACCGACAGAGACCTCGCCCCACCATTGTCCATACGGCCATACCTTCCCTCCGTTTGCCACACCAAGCCTCGTCTTCGATGGCACCAGCTGACTAAGGCAGTGCCCATACTGCTTCCATCGCGTCAGCGACATGCAGTTCCGCATCGCCCCGTTGTCGACTTGGGCAGTGACGTGGACCACGGCGCCGTTGGGGCCGAGGAGCTGTGCACGCTGGTAGAATGGTGCGATGGTTTCTTGGTCCACTGCATCCAAGCTCAGGATCACCGCAGGTAGGGACGTTGGATACTGGAAAACCCGTGTATTCATAGGATTGAATAATACATTCGGATGATATCTAGCAACGTCCCAGCGGCGCCACGATCCGCGCTCTCTTTCCGGGGTATTTTGAATAGGAACTGCGCCACCCCTCATTCGGCGAGTTCCTCCCCATTTTCCGACTCGACGTCCTCGTACAAGGGCTGGTCCACGTTGTAGCCCCCGAAGAGGTCATATGGGCTCTCATTGATTTGGGAGACTCTGGCCGGGGTGCGCTGGCCGGGTGGACGAAGGAGTGCCCCGACGGCATTGCGGAGATTCTGCTCGCGCTGCGGCACCTCATGCCCGTTTTGGGAGACGCAAGCCCGCTGGCCAAAGTGCGGAGGGGAGGTGAGGATACCACAGCGGAAACACTCGCGCGATCCCGCAGCGACTGTCCTGGGTGAGAGTGGGAAAGTGGTGTAGTCGGGCGAGGGGCTATTTCCATTTTGGGACATCCACGGCGCCATGTCAGCGGTGTAGCGCTGAATCCCCGCCGTATCTGTGGCGTATGTACCGGGGCTCTGTGCAACCTGCTGGGCTACCATGGCATCACGAGCTGGATCTCCGCTGAGACTGGTGGCGCAGCGGCCTGCAGACGGGCTGATGGGTGTCGTCATGAGGTTTTTAGTGAAGGCATTAGGGTATGGGCGGGCGGTGCTGCCACCAAACACATCGGGGGAGGGACGTTGGGCCCATGGAGTACGCGGATCGACCATCGTAGATGGAGTAGCTGGATACCCGCGGGGTCCCGGTGTTATCATCGCCGGGTGAGATTGTCCCGGGGTGGGCTGTGACTGACGCGCTGCGGGTGGGATATAGCGGGGTGGTGAGGGCGCTGCCGACCGCCCAGGGCTCAGCAAGAGGTGGCCCAGTCCAAACTCCACCGCCATCCGACTCGCGAAGGTCTCGAAGAACGCTGCGCTCTGAGCTGGTGTCGCATTCGGATTGGCGGCATGCCACGCGAGCAGCTCATTCGTGCCCCGGTCCTGGTGCGCTGTGCAATCCTCGACGGCGTCGGCAATGCGGTCGACACCGACATCCTCGACCGCTTTGAGGTATTTTTCCCAGGTGTCAAGGCCCGTGTCATTGATGAGCTGCCGGAATTCGACAGGGAGCATGGCACAGACACCTGACTTCAGCATCATTGACGCGTCGCCGCCGACAAGCTCCGCGAGGAGCTTCTGCACCACCTCCGCCCATGCGACATGCGAGAGGATGCTGATGCCGTCCTCATCCTCCACGTACTTCCCCAGGGCGCTGCGTGCAAGGCAGTTGTCCATGAGCTCCGCAATGACAACATCCTGTGCCCACCGCGTTGGTTTGGGTTTTGCCCACTTCGTCTCGAAGGCCACCATCAGTGCTGGCCACGTCTGCTTCTCCGTCGCAGCCAACCCATTCCACCACTCCTCCGCTTGACCTCCCGGGTGCAGACCCTTCTTGAAGCGGTACAACTTCTCTTTGTCATCCGCGTCGTACTTCCATGCCCCCTCGAGGGTCCGCAGCCACATGTGGGCTTTTTCTGAGGTGCCGTTGCCCCGGAAGAGGTCGGCGGTTTTGATAGGTGCCATATAGTCGTCAGAGAGACTGGCTTTTGGGGGGATGGGGTTACTGGGCGCTGAGGAGCGAGGGGAAGGTTTGGGGGTAAAAAATGCTGGTAAAAGCGGAGGGGCAGTTTCTGGTGAGGGAGTAAGCTCGGACGGCGTCAATATTGTTGGAGTGCTCGGGGTAGACTCGCTGGTCAATGGGAAAGACACGCTGGTCAGATTCGGGGTCGCTGCCACCGTGAATGTTGGGGATACGCTCCGATTGGTAAGTCTCACGGTGCGAGCAGCGGCTGAAAGCTCCCGTTGATGATTCTGTTCTAGGGCTTGTTGGTCTTGCCGGTATCTATATTCCTGGTCCGCCTTGCTGAGGTGCAGATTATTGCCCGAAGCCAGAGTGCGCCGTCAAGCTCGTGGGTGTGCGAATCCACTCTAATTACCAAATGGAGAGGGCTCGAGGTCCCTGCGAGTCTAAAGCAGCCGATATCGGCTGGAGAGCGGTGGAAGGAGACCTGGGCCGAGAAACTGGGCCAGGCAACAGAAAAACCAGGTGAAAAGGCAGTGATGACTGATACAACAAATCCCGATAAAGCTACTAGCACCGCCACACCGGCGCCGCCAGCGTCTTCAAAATAAGCTGGCATGCTCGGAATGCCGGCTTATACCACATCATGCTGTGGCCCACCTGTTCGCCGAGGTACCCAATGCGGTCCTCCAGCTCCCGGAACCTCTGGCCACCACCTTCCTTCCTCTTCTCCTTCTTCTTCCCCTTCCACGCCCTCCGTTCCCGCTCCTTCCTTGTGCGATCGCGCACCTCGCGGTCGCTCCGGTCAGTCCGAATCGTTCAGACCTCCCGGCGCATCCGCGAGGGCCCCGCCACGGGAGCGGACCCCTGACAACGGGCCTCCTGCGCCTCACGTCGTTTGTTTACGCGAGGGGGACCGAGGGGACGGGCGCGGCTGCACTGAATGTGCTTTGCGCAACAACGGCGGCACACAGTGCATCCGTGTTCGACGATGCAGACTTCGCCGCTCTTCCGGCAGGAGTCGCACGCTACGAAAATAAAAACCGTTAGAACGGGAACCTCTGGTATGACTGCGATGCACCTCCTGCGCCCTCCTGCTCGACATCGCTGTCGTCCTCATCGTTCAACTCGTCATCCTCCTCGCCACCCTCTGCGCGCTCCGGGGACATCGTCTCGATGACGGGCACTTTGTCAAAAACCGGAGCCTCCACGTCAAGCGACTCCAGCTCGCGAGCAAGCTGGAGTGCCTGCGCGGCCTCCTCCTGCGCTGCTTCTGCACTATGTGCAGCCTCCGCCGCCTGCTCCTGGTATGCGGTAATGAGGGCAGCGCGACGTGCCTCGCGCTCCTCATAGAATAGTTGGGCGGCCTCCTCGCGCCACCCCGCCGTCATGCGTGCGCGGGGTTGACTATATTTGGGGCGGAACATGCCGGCCGCGCAAAACAAACTGATGCGAGCAAAACCTCTGTTTTGGGGGGGGGACTACCAAAATAGGCGAGTTTGCGGGGCGGGAATAAAAGTGCATCTGGACCGCCATATGGAGAAAGTGCAACAGACGCATTGCGAGCGTGTAAGGAGAAGGATTTATTCTTTTGGGAATTCTGTTGAAATATTTTCGAAGACGTCTGAGGAAGCCTCGTCCTCTCCTAACTCCCGCTGGCCTTTCGTTCAAGTTCGGATCACGCCGAGCAGTGATCTTCGGCGCAATGCGTGGTGCCGCATCCCGCGCGTTATCGGAGTTTGAATCCGGCTGTTTTCGGCGGGTAGAAAAATCAAATGGAACCGATGTGGTCGAGTAAGCATCAGAACGAGTGGTGAATTTTATGGATGGCCGAAAAATATATCTGTCTTCCGCGGCTGAGAACTATCAGGACAATTGAATAATTACACCAGACAACAGTGTCTGCGGGATGATACGACGTACATGGCCAAGGTTTGCGTGACATGGCGATCAACCCATTCTACTGGCAGAATTCAACCGAATGAGGCAAGTTTTGTCCGTGAAAGTCAGGGTGTCGTCGACCTTCACGATGGTTTGGGAATGAACTTTTCGCTTTCTACCTGGGATATTACTCATAGTACTCCCTTTGTGACCAACTTTCTTCTTCTCGCACGTGCGGAGGGTGTTCTCAGACGTCACAGAAATAATCCACACACTCCTCCCAATCTGATGGCTGTGTGCGAATCGGGTTTTTGTCACGAGGGCCGATCCCGACTCAGCCAATGTGTGCCTCCTGAATTAGTACCCTGCTGGCAGAATATTTGGGAGTTGGAAAGACCGGGAAATTTGTCAGCCATCAGTCCGGCGGCATCAGTGGCCAGACTTCGTCGGACTTTGGATATCGCTCCTCTCCTCTCCTCCACGACATTCGTTCATCTCCTCTCCCCCCGCGCAACCTCGCCCTTTCTCCTTCCTCCCGCCATGGCGGCGTATTGCGCATGCCCGCGGTGCGGCAATTACCTCAAGACAAAGGTCGCTGCTGGCGGTGATTTACCAGGTTCTCTATATATTCGCGTGCGTTATCCTTTCCCTCGTTTGTGTCTCCCGCCTAACAGGAAACTACAGTGCCCCAACCACAGTCCTCCGGCATTCCACCGCCTCCCGCCCTCTCAGACGCCCTCTCAGATCTCCCCTCCGTTCTCAACGGTGGCTCCAACATCGACGGTTTCTGCGCCCAATTCGGCAACTCAGCCACGACACACATGCACGAAATGTTGTTCGACCCGAGTAGATGACGAGACTGATGTGTAGGAAACATTGCGTCGACGAGGGACCCGGCTGCGTACTTCTTCCCCACGAGAGGTACCGTCTTCAGTGCCTGGACAAGCCGCCCAAGGCTACCGCTCGTCGTCTCTCCTCACAAGCTTCCTTCCCACCACCCTCTGCTCAGCACCCGTCGTTCCCTCCTCCGGCTATCCCTCCTCGCCAGCACGTGCGCCTCTTCTCGCCCCCTGCACCCACGCCGTTCGCATCAACCTCACGCGATCCGTTTGCTCCATTGGCCGCAATATGCGACTCGCTCAGTGCGGAGGTCACAGCGCCGCTCAGGGCACTCGATGATTGGCAGTGGGAAGAATACTTTCAGCGGCAACAGGCAGAGCATGCACTGGATATGCGACTGGAAGATGGCCTTCGGCAACGACAGGCCGATCGTGCGTTCAACCATCAGTTGGGGCAATTAGGGCTCTCGCCATCGCCTGTGACCGAGACACCAAACCAGCGGTTTGAGCGGGAAGCTCGCGAAGATGCTGACCTTCAGCAAGCCGTTGAGCTCTCCCTGCGTCACCCCTCTCCCGCCGCATCCACCAGCCAGCTACGCGCCCTCTCGCCATCACCAGACTTCCCCCTCCAGATATCCGTATCGGCCCGCGGTCGAGCAGTTGCTCCCGCCGTCACCGATGGTCCTGCAATGGGATCTTCCTTCACCCATCCCACCTCCACGTCCACATCGACTCCGGCCCGCGGTCGAGCGGCTGCTCCCGCCGTCACCAGAGCTCCTGTCGCCGGTCCCTCGAAACGGCCACTTAGAATCACCACTCAGCTTAACGAGATATGGATGAATGCTCCCGGCGGGCCACCCGGCCATGGACGCCCTGCATCGCCAGCAGCTCCTGCGACGTTTCATATCCGGCAATCAGTTGCTCGACGGCCAACGACGAAGCCCCATCAGAGGTTTACATTGGTGTTCATTGACAAGGTAATGTATTCTGTGAATACCAAATGAGACTCTGCTAACCCGTGCTGATCAGGCCGGAGATGCACCATCCGTCTTCGTTGAAGAGAACTGCCCGTCGTGGCCGACGTACATGTTGAGCAACCAGATGATCGAGCAGCTTGGCGTCGACCTCTTCCTCCTCGATTGGCTTTCCCCCGACTTAGGCTATACCTGGGTAGGTGTCACCGTCAATTACACCCACGCCGTGACCACCGATTGTATCATCATGCTTCGACGCCGTGGGATCCGACTCTCCGACAAGGAAGAACGCGACCTACTCGACACGTTCTTTACTTCCCGAAAGCCCCCCCATATGTGTCACAACATGAAGGCGGAGCGTGCCACGCTTAGGAACAAGTATCGCGAGAAGGTGAAGGTGAAGGATGTCATCATTGTTGATGATTCCGACTCGGATGTCGCCATTGTCTCGGATGGGGAGGTCGTTGTCGCTGTTGGTGATTCAAGGAAGAGGAAGAGGATTAAGACCGAACCCAGCTCCCCACCGCATCAGCGCCCGCGGCTGACCATCGATACCTCCTCGGCGATGCTCGGGGAGGCCGTATCGTCGTTACCACCATCCTCGACCATCACGACCGGATCGTCGTTGTTTACCACGGCATCCACACGCTCTACACCTGCTACATCGCCAGTGCTATCATCCTCCCCGACATCGCCGGCACCATCGCCGGCACCATCATCCTCCCACACTGGTCAATGGCCGCGCAGACAATACACTATCGACATGGCGGCCGGTTTCGAGAGGATGGTGAGCAAAGAACTCAAAGTTCTTCCACGACCGGAACGCTTCAGGCAGGCCTTTGGAGAGCAGTGGGAGTATCACAAGGGGACGTATCAGGACAACGCCCGCTACTGGTTCTCGAACCGATCACCATCAGTGAAGGACGCGGCGCTCGCCGCTGGTAGGACCCCTGCCGGACTCTGGGCGCTTTATCGGCAACACTGCACGTTTTAGTCTACAACCATCCTTTCCTCTGCATTCTTTTGATGTACCACATACCACCGTAGTTTTAGCATAGTTTTAGGTTTATCACGAACGAAGCAAGTAGACGAGAATAATTATGATATTGCTGCTGATGTATACATGGAAATCATTGTGTGCGACGAATGCGCTCCCGGGGATGGTGGCCGTCTGCCTTGAGCTTGGCAACGATCTGCTGGTTGCGCAAGCGTATCATTTCATCCAAGAAAAAATTATACTTCACGGGGAGCATTTGCCGACAAATGGACTGATAACCACCAAGCCAGACGTTGGTCTGCTCCGCCACCGAAGTGTTAAAAAACCAAGTCTTGCCATCGGGTCCCATGAGCTCAGGATGGTCTGCAGGATTGCAGTGCTCCTGGCAGAATGTGTGGGTGATCTTATGTTTGTGAAGGAAGTGGAAGACATCGACGGTCAAGCCAACATCCCGAAACCACGACCATTCCTCCGGACATCATCATCATCGCCCTCATCGTCCACTGGATTCTCGGCGGGTGCGCTCGGGTGGGCCAGGCGGTGCTTGTGAAGGCGATCACAGAGTGTGAATGCCGCACGACCACACTCGAAGTGAAGGTGCTCCATCTCGGCATGCTGGGGATCCACGCATGTCAATTTCTCAGGGATGACGGGGGCTTCACAACCGACGATGGCACATATCCCTGCCTGAGATTGGTGTTCGGGGCAAAATTTGTGGCGGTTATTGCTCAGCTCTCGCGTGCAATGCGTTGCTTGGCATCGGTAATGACCCATATTAAGTCCGTCGCCAACAATGATCTGCACGTCATCTGAACGGAGAGTGTGAGAGAGTATACGCAGGGGAAATCAGGACTCACACTCTGTCCCGTCCGGGCGAGTCAGAGTTCTCATACAGCGATCACAACAGTGCCCGATCTCATCCTGTCCCTCCTCAATAACCTCACAGTTCCGAGCACGCATAGCTGCAGTGAATCGATCTCTTTGCGCTCCCGTATGTGGAACTTGCAAGCAGGTATCCTTGCGGTTGTGATAGTTGAGCAAGGTCAAGGTAACAAATGCGTCCCAGACATGGTCCGTCGTAAGAACACATCCAAACTGCCACCCTCCGTCCGCAAAGTCACACTGCTGTTGTTCTGATAGAGCCATATCATACATTTTGGCGCAGTTTGTTGCGGACACCCTGGTGCGACTGATCAGACCTTGGGAAGAACAAGCACAAGCACAGAATACCAAGCGAGCAACATCAGGCTCATCCACATCGCTATGAGCTTCCGTTCGGCAAACTGATGTTCTCCAATCTGGATGTAGTTGGGGGTATCGCCGTAATATGTCCGTATTCCGGCCTGGACTGAGTAGTTGTGATGGTAATTGGTGTTGCAGTCGGGACAATAAATATGGACAGCCCATGCGGGGAGTGCTCCATGCCCTAGTGTATAAACGACTGTCTGGCGAGGTTCTTCTTTTTTCAGCGGCGTTGCTCGGGTACAGTGTCGATTTTGACACTCGTGTGATGGTGGATAAAGGGTAAGCGAAGCTAAATGAGTTCTTAGGTTAGAAGTATTGCATCACCCAAGCAGACTGATACTTACTGAGGCCCATTTTCCAGCCATTGTCACGAAAGAGCCCCTCTTCGGCCATGGAGAGTTCCGGACGGGGCAAGGACCAAACCTCCTCCTTAAGAAGACTCCAGCATGCAGAAATGGACTCAGAATCAATACCGGTTGCCTTCGACACAAAGGTAGCAATCGTCGGAGGTAGCAAGAGTGGAGGCTTGTGAACGGAGATATCAATCGGTTGGGGAAGTAGGATGTCATCCTTGAGTACGGAAAGGAGACGCAAAAATGTCATCATTTGGGTCAAGGACACATCCTTGAGGTCCGTGTTCTCGGTGTCACGTCGGAGGGCCGCCGGGAAATCCATGGCGGGGGACGCGTTTGCTTTGTTGAGGGGTGTTGTTCTACGACTTCCGATGACCCAATATTCATGCTCCGACTGATACCGATCAGATCAAAATTCCGCCGATCGCCTCAAAATTCCGGGACTTTCCAACTCCCAAATGCTCTCCCTGCTCGAAGTCATTTCTAACTATTTCTAAACAGGAAAAATCCCTTCCCTCGTACATTGGCGGCAGAGTCCCCGCACGACTCGTTGAAGCGAAAGCTAGGCGTGAGTTGTCGTCTAATGTTCAAAGCACTTCACTAATGTATTTTCCCAGTGCACGTGAATGCCATCGGATTTGGCCATGATCTTGGTTTGGCTGCCTAGTGGCTATCGAGCAAGATGATAACAAGCTGGGATACGAGGATGGTGATCACCCACGAAACAACATTCACCTTCAATGCACTGGGATGGACTGGGGCGCGTAGCTTTACCTAACTCCCTACATCTCCCCCTACCCCTATTTTTCATATGCTGTGCTGTACGTTAATATTCCTGCTTTGGACTGGAAAATCCCCAGATTTAAATTGGCGCTGGAATTTGGGAATCAATCCTGCTTCAAAATTTCAATCTCGATTCCTTCATCTGAGCAGAAATAATATTAGGGTTCGCTCCCGGTCCTTTTTCCCAGTCTCCATGCGTGTCCGCAGTGCAGCTCCGAGTTCAGCTCGAATCAGGACTAGAATGGACATGGATTCACATCGGTTGAGTGGTCACATGCATCCGCCGATTCGGGGCCATTCCCTTTTTTATTCTGCGGCAATGTTCTTCGTCCGACTTTCGACCTGTACATCATGTATCGCTTGATAACATATGTAGTCTGCAGAATTAGTTCTTTACATAGTTTAGATTCCATTTTCAACGACCCTGTTCACATGCAAGTTGAGAGGGCAAGTGGGGAACATCCTATCTAACGCAGACATACAGGGCAAAATCTATCATCAACACCGGTTCAACACCCATTCATCCAGTACCACCAAGCCCCATCGGCTGTCCCTGCGTAATTTCGCTGAGGTTACTGAAGTAATTCCCCCAATCGTCCACCCTTCGCAACCAAATACGATTAGAATAACCAGGCCAGAGAACGGCAACGGCAGCACGCACTCGAAACCACTTGGCACATTGGTCCACATCGCAATCGTATCGTTGTCAATCAGGCTCATCATGTCGTCCAGCTCTCGCTGTGGGTCCGCGGCCACATTTTCGAATGGGTTCTCCGGCGGAAACCAGGTATTGGGGGGTGGGGTCGGCGCGAAGGTGCTGGGCTCCATCGGCGCAAATCCCAGCGGTTGTGTGGAAAGAGTAGCCCCGATCCCGCCCGCAAATGAGGCCTTTTGCGGCTGCGTATATTGGGCGCGCACTTGGGCGTCGTTGACAGGTCTGGCCAAAGCCTGTTGGATACCTCGCAGACCAGACATATTGCGTGACGTGTCGTCTGATCCTCCGTTCATGCTGTCCGTAGGGCGTTGAACCTGCTCGTTTTTGCGTCCCAGTGCGTCGGAATTCTGCAGCGGGAGCCGTCCGACCGATGCCAGCTCCGAAAGAATATCCCTAAATCACAACTCAGTTCTGGTGCTCGGAATATTAGGACCGAACAAACCACAGAATACCCGCGCATTGCCACCTGCGAGGAGAAAAATCAGCTATGTACTACAATCACCAGTGGCCAGGGCCCCGTCGCTTACCGCGTCTCGCACAGACGGACCACCTCCATGCACTTCTTCACATTCACGATTTCTCGGCTTGGGTCGGGAACCAGGCCCGTGCGCTTCCCGCTCCAAACGTTCAGCACTAACACAAGGCCCGACGTAATTACCGGGCCCTCAAAGGAAGAGAAAAATGTGTTGGTGGAAGTCTGCTACAAAAGTGAAGATAAAAACAAAGAACGCACCAAATTGATGGGAACCGGCACGTCTCCCTTTCTTTGCCTCTGAATATCCACCATGTTAGCGCACGCTCGTGCCGCGCTCGTGCAAATCGCAAGTGAGGGGAGTGCCTGTTTCGAACTCAGGCCCAGTCTCGGGAAAAGGATGCGGGAAAGAGACATACCGTCGGCGCGGACGTGCGCACCATCGGGATAAACGGCCGGTGAATCAGTATCTGCAGGTGGTAGTACGCACAGTGCAAAGCGACACTTTGGTCGAAAAAGAGCGCGTCCGCGCGCGTGGGGTCCCAGCACACTAGCTCGCGAGATAAATGCATGAGTGGGGTGCGAATGGGTGGTACGCACGATGTGCGGGAACCTCATCACGCCAGCGGTTGAGTGCCGAGTCGAGCTCTGCGACGACCTGCTCCTCCCAGTCCTCGCTGATCGAAAAGAGGATCTTCACTTTGTTAAGCGGGTACTAGAGGATGCATAAGCACCACAAGGCGAATAAGATGGAAAAATATACGTACCAGTGTCCGGAGACTGAATCCGAGGACGTTGTTCAGGCGCAGAAGCGAGCTGACCACAATGAATACATGTTAGTTATCTTATTCAATGGACAGGAGACTGTATGATTTACTTGAAGAATGCTACTCGCGATGGGACGCCGGGCGGCTGCTGGAACGGCTGCGTGGGGTGCTCCCAATACTCGTCGTCACACTCGACCGGTAACTCCAGATCGAAGCTGCGTCCCCGAGTTACAACGATGAGCCAAGGCACGGAAAATGAGACGCAGACACGCACTCGTCGTACTGAATCGCACACGTGCGGCCCATAGCCGCGCTAATCGTGCGGTCCATGTAGACCATTACCCAGAACACGCGCTTCCACAGCTCGCCCTCAACGGATGGTGGCTCGTGGTGCGCCGTGCGCCGATGTGCGCCGACGTCCTGCGGCCATGAGCGCCCTGTGAGGAGAAGCAAATGAATTGAAAATGACAAACACACCTGCGCCAGCCGGATACCAACACCGAGGAGCGTCCAGCAGCCGTGCGGCGCGGAGGATCCCTCGAGGAACTGGACGGCGAGCTGCGTGGGTGGGCGAGTGAGCCAACCAAACACCAAACAGGGAAAACGAAGGGACAAGAGGCACGCACGCAGTAATATTGCAAATCGTAGAGTGTGGCGTGCCCAAACAAGTGTCTCCTTAGCACAGGGACCTGCAGGAAAGGAGAGGTATGGTCAGTCCAAATTCGCATTACAATATAAATAGGATAACCAACCTGATCGAACCACTGCCAACCGCACGCAAGTGCGTCGGCGCTGTCGCTGCCCTCAGTTTCGCACACGCGGGGGTCTTCGCTCCACCTTGACGCGACGGCGCAGACGAGCAGCAGGATCTCGGCGAACCCGTCGTCCCTGCATGTACACTTTCGTCAGCAGGAGCCGAAGAAATGAAATACATCGCATGATGGGCACGCACTCGATATGCAACCCCCCCTTGACGCCGCGCTCAAATGTTGGCCGGTGCAGAAGCGGAACGTACGCGTTCACGTGCGTGAAGTACAGATCGATGAGGTGCACGGTGAGGTCGGTTGGTGGGAAGGTGTATGCGCCCGTGCAATGGGAATCCTTCTCCCACTACGCGCCGGTGCTCGTGAGCGACGAATTTGAAAAAAAAAAAAGGAACTAGAGGGCCGCTCACCGGCTTGAATGTCCAGAACTGCAGCCGCCGCGAGGTCCATGCCGTTGGCTCGCCATCCTCGCTGCCGCTGCACTCGTCCGCGTCGTTCGCCGCACCATTCCCATTGCGATGGTGCGCCGCGTTCCAATGGACTCCGGGAGCTCGGTAAGAGTATGACATCGTGTCCTCGCTCCCTATACGTCGCTCCCCGCGGCGCACATCCGCCTTGAGGTCGATCGCGGTGCTGACAAGTGCCATGCCGCTGCTCTTCCCGATGAAGTGCCGCTGCGGGTGGTCGTTCCCGACGGCGAGCTTCTCGAACTTGACATGACAGGACGCGTTAGTGAAAACCTGGTCTAATGAAAGAGGGACAAAAAAAAGATAGGTCCCCGGTGAGCGTAACTTACCTTGCGCGCAATCTCAAAATGCACGAAGTCGTCTCCGTTCGGCGGGGGTGGAGGGCCGGACAGTGAGCGCAGGGCGGTTCTCATAAGCTCCAGCGATGCCATCGACGCGCCGGACGAGCTGGAGGGGTTGCTGTCATGGGGGGCGTCATGGTTTGAGAAGCCCTTAGCAAGGCCACAAGTACACTTTGCGCGCACGGTGGCGAGCTCGGAGCGTAGATGGCGGATGAGCTGCTCGGCCTGCTCCAGACGCGTCTCGAGCGAGTCGACGTAAGTGTTCCTGCGGCGGCTGTCAGCATATCCCGCGTTCCTTGCATTGAATAGACACACATTCTGCCCGGGATGCGTTTCTGGCTCGAGGTTCAGTTCAAAATTTCTAATGGAATGAGGGGCTGGTACGAACTGTGGCCACTTCGACGTATGTGCAATCCAAGTCGGCGTCGATGCAGGTAGTACACCGGTCGCCGGGGACCTGCGAGCCATCGCCTGCACGAAACAATTCAGAATTAAATTCTCTACACTTGTGTCAATGCACATCCGAGTGGACACCCACATCGACCTGTAGACACATCAGAATCCATAGGACGAGAAATGAAACGACGGATTACTTTTCCTCCGCCGACAGACATCACACGCGCGTTCGATGCGCCGCTTCTTCCCCCGCGGAAATTCAGGCTTGAAATCTTCGTCACTGGGGGACATGACCCAAGAGATAAAACGAAGAGAATGGTATAAGGCTAGAAGCACTGAGAGCACAGACGCGGACAGCTCTTGCACTGTGAAAATATCGGTCCCAGCGCTTGCCCAGCTCAGGAATGGCCAAGAGTTTTCCAGGAAGCGCGATGAGAGAGAGAGTAAGTGGGATCCACTGAATGTAGACAGGAAGAGAAGGCAGCAAAGTCCGAAGAGG
This sequence comes from Mycena maculata, assembly GCA_029448575.1. Classification (NCBI taxonomy): domain Eukaryota; kingdom Fungi; phylum Basidiomycota; class Agaricomycetes; order Agaricales; family Mycenaceae; genus Mycena; species Mycena maculata. The sequence goes on along the minus strand of JARJLG010000038.1, from coordinate 499,019 downwards.
AAGAAGGAGAACTCGTCCGCAGCCGCCGTAGCCTACGTCATGCTCGGCATCTTGCCGATTTCCGATCAGCGATGGAGATCAAGCCGAATTCGCAGAAGCGGCATTCGCACCTCGTATTTACTATTCACCCTGAAGTGCAGTTTTAGCGACAGGTTAACCCCAAACTACTTGGAGCCTAATTTGAAAAAAAAAAATACCTCGCTGTTATTTGATGTTCCCCCCCATATAAAGTAGGCGAATAAGAGGCCCCACCGCGAGCGCCTCCTATTGGAAAGGGAGTAACCATCGTGTAGGAACTTCACTGCAGATCGATGTTGAATTTTGTGGAATAAATGCGTGCGTTCAAACGTCTTACTGCGTACACAGCCGCTGCAGCAGCCTCCCAGTTGCAAAATCATCGATAGGGAGTCAAGTGAGACGGTGAGACCGGTATGCACCGGTATCATTATGCACCTCGAGTTGAGTCGGGACCATGGTTTTTTTCCATGGCCGGATGTGCGCCACATTTCTCAACGAATGAACAACCAGACATTGATTATATAGTTCTCATCCACAGCAGGAGTATGCTCGTTTCTGTGCCTGAATACGGAGCTCTCCGTCAATCATTAACATCCTGTAAAGTTGTAATGTGGTGTGCCGGGGGGTGGGAAATATTCGGACCTACATGGGGGAGGTAGATAGATGGTCGTAGACGACCCGTCTTGATTAGGAAACGCCGTGTCATTTAATATTTAAGGCTTGTCCGGCCATTCCTGCCCAGAAAAATCAATGCGAAATTGTCGGACTGACAGTCTGAGAATTCCGTGCCACCCGGGAATTGTTGTTGCTTTTACCCGCAGCTATTTGGGAGACATGCCCGATTAGTAGGTGGCTTAGCCGTGTCGAATATGACTTTGAAGGCAGTCGATACGTATCATATGAACAAGACAACCTTGTAGGTTCATGACAAGCATTGCGTGATCACCGGAGCTGGGAAGCTCGGCGAAACCCAAGGTACGGAAATTGTTTCCTGGATTCATGATATAGGCAAGATCGACACTTGTCGTATCAGGGATCTGAATTGATATTTGCGTGCTTCCCCTACCTATATTCCCTGGTATCGATTCTACTCGGGTAAGTTCGGGGGTCCAACACAGTAGACAAAGTTTGTGAACCGAGTTTCCTTTCATTTCAGGCAATGCGTCCAAGTCGGAGACATTGATTTACCTTCACGGTTGCCTCGTTGCCCTTCATCATCTTCTCGTCGTGATGTTCTGTCGAAGTGGACAGAGTTCAGGATGTTGCCGTATGTTATTTGTCCATTTTCGGTGACGGCGTTCGGGCCAGTGTGCCGCGATTGCGTGTGATCCGATCAGGCCACCTCTTGCCACCGTACGGCCCCCACGGAATGAGACTGGCGGAAGTACAGGAGGAAACAAGGAGGAAATCAACTTCCCGCCTCGTGCGGAGAGTCGCACACTCTTCTCACTCGCAAAACGCACGATACTGTATCGGATATTTGATCAACTTGCGAACAACGATACATTTTTTTGAAAAAAAAAAAAAAACTCCAACCGGTAAGTTTTCTCGGATAACGTGATCCTAATGGCACGTATGCTCCCTGTGACATCCTTACAGTAAGGCTGCGTACTCCGAGTATGGCCGCTAGGCCTCCAACCGCTCCTCAACTCCCGCACCCAACTTTGCATCCGCCGTGTTGATGTGAGGCACCTGCCAAGCCGAGCGGCCATGTAACGCGCACAACAGATTACATTCAACATCCCCAGTGTGCGGCGGTGTTTTGCCCTCCGCCCGTGACGGCCCGTCCCCAGAGTTCTGGACATATATGACCATAATTGGTTCTTTCATCGACAGGTGCACCCAATGGGGATCCTTTTCTGCTGTGACGTTTCTCATGCGTTTACTATAGAAACCAAATTGAAACGTGCTCACCCGTCAACTGTCTTAGACCATTGTACCACCCGCCGCATACCTGCTCGGGTGCCCATGTTTTCGTTCGACGACTCGGAGGACCCCATCGCAGCGGCTATTGCGCCGCCCGAGAATGAGTCTCCTCAAGAGCGACAGCTTCGTATCCTCAAGGAACACACGGCAAAGCAGGTGTCGGATGGTATTGATGAGGAGATAACCAGAGAAAGGCAGCAGGCGAAGCGGGAGTCGAAACCAGTGAAAATATTACTCCTGGGTGCGTTGTTATATTGCCGAGGTCGCCCTTTACACCGATGACTGACCCGGCGTAGGCCAAAGCGAATCGGGTACGGCATTTCACTGTCGTCTCCCCACATTGTGGAATGCTGAGATTTCCAAGGCAAATCCACGACTCTCAAAAGTATATCCGCACCATTCTTCCCATTCGTTTCTAATCTCTGAACCAGACTTCCAGCTAATGTGTGAGCCAAAGGTCTGTGCAGACCCTAACTTAGCAACAGATTGCCGACACTAATCATACGGACCCACAGACATTCCGCGCCGAGCGCGCCTCGTGGCGCGCCATCATCCAATTCAATATGATACGCTCCGTCTGTGTCATTCTTGACGCATTGGCGCGCGACTTAAATCCGACGGACTTACCACCTAGTCCACATTCTAGCTGGTCCTCACGCGACTCCCTCCACCCAGATGCCGATCTCCTGGCATTGCACGCGCGGCTGCTCCCACTTCTCCAGATCGAGGATGTCCTGGCCCAGCGCCTGGCCGGCCCCGATGCACACAATGTTCCTGACTCAGCATTGACCTCGACGCATTTACCGATGACCACACGGCGGCGTCCTGGGAAGGAGGTTGCCGTGAACTCCACCGTGGCGTGGAAGAGTGCGTTCATGCGGAAGCCCACTGGACACGAGAGCTTTGACACGCAGAATGTGGTCGATTGGGACGACCCTGATGACCCCGGTGCGGCGCTCCATGCGCACAGCGATGATATCCGCCGTCTGTGGGGGCACCCTATGGTACGCCAAATCTTGGCACGGCAGGGAATTAGGTTACAGGAGCAACCGGGATTGTGTGTTAATTTATCCTCTTCCCCGACTCGAGCTATTACTTATATTTCTATAGCTTCCTCGACGAAATCGAGGCTGTGACAGCGCCGCGCTATGTGCCTACGGATGGTACTTCTTCTTCCTCTGACAAGTCTCCCCATAGCCGACCTCACACCTGTAGATCATATCCTACGCGCTCGCCTGAAGACCTTGGTATTTCGCTACACCACCTTCCAACGCTTCCTCTGTCTGATATCCTCGCAGGGAGTTTCCGAGCATCGCATGCGGCTCGCCGATCCCAGTAGGCTCATGCGGCTAGCATGAATAGTCATTTCTGAAACGTACGCCAGACGGCAGCATCACTCGGCAATTCCACATTTTCGATGTCGGTGGCCAGCGGTCTATGGTGAGTCCATCGTATGATCCATGGCTCATAAGGTTAATGAGGCGTGGGTAGCGTCGTGAGCAATATTTTCCCTGTCGCAGTTACTCCCCTCATTGATGACCAGCCAAATGGGTGCCGTACTTTGACGACGTCGACGCAATTATATTCCTTTCCCCGATATCTGCATTCGACCAAGTACTAGTAGAAGATCACCGCGTCAACCGCCTGGTCTGTCTCTGTGCCTGGTTTCCCGCCATTCCCATTGATCTTCCGACGCAGGCTGACTCGTTGGAGCTTTGGACATCGATCGTCTCAAACAAATTACTGGAGGACACTAATATGATCCTGTTCCTGAACAAGGTGCTCGGGACGGACTTGTAATGATAGCTGCTCGGTCTTCACTCATTCTACAGCAAGGTTGACATCATGCAATCCAAGCTTGCATCGGGGATTCAACTCGTCGACTACTGCCCCGCCTATGGCCGCCGCCCAAACGACTTCGACAGCGCTTCACGATGTACGCAGCGATTCGCTTCCTCCACGCCACATGCACTGACGAAATCTGTGTAGTCCTGAAAAAACAATTCAGTCTGTGCTCTTTATCGGTCTGCCCATATGATCCTGACATTCTTCATGCCCACAGGTGCCATTTTGAAGCAATCTTCCCCGGCGCCTCGAATATTCTATTGCCCTCTGACCAACGTTATCGTGGGTCCTTCTTTTGTCCGCTGTCTCGCGCCAATACTTCATCTCTGCCCAGGATACGAAATCGACGACATACGTCCTTGCGGGGAGTACGTGTCCTCTCGCGTCCCATACCACTGAAAACTGACACCGAATGGCCAAGTCAAAGCCAATCTTATGCACTTCAACCTCAAGGAGTCGTACCTGATTATGTGATACACCGTGTCCACCGTTGTGCACGCAATAGCAGTTGGTCTTCTGTCCCGTGTGGAGATGCGCAATCTTGGCGGCGCGGATAGTCGGACTGATCGAGAGATCAATTGTGATCGACGTTGACATTGACGGGGCTTTTGCAGGGCTTCGTAGTCATTATGGTGGAAGCGGCCCTCGCCGCTGGAACTACGCCCAAGAGCAGCGCGTCCCTGGCGCCAGGGCGCCCAGAGGCAATCATCAAAGCTTGCGTGTCAACCCGCTGAGTTGCAGGCTCGATGGCTGTGTGAGAGATCAGGGTGCTGTTTACATCAGTAAAACTACACATTTGGCTTTGGCATCTTTGGCATCTTTGCCAAGATGCCAAAGACCTCAAAGACCCATTTCCCCCAAAGATGCACGTCTTTGGCTAACCAGGTCCCTCTATCTTAGCCAAGACGTTTGGTCTTGGGAAAGACATCCAAAGACGCATCGTAGCTGGCCCAGGTCTTTCTCAAAGATGTTCAAAGATACGCTGAAAAGAACTCAAAAGATCACAAAATCGAATAAAAACATATATTCATGCGCAAGTAGTAGCAACCCAAGTACAGGGGGCTACGGAAATAGACATTCAACGCCATTATGTACGCCTGGGGGGAAAGGGCCAGATGTGATGGCGGCAAGGTTGATCCAGCGGGACGGCGAAGATGGGGGCAACAAGCTGTCATTAGACTTCAAAGCCACGCGATGGATACTGAGACATACGGAGAGTACTGCATTCGAACGAACGGGGACATTGCGTTATATGTGGTTAAACTAATATGCATGTCAGCTGGGACGATGGCAGGAAGCGGGGATGATGGTAGGAAGTGGGCACGTACCAACAGCACGGCACCTGGGAAGGAAAGGTTGATGCGGAACCGATGGGCCTTGGAGCAAAGCAGTGCTTGAATATATGGAAGTGGAAATGGAGGGCTGTACTTGTTCGACAGCAGCCAGAGCTTTGAACGATGGACTTGAGAGGCACAGGATTTGGATTTGGATTTGGGATGATGGCAGGCACGACCACCGGTGGCTGACTTGCTCCGCACGGATAACAACAGGGTATTGGTATAGACTTGCGACGGTGTTGCGTGTACTGGCAGCGTTGACGGGCACGGATTGCCATCCTGGGAGATTGACTTGAAACGGCACACACATTGACTTGGATCCAGCACTGGTCGCAGGCAGCAGCGGCACAGTGGATTTGTCACCAGCATATCTTGTGGCGGTCCAGGGGGACGAACGAGAAAGGATGGAGACATGGGCGAGAGGCGACGGGAAGAATGTGAAGGGAGAGAGCAACGAACCAAATGATGCCATCAAAGCACGCCATCCGCAGTTGACAGTTGTGCGTGGCATCGCATCAAGCGGAGTTTGAAAGACTTCGATGAAATTCTTCCGTTCGCCCTCCAAGTTTTCGCGTTGCTCTCTCCCCTGGAATATCCCTCTTACCAAATGCTGGGTTATATGATCTACCTTGGTTTTATCTGACCAGATCAATATTCTGTGCCTTTCGTATATGTGTGTCATTTTGTCTCGCTGTCTCTTACTTTTCAAAAATTACTCTCTCTGGGAATACCCAATGCAATGAAAACAACACGAAGTGAAACTTGGCAAAGATATACAACTGCCAAGTTTATGAAAAAATTATGGGAAGATAGATTTCAAAGACAAAAGATGACCTGTGAAAGCCCAAGACATCCCAAGCTGGGCAGCCCAAGACCGAAGATGACTTGCCCAAGACAAAGACCTTCAAAGATGAGGCTGAAAGCTAAAAGATGCCAAAGCCATTTGTGTAGTTTTACTGATGTAGTGGCTTTATCCGGGTTATTTCCACCCTTGAATATCAGGATGGCATCTAAGTCCTTTGATCTACCTACTTCAGCCAGGAATACAGAAAGAAATTATGTACTGGAAAGTCTGCATCAAAAACACCCGAAGAGGATCAGGAAAATGACGATGGACCTTGGCCAGAGCTTGTGGACATTCAAAGACAGCCTGATCTGTCACTTCTCCCATCCCCCGCTCAAATATCGTAGCCTGCACTGTTTTTTGGGCTGTGTGGGATGCGCTGTGATCATGTAGGGAAAATATCCTAAAGGCCCTTAAATTTAAGGCCTTACCCTCAGTAAGGCCTTAAAGATTCTGAAAACCGGGCCTTAAGGACGAACACTGAACCAAGGTGAGCCTTGACAACGGCTGGGTTACGAAGGGTCCCAATGCGAGCTGGTCAACGCTACGTGTCGACCGAGCAAGTGTTGTCAAATCGATGATTTCTCTGAAACTGACCCCGAAATATTGAGAAAAGCCAAAAAGAATCGCAAAAATAACATAAAAATACCAATCGACTCCTTTTGGTGAGCTTGTCATGATCCCGGCAAAAACAAACAATTCTATCGAGCTATTCCTGAAGTTACTCCGGGAGCGGAAATGGAAATGGAAAAGGATTCGGATTTAGGAATGATGGCTGACATAACATAGTGATAAGCAGTGATAGGGGTGATTATCGGGCAATCTATACTCTTTCTCAATGCCCCCACGCAATGATGAAACTGATCTTGACAAGTGGATCGTCGATGAACAGGCCGAGGATAATACTCGTGGTATGCGCCGCGACCAGGAGATTGACTTTGGCCAGCTGGCTACCTCATCTCGGGTGTCTCTAGCAGAGAAGCGACATGCAGAGAATGTGCGGGATGCCATGGCACAGTCCATGTGGGAGGACTACAAACAGTATCTTGAATCGAGAATGGATGTGGACAGCTCTTATGATGACATTCGTCCGGCGCAACTAGACTAGGTAGGTACACTAGTGGTAGTTAGAACATCGGGGTTGGGTTCCGAAGCTCCTGTGCGGTCGCCGCACGCAAGAAAGGATCTGCATCGGAAATGTATGCATCTGCCGCACTGGTATCACGCCCGAACAAAATGTTGAGGCGGGTGCGCTCCAGTGCCCCAATATATCCACCATTCAAATCCTCCAAAGCCAATTTGCGAGCTGCCTCAACCTTTTTCGTTGGGGACATGGCAGACGATTTATGCGGAGCAAACGTTGTCGCTATCACCTTCCCAATACCGTCAACGGAGCGACCGAGGGCGAGGATTGACTCGGGACCTGTGGTCTTAGCACGCTTGTTGCTCCAAGGAGCTTCGACGTCGTCAGACATCCCACGCTTCAAAGCGGAAGCCAAGGTCACAGGGATGGCGGCAGGAACATGATGAGCGACAGTCGATTGAGAAGGCTGAGAGTTAACGTTGGGCGGCTGGGACTCGCCATAGTTGGTCTGGGACAAGTCCGAGAACGGCTGAGAGTCGTCGGAACGGGGCTGAGAGTCATCAGAGCGCTGCTCGGTGTCGTCGTCCTGGGACTGCTCTGGGGGCACAGTAGCAGGCTCCGGGGGTGCAGTAGCAGACTCTGCGGGCCGTGAAACCCCGCCGTGAAAAACGTAACGGCCACGCGCAAGCGAAGGAAGAATCTCATCCACCGTTTTGAAGTGAATCCATCCGCACGTCGCAAATGGCTTGAAGTGCGGATGAGCCTTGCTAAAATTCTTCCAAGCATCGCGGTCATTGTCCGTGACGTTGAATCCAAGTTCGTCGGTATATGTCCACCCCGACGCGCCTGGGTACCGCTTTTGTTTGGCCTGGAGGATGAAGTCATGGAGTTTACGGGCCTGCAATAAAAAAGTCATTATCTGACAAAATTGAGCTATATTGTTGCGCACCTCCTTCCACTTGCTCTGAATGGAGTCTGCTGTTTTCGGTCCACCAGTCTGGGGTGGGTAATTCTCGGCCATATGCTTAGCGGCTTCATTGAAGACCGTTTTATCGAAATTTCCGCCATCGCCGACACGGCTTTTCTGGTCAAGGAGGAACTGTAGGGCATGTGTAAGGTCCTCGGGGTGTGCAATCCAGTTCGCTGCATCCTTCCGGGTCATTTTGGGCTTTTAAGAGGCACTGGGGACGCGACGCAACGCGCAGAGACACAGAGAAAAAGCGGGGGTCACGACTTGTCACTATGTTATGTCAGCCATCATTCCTAAATCCAAATCCTTTTCCATTTCCATTTCCGCTCCCGGAGTAACTCTCAGAAAAAAATGATTTGATGTGTCAATTATTTGATCCGAAAACAGCGTAAAAATGCATTTGTATCTCAGGTATGGCTTTTATTGACTGCTAAATGGTTCTAATGTACAGATATGTGACTTGGGAGAGATTTGTTCGTAAAAGTAGGCCCAAAAGGGGCACACACAATTCCGTTCAACCGGCCCAAAACATTGAAAAAAACAACGGCTCATGGGAAAAACTTCAGAAGTATGTTTTTGGGCTCCTTTTCACCCTCTGGATCTCAATCTGGTCTACAAAAATGAATGGTTCATGTGCTATTAAATCACTGCGTTCAGGCTCTTAGTAGCCGAAGCATCGCCTCACCGGAGATAACCGATCGGTCCGGCTAGCTGGGGTACCCAAGCCTCACAGAATATAGCCACATCTCCTAGCCACAGAATGTGGGCCTACCCAGACAGTACCCTGCAGTAGCCAGACAGAACTGCACTGTGGCTATGCCGGATCGACATCGCTCGCCGCGTTTAGCCGGGATCCGGCTACTTCGTCATGGCTACCCGGTTGCTACCCGGGTAGCCTATAGATAGCCAGAGATTCCCATGGATCCCCGCGTCTCACAAATGGCCTGGCTAGTGAGGGCCTGAACGCAGTGAATAAGCGGTGTTTGATTGTCCCCAACTGTAGAAACACCACAAAAGACACATAATTAGCATTAACAAACCATTTCGAAGACGTAGGGGAAGACCTAGGGCAGCTTCCCTAGGTCTGGGTATTAGCAAGCCCTGGGTACCTGACCCTAGCCAGGGCAACAAGACCGCTGTTAATACCCATTTGGCACAGTAGTATTACATATTGCTCTTATGTAGAGAAGCATTTCAAAGAGGTCAAGAGTTCAATCCTGCTGAACAGTGTATTCTTTTGCTTTAAATTATGGCTAGGGCCATTTGCCTAACACTTTGGCCCCTAGCCAACCCCTTGGCTATTGCCGGGGATTTAGAAACCAGTTCCTATGGCTAGAGCCATGGGATTTAGACTAAATATTAGTGCTATGGCTCCTCGGCACACTAAAGACTTGTTGGCTATGAGGGTCAAAGTGCGCTTTTAATATTCTGCTACACTTTTTTGAGATTTTCAAATTTCCGCTCCTTTTTCATGAAAATGTCGATTTCCCGCTCCTTTTTTGGGCCAAGATCCGTGAAACAGTGGAGCGGGAAAAATCGGACTTTCCGCTCTCTCTTTTTCGGTGACTTTCAACTTCTGCTACATTTTTAAACAGGTCTGTGATTCCCCGCTCCTTTTTTGGAAAGAATGAATTCCGCTCCTTTTTTGAGTCGAAAAAATAAATCCGCTAGATTTATGACTGAATTACAGAATGTCAATAAGAAGTGTCTGGGACAGCTACAAGGATTTTATGCAAGGCAACTACATGCGAACTCGGACTACCGAGTGTACACGCAATTGATTGCCCAAATCCCCTAATCAGGAAATCTAATCTCTCGTCTAAGTCGTGATGGGGCAGCCTCACGTAGTTGGTCTCCGTGAACAAATTCATGGATTATAATGTCAGTTGCATTTGTCCCAGAGTGAAGTCCCATTAATTTTCCCTTTAGTAGTTTGTCCTGTAACAGTTGTTTCCCCAGGAAAGGTTGTTTCGCAGCAAATGCACCTACCCAGGAAAGGTTGTTGGATGTCACAGTAGACATGTTTACCCAGTCAAGGTTGTTACACAGTAAAGGTTATCTCACAGCAAAGATCTGAGTCTTGCTGTAACAAACCTTACACACTGTTACATGTCCAAGATGCCCGTGGGTGGGTGCTTATTGGGCGTTCAGTGCTGGCGGCGAGAGCAGGAAAAACGGAACCCTCGGAAATGAGCGTGAGTATGGAAGATCACACCGGGGGCAAAATCCAATGCGCCCGGGATCCACATGCGTGAAATGCATGTGGTCCGGAGGTGGTTGGCAGCCTGTGTGACAGTTTGACAATTGTTCTTTACCAGACAAAGGAGGGACAAAGAGTAGACAAAGAGCAGACAAAGGGCAGGAGAGGTTTCCTGGGTGCTGGGAATCCTGTCCTGCCCTTTGTCCGTCCTTTTTGTGGGTGTTTTGTCCAGCAAAGAATAATTGTCGAACTGTGACATGGGCTTTGTTGGCCTGCCAACCACCTCCGGACCACATGTGTGAAACGTATGCGGTTTCCAGGTGCGTTGGCTTTTGCCCCCGGTGTTAATGGAAACTTCTGTAGCTTTCAGATTATATCATATTATAGATATGGCCCATACGCTTGAAAGGGTTGCCATCCGTTTTTGTGGATACTAATAGATTAACTGGCGTAAAGTGATTGAAGTAAACGGTGTATTTTTTTCAAGTGCTTGTGGATGACGTGCGTAAATTGGAGCATGGGAAGGGTGTGTAAAATTTAAAGCATCATCGGGGAAGGTTGGGTTCTCTTTCTTTGTTCTGATTTAGTCTGACACAGTGAATATTTTTGAAATTGGCTACTATTTCGGACTGGGTAGTTGGCCACTTGTGAAATACAAGACAGTAGATCAGAACATACCACAAATTGTGTGTGGGGGAGGGAATGGGACCTCTGACGATGGTCCATAATAAATTTCGGATCAAAATGATGGCGTGTCAGAAATTATGGCAAGTCGGATCGCGGCCCGAGGTGTGTGAACATCACTTTCTTAGCATCACCACCAAACGGCGGCTCGTTCTTGACCAATTCCCCTTCAATCCACAAGGTCCAGGGCTCTTTCTGCTCCCAGGATGTGGGGCTTCGACTCAGAACATCACACAGAGGTTCCACCCTGCACCTAACCGCACGGACAAAGTCACTGCTTCCGCTTTGAGTGGCTCCAGATCGCTGCCCCCGTCGCGGATGTTTTGGAGGAATTATTGTTCTGAAACTTGGCAGGGGATGAAAGCATTCCCCGAATATGTGCATCACTACTTTTGTGAAGTCCCTCCCTTCTCACCATGATCTATTACCACAAACCACCCAGTTTGGGTGTCCCGGACATTCAGATTTTTTCTGGGAACCACCGGCGCATCTACGGATAAAGGCGAGCACATTTATGAGCTGTAATACTTCCCATTTGTCCCTCGGGAAGTTATTTTGGTTGTCCCGCCACTGTATCCCGCACCCGACACGCGAATAGCTATGAAGCTGATTCCCACCATCCCGATCCCCTCCGAATCAGGTTTTTATGCCGGTCCCGTAGCATGTATGCAGCTTCCGACGACATGGAGTACTACATACACCTTATATCAATTATCCCTGCGCGATACCGCGGCAGGATTCGCTGTCCACGGGTTATTATGCGGGGTGGCCAACTACCTAGTTATTTACCGTAGTTAGATGGCCGTCAGGAAAATATTCAGTACACCTTTCACACCCCGTCTAAATTCATGGAAACCCCCTTGATTCATTCATAGGATGCACACCTTGATTTGGACACCACGGGGACCTGATGCGTCAAATAGCGTTATCGAGAATGGGCTCCAAATACGAAAGGGGCCAACTAGCCAGTCCCAAATAGTACCTGTGGATTTCTTGAGGATGTTCGCAGTAGGGAATATTCTTAAATTTGTGTGTTGATTATGGTTCTCAAAGTGGTGTGTTTTTCCTCAAAACTACAATAATGATCGATTTTAACGGTATTACCCCACATCCATTTCTACTGGGGACAGTAAGACGCAACGAAGGAGCCCTCTGATCGCTCCACCACCACCCTCGGGGGAGATAAATGCTTCGCGTCGAAGCCGAATGCGGCACGTTCGGCGGAGATCAGGCGCCATCCGCACGGCTGTCCGGGAGATAACGGTGGGGTGAACCTGTAAGACAGCAGCGCCGGCCGTGGTGATGACTGGGGTGCTTGACGTCTCCCCGTTATAAACTGTCCTATCTTCATCGCGAGTGTTGGTGTCTCTGGGATAGGCTGCAATTGGCCAGCGTAGACGATAATGTTGTATGCCCCTCGGTATAGTGCGCTCGGGACGGCGGTTAACCGAACTCTTACGAGACGGTCCCCGAGAGGATGGTTATTATATTGCAGTCGTTGAAATACAGCGAATGAGATGTCGTCGGGGGAGAGTTTGTCCTTGAAGCTGATTTCTGATAGCGGCTTCCAATACGGGATAAAGGCATCGATTTGTGTCACAGTCAGAACCAGTTGAGTGGGTGATGCACACTCTGAATATGCGGCTACAAGGTAGCCCGGGATGAGTACGGCCTACAGGCCGCGTCAGCAGCGGTAATCGGGGGGACTGAGAGAATAATTACAGAAGAATTCGGACTGGTCCCGTAATCTAGAACGACGTATGTCGACGCGCGCCAGTTAATAACCATGAGTGGCCCATATACATCTATGAACTTGAACGGTGGTGGCGCGTACAGGAAGAAGTCGCCACTGAAGGTGGAGACCGATTTGAATCCGAAATGGAGGCTGAATACCTCTCGGGATAAACCAGTGGTGAGGTCAACTTCCTCGATACAAATATCCCTGTCCAAATTTCAGCAACTTTGGTGAACCTGATTTACAGCACGTACCTTCTAAAATGATGAGCGAAACGTTCTACAGGTACAGCGACTAGTACCCGCGCTATGGCACTACCAGGAACCAAGTCGAATTTCCAGTTCGTGAAAGACGTTGCGGTGTAGCTCCAAACGCCTCGGTTACTCCAAATATCATATATGCACACATTCTCTCGTGTGTGGCTCTGAAGAACCATGTATCTGCCACCCGGCAAAACAAAGGAATCAAAGTTAGTTTCGATATCTGCAAGGGACGTGATCGTGTAGCGGCGTATCGCCGAAGGAGAAGAGCTCGGCCACCATGGATTAGGTCCAATCACAATGCGCTTGACTAGATCCATAAGCTTCCTAGTTGAGCGATTTTCAAGCTCCTCCCGAGTAGATGGAGGGAGGTCCAGCGCACGACGGAAAGCACCAGTATTGATCAAAGAGAGCCACAATTGCTTCACCAATGCGATGCGTCTGAGGAGCTTGTTGACCTGCAGATTGGTGAGTGGGCTTTCGAATCGAGATTCACCTGCGCGAGTAGATACCGTAGAGAGCATGAGGACCGTGTAGACGTCGCATAATAAAAGGATCTTCAGCAGGATATCGTCGCCGAGTACTGCGAAAGGCATGATGGTTACGAGTACTTATGTAATAAGTTCTCGTTCTTTTCTAAAGTTTACATAGCCGTTTCACTAGCTGCGTGAATTATCAGTTACGATTTTATAGTACAAGGAAAATAGTGGCTGTGTTGAAGGGTTTTTCAGAGACTCCATTAGAATTTTTGTGACTGCATAGTGGCTGTGCTATCGGCCAATGCCGAGCGTACTTCTGACATCCACAGGCGTTGGTTCGAACCTGATGATTGGATTCCTTTTTTCGGTTGGTCTTTTTTTTAGCTAATTATTACCTCTAAAAATTGACACCAACTTGTCCAGACGCTGGGGTAGGCTACAATGGATAATTCTCATGGGAAACCCGGTTTCTCGAGAAACCCCGGTTCATCAGAGAAATCTTGCATTTTTCTAATGGGAAACCCCTTCAAACTGTTTATTGTTTCATGGCTGAATAAAACATTGGTATGGAGTGGGAGTACTGTGATCCAGGTTTGAGATTTGGGAGTTTCCGGTCACACAGATATCTCATTAAAAAAAAATTAAGTACGAGTTTTGCCGGGCTGTGCCACGGCCCACACCCCAAGTAGTGGTCTGAGTGACACGGACTGTGATGGACAGCGGCGCAGCCCATGGACAGCCTCAGTTGTTGATCAAATATTCGCCGTCACGGTGTGACTGGCCGTTGCTTGCGGCACTCTCTCTGTTTGCCATTTTTATGGGTGATATACTGTCAAAAGAATAAATTTCTGAGTGTTCCATAATATTTCAACTTTGAATTATTCAGACGTGAACCGCAACATCTTTGCATCGCAACTTTGTAGTGCGTCATCTTTTGGGGCCGATACTAACTTACACACTGTCAATCCATTGACAACATTTTGGAAGTCAAGCAGCAACTTTCTTCCCATGGTGGAAGTCAAGAATGTAGATCTCTGGGGCTTTGAAGATCTGAATGACAACGCTTGGGTAGCAGAAATGGTCCGGCGGCAACTGCAAGGCGCCGCTTCAAAAGAAATCTTGATTGGAAATCTCTCAAGGCATGGTCGCATAAGCATTAGGAGCAAAGTAAAGGGGGCGCATGAGCAGATACCATCGCCACTGGATTTGCAACTCGTTGGCGGCGCTGTGAAACCGTTGTACATTGCATGTGCCGAAACTGCCGCAGGCTCCGGAGAAGGCGGATCATCCATCACATGATTCCATCACCTTCGGTCAACTTGCCGAGTTATTGGCACTCAAAAACGTTGATGAAATTGTCATCTTCGAAGGACAAAAAAATTGTGGTAAATTCTGTCATGGCCCAGGTGTTTGTTTCCCCGGTCGCAAGAATGTATTCAGACCATTTATACACCTAATATCTACGATAGCCTTTATCTAGGTGCGGCCAACCGCCATTTGAGAGTCCAACCCGTTAGTTCGCGGGGTGGCGAACTAACCTATTGTTTGGCCATGTTGGACTGCCGGTCAAAATAAATTCCTTACGGGCTCAAATTCTCAAAAATTGGTGCCAACGGACTCAAACTCTTCGCAAGATGCATGCACTCATTGCAACATAGTTTGGTTGGTCCCTGCGCCGACAGAAGCCTAGGGCCGTGGCATAAAGGCTTAAGTGGAACTGGTCTCAAATAGTAGAAACTATGAGTTTTAAACCAAGGGGGACCAAATTTAAGGAAATACGATATCACCTCTAAGTTTTCTTTTCTAAAGTTGGCCAGACCCCCCTCCCACTCAGAGCCACCTGATCCCATCAAATTCCCTTCTGGGGATGGACTATTTTCAAAAAAAAGAAAGCTGATCGCCCAGAGAAGACTCCTGAGAGCGTTAGAATCAATAAGATTGTGATGTAATGTATGATCTACGCTTCCAAATGCTTCTTCACCTCATCATTGAGTCTTTCTCTGAAGCTCAAAGGCTTGTATTCCTCTCCACAACATACGAGCCATAGCTGGGTAATTAACTTGGATTTTTCTTCTAGAGTTGCGGCAAACTTTGGAATATTAGTCTAGAATACTGGGAAGATTGAGTACTAGAGATGAAGCCATTTATTGTGTTTGCAAGACCTTGGGAAGACCTTTGCACATCGTCGCGTTGCAGGTGCATGCATGGCAATCAAATGATCAAGTTTGACTCCAAGAACCGCACCAAACATGGCCCGATTTGGGTCTTTGCCAGATTCCGGCTGTTCCCAGGCCTGATGGGTGCCAAAAATCCTTTCAGATTGCTATGAGATGCTATTAATGTGTCCCAGGATGGCCCCGGAGTCCTCAAATCCTCTAAAAAGATTACTTCCAACTTTTTTTTTTGAGATCATCCAGACCCCCCCCCCCCTAGCCGATGTCAGCTATTTTTAGATTTGGATTTGGCCTGCCTTGGTTTTAACTTTTCATGGAGAAGGTCATCAACTACAACCCTCCTGTGCAATACAAGAACTCAAGGTGTGCACCACAGACTTGTTTGTACTTAGTAAATGGAGGATATTGACTCACTCGCCAGGATGCCAGTGGACACACTGAGAGGAGGCAGGGGGAGTTATATGCCCGGAGTACCAAAGGACACCGGTTAACACCGTCCACCGGTGTCCTGCGATGGCTGCTGTCCTGATCCACTAATCAGGTAGATTAGATGGTGAGAGCCACCACATGTGCAGACCCTGGTAGTGTGTCCATCGGTGTTCACCATACATCCTGGATATCTACTGGCATGCAGTGTATATTTGGTGGATATCCAATGGACATCACTGGATGGCCACCAGTTTTTTATCGTATTTCAGTGGATATCCAGCGGCGTACAATGTAGATTTGGTGAATATTTAATGGATACCACTGGACTACCACCAGCCTTTCATCGTACTTCAGTGGATATCCACCAGCGTACGGTGCAGATTTGGTGGATATTCAATGGATATCACTGGACTGCTACCAGTTTTTCATTATACTTCAGTGGATATCACTGAACAGCAATTGTACTTTGGTGAACATCCAATGGAAGTGTGATGCCTTTGGAAAATTTCAGTGGAGGATGTGGATGGTTTGTAGTTTACAAATGGTCCACATGTATTGAATCACAGTATATGTTTGTCCATTGGTTGAAGGCCACCACACAGTGCCGTTGAATTTGGGTGTACATAATTGATAATATTACCTAAGTTGGCTGAAAGGTTATATTCGCGGAGAGTCCACCAGACATCACTGAATATCTGATCATCCACTGAACAGGGTGGACGTGGGTGGACAGAAAGAGAATGTTCAGTGAACATCAGGTAACACCAACGGAAACGGCCGAGAAGTCTGATGATAGCCGGTGGAGTAGACCGGCTTTGCCGGTCCGTACATAATGCACCCCAGAGGTGGCCTTGCCGAACGTTGTGCCAGAGAGATTGTCGGCCAAGAGGAAGCACGGCGAGCCAGAGAAGAAGGAAGGTTGATAGTGCCAACCCGGTGGCGGGAACTGAAAAAAGACTAGGTGAAAAACCGACGGCCATCCAGTCACATATTTGTATTCTGTCTAGCTTGACAAGTCCGCAGACACAGTTCTGGTGTTTTTGGCGTCAAATTCCCTTACACGTCCTGACCCTAGTGCTGCCGCAATGTGGAGGCCCTCCGAGGTGAGTTTCACCTCGCCTTGGACCACTTCTATATACGGCACCTCGAGGTGATGGGACCTCACCTCGGCTTGAGGTGCCTCGAGGCCGGCATTCCCACAACACTGCTGACAGTCACAGTAACTATTCGTGACCGTCGCGTCGCGCCACGTCTGGCGTAGCCCTCATCGTCATCCTCGTCGTCCACCCGCCCGCTCCAGCGTCCGATCTTCGCTCTCGGCTATCGACTATCGTACCCGTGCCTGCTCACGCGGCCATGTGACATGGTGAAACACGCAGGACCCTGGGAGGAGGTTGGGTTTGGAGAGACAAGATAGCACGTTGGGACGGTCGGGATGCTCAGGTGTGCGTATAATTTGAAAATCAGCCTCTGCATATGTATAAGTACGGCCCCCAATCCATCTCTTTTACATTCCCCCCTTGTTGTGAACCCATGCTCCCTACTGCGGCAATCCTCAAGCCTGCACTTGCTTTGCGCAAACCCCGCGTCGCAACGACGGATACTACAACCCATTTCCATCTCCCAGCCCACAGGCACCATGGGCTAATCAGTACGGTCCGCCGATGACACCTCAGGCCTTTATGCCGCCGCCGCTGCCGCCGCCTTTCACCGCGCCACCCTTACAACACAGTTTCAGCTTTCAAAACAGCTATCCCTCGTCATTCAATACTGCTGTCCCTCCGTTGGTACCATCCACATCGCGCACCCCACTCGGAGACACCACAAATACGGGGAGTGCGCCTGCCGCTCCTCAGCGGAAGAAGAGGCGCAGGGCTCCAGGTGATAGTACTCAACCGCGCACGCGTCGACGTGTCGACTCCTCTGCGGGACCTAATGCACCCGCTGTTTCTGGTGTCGGTCCATCGACTGAAGCAGCGGCCGCTGCTGCTGCCTCCGCCTCTGAATCGGTTTTTCATCCGTCTTCGGTCAACATTCCTGGCATCGACTATGGATCTCTTATCGATAAAGGCACGGCTTCGGGGGCCTTGGCTTCCGATGTCTGGTTTTTTGTTCGTGGTGTTCATACGGATGCGGTGCCGACTTCACCCCCAGCACCTCTCGAAATGTCGACAAAACGGCCGGGCAAGAAAATATTCTCGCATTTGGCATGCCGCTTTTGCCAGTAAGTGTGATTTGCTAACCATACTTTTGTGAATTAATTCTTTCAGACTCGACAAGTGGAAGGTCTGGAAGAATGTCGACGGCCAGACAACTGTCATTCGGGACCACCTCAAAACGACGCGCCATAAGGTCTGGAGTGATTTGGTGCTTCTCAAGCACCTCAAAGGTTGGGAAACAATCGGAGCGTCTACGAAACCTGCTGTGGGGGAGCGTGAGGAATTCTCACTTCCTGGATTCTATGAACGGCTGGTAAAATGGATCGCAGTTGATGATCAGGTATGTTTTACCGTGTTTTCTGCCGCTCCTTACTTATTTCCTTCAGTCCATCGATGTCGTTGATTGCCCTGAGCTTCGGGAGCTACTGCTGTTCATCGGCTCCGAGCTTGATGATGAAGATATCCCTCATCGCACAAAGTTGTCTCAGTTAATCACGACTCGGTTTCAGGTCAAATACGACACAATGATACAAGAAATTCAGGTTTGTCGCAGCACATTGGATGTATTTTCCTGTCCTGATACCCCTTTAGAACTCTCTCGGCCGTGTTTCCTTCACTGACGATATCTGGACCCGGATGAATCTCGACTCCCACCTGGCAATTACAGGCCATTACATCGTCAGGGGACCGGACGGGCATCTAGTGCTTAAATCACGACTCGTCGCTTTTCACCGTGTGGATGGGTCTCACACTGGTGAGAATATTGGCCAGGTCTTTGTACGGGTTATGAAGGAAATAGGCTGTCTTCATAAAGTAAGCTAATAAATACTTAATACCCATCTCTAGCTAATGTCCGCACAGATGGGTATGATTACATGCGATAACGCCTACAACAACAACACTGGAATGGATGAAATCTGTGAGGAATTGGCGCGCATCAATATTCCTTTTGACGCCGAAGGCAATCGCATCCGGTGAGTGCTTTGGCTTGATACTGATATTCCAAACTAACTATTCTCGAACGCCAGCTGCTTCCCGCACGTTGTCAACATTGCGGTCAAGACTGGCTTGAAGGAACTGACCGAACTCCCGAATTACCAGCCCGACATTGTTTGCGACGACAAAGTCCCTCAGTCTTTGAGGGATAATATCCAGTACTGGAGAGCTCT
Organism: Mycena maculata; assembly: GCA_029448575.1. NCBI lineage: Eukaryota > Fungi > Basidiomycota > Agaricomycetes > Agaricales > Mycenaceae > Mycena > Mycena maculata. Next base: position 479,706 of record JARJLG010000038.1, on the reverse strand, counting down.
CACAAGCGACCCTGTTGCCGAGGCCCGCACATTGGTAACAGCCTGTCGAGCCTCAGGTCAACGCTGCGACAACTTCCGGAAGACCATTATAGAGGGTAACGCGGAGGGTGGCTTCGGAGACCCGCCGGAAGCACTTCACATTGTTGGGTTGTTGAAAGATGTAGAGACTCGCTGGTCCGCCACGTTCTTGATGATAGATCGGCTCCTTGAGCAGTATCTGGTCTGTTTTTTTTTCATTTCTGCCTTTCAATTCAACTACTAAATTCATTCCAGGCGGTCGACAAATTTCTTGATGACCCAAAACAAGATGAGATAGCCTGGCATCGACTCAGCAAGGACACACTCCGGGCCCTACACGATATTCGACGATTTTTGCAAGTGCCACATCTGGTTCAAGAAATTGTATCCGGCGAGAAGACCCCGACACTCTCCTTTGCACTGCCACTGTACGAAAAACTGATCGTGATGCTCAAGGATCTTCGCAAGGACCTTGACGAGCTGAGTATCGGGATTAACGGGACCATCAGAAAACTCGAAGAATATCTCAATATGTCTCGACGGACCAAAATATATTCTCTCGCGATGGGTAAGTCTCTAAATTCTCATCGCTCATATAACTTATGTTGCTTCTAGTTTTGAATCCTACCATCAAGCTTCAATGGCTTCGTGAGAACTGGTCAACCGAAGACGCTCTTTGTGCTAAGAATGCAACTCGTGGCGTGGTAATCTCAGTTTAATTGAAATGTCTACAAATGCTGATAATTTGACAGATGCTCGAGTATCGGAAGGAGCACCGATCCCGAGGGAGTGCCCAGCCAGGGATACAAGTCCCATCAACAGTGAGCCGCCGCCCTGTGGATGCGCCAACTGCCTCCAAATCGGCGCAATCATTGACATCCGGTCTTGCCCGTCTCAACCGGCTTGCAAAGTCCTTGTCTGATCCAGCCGTTGATGCACCATCCCAACCTCCCGCATCTGGCGCGGCTACCGAGTCGGAGAGGGCCGAAGCCGAGCAGAGGGCAACCATCGAGGACGAGCGCATAGTTGATGAAGAGCTCGCACGCTATGAGGCGGAGGGGATACTTACGGAATCAAACCCGGAGTTCTTGGACTTCGATCTCCTTCGCTTCTGGGACGTAAGTCATCCTTCTCATTTGGAACTTTGATTTTGACTGTTTCTAGCGTCGTGAATTTCGCTTTCCGTACCTCTTCCGCGTTGCTCTCGATGTCCTTCCTGTGCAAGCGTCTGCTGTGCCGTGTGAACGGGTTTTTTCTTCCAGCAAGGAAACCGACACCGAGCGCCGCAACAGCCTCTCGCCTCGCATGATGGAGATGCTTCAAATTCTGAAGTTCATTTATCGGCAAGATCGGATCCATTTCTGTGCTGATTTGGTCGCAACGGAGGCTGAGCTCTCCATCATTGATGTTGATCCCGAGGTCGTAGATGCATTACTGGCTGCGGGGAGAATGGTACAGCTGGAGGAACTCATCAATTCTTCGTATAATGACAATCTCGTAGATTCTGAATAATCTTTTTACCACTTTTATCAATTTCTGCACTAGTTACAACTGTAATTATCTTACTTCTACTACTTGACACATACTAGGTACAAATAATGGAGTTCTAGATGTCTTTTGAACACGTCTCGTCGAACAGCGGCATAAAATACTGGCAGGGGGATGGCGTGGGACAGCAATTGCCTTATCCGGACCAGACCTCCGAGGCGCATCAAGGTGAGGTGGTGACACCTCGAGGTGGCCCGAGGTTGATGGCCCATCACCTCGAGGTGCCTCGACCTCACCTCGCGGCAGCACTACCTGACCCTTTAAGGTCAGGCCAGATAAGGGAATTAATTCACATGAATGTGACCCGGCAATGTCCGGGGCCAGTGGTCGACTTCAATTATGCCGTTCTTGTCCAATATATAAGATTTTCTCATGATTCAAGTTTGACTACATAGGTATTTACTACAAGTTTTGGATAAGTCCTCACATTATCTTGACCATGGTTAGCTCATGGGAGTAGAGCTGGATACAAATACACCTTTTCCGCAAAAATATTTTGAGATATCAATTTGAATGTCATGTCCAGGACCAACCACATTTCACATCGGGCTGGAAGCTGCTTTGTCCTTGACATTCCTGTTTGTTGCAATTAGTGCAGCGGTTTTCACAAAGTCTCTGATTATTCCCTCCTCTGCAACCATCCTGTCTGCACTGGTGACATGCACAAATTCGGTTCCTGAATGTTGTTTCAACGAAAATGAAGACTGTTGCGGTTGGGATTAGGCGCCCAACTAGTGTATGTCACATACCATATATTTGGGAGATTTCCCCATGCATTTTATTACCGTACCTATCGACGCTGCTTCAACATATGTAACTGACCTTGAAAAATGCTCTGTGGGGGTGGGACCCAACCTATAATGGGTCCTTGGGCTTACATACGCTTGTTCCGAGAATATTTTTGGCCTGTAGATGTCATGCCAAAAGGCGAACATCCAGAAATCATTGCAAGGAGAGGTATAATTGACGAGGCCGCGCAGCGCCCAAAAAAAACATAAATATGAGAGTACTCTGTTACCAAAATAAAAGCCCATCAAACATATGAACATCGAACACCGGCCATGCAAACTCTCACAAGGATATTCCACTTTCCTTGAATTTCACTTCAAAAAAAGGCTGCGCAGCGCCGAGAAAAGATTGACATGTTCTGAGGTCGGCAAAATGGTCCCAAATGGCTCCAAAACTTCCCCAGTTTCCTCGCCGAGGAGGTATCTAAGGTATCTAAATCTCCCTTTCTCCTCCTTTTCCTCTTTCTTTTTGGGCGGATTTTTATAATTCTTTTGGGCACCCACAAACACCGTCACCGAGCGAATCCAAACCAAAAATACAGGTACCGCGCCACATGTTTCGTACTACCTACCTACACCACCATTCGAGTTCGATGTTTCTGAAATATTTGACCTGAATAGTTTCAGAACATGGTCTGCAACATTTGAAATATGTTATTTCGAAGGTTTGAATGACATTTTGAGTAAAATGTTCGGTGAACATCTGGAACAACATTTCACTAACATTTTGTCTACATGGTTATGGCCGGCTCCAAGCTCTGGTTGGAGGGGGAAAAATGAGCTACAATACTTAACTTGAATTCGGTTGCATCTCAGAGGTATGGCACCAATCCGCTGCATCTTGTGTTGGCGGAGCATCCGAGGAGAATGGCATGCACCACTGCTGAACTCAAGATAATCCCTTAGGTAATGTTATCGTGACTTCAGGAGTTCAATAAAATTGTTACTTGAAGAAGCAAGGAGAGAAAGAAACCTTGAGGACAAGAGGCCCGGGCGTGGGAACTGATGATCAAACCAAACAACTGTCATGTTGAGAGCGCCCACACTTTCCTTCCGCCACCACCGTAGACTGCGAGTGCTAGCCAGGCAATCCCATTTCCTCTTTTCCTCTTTTGTTGCGTGAACCCCTGGTCTATGCTTCTCAATGGCTTTTACCGACGACAGATACACGTCAAACTGCAGCCACCAAACACGGCTCTGGGCCCCACATTCAACTTGTGTGTCGTCAGCAATACAAGGGATGCTCCTTCAAACATGGAGACCATCGATGGATATGGATCACTGCGTGCATTCTCCACCCTTCCCCCCAGAGTCTTGTCTATCTTTTTCCGATCCACTGTGACTTCCACCCGCGGTCTTGTGTCAAACTCATTGCCCCACTCCAACGATATTTCGCGGGCAACATCATCCAAAACACCTTGTTGGCATCAAATGACCCGTGCTTGGGCGACTGTATGAAATGGCAAGCCCTCGTCAAGCCGCACTATTTGGCTTGAGCACTTCAAGGCATCACATATCTGGTCAAACGGAATTACTCAAGAACTACTCAAACACGTACTCGTGGATCAAGCTATGGATGCTCAAATCTCTCTGACAATACAGCTGCCTGGCAGAAGCTCAATATACATTACCAGATCCAGAGCAAAAACAAGCAAACCATCTCTTCCCTTTGCAACCTCATCCACGTTTCGTCTGATGCTCAGAGGTCCGTCCCATTGTGCATGCTAGTCCTCAACGCAGCTACACGCACCGAATTGGAAAGCACTCAAACCAGGTATGCCTCCGCAACCTGCCGTACCCAGGGAGCGGCTTCGTTCTTGGTTGTCGGTTTTGATAGGCATGTAGTAGTCGTGTTTTATGTAGTGCCGAAATTCTAATTCTCTTTCCAATTCTTGTGTATAATTGTTGGCTGTGAGATATAACACACATTGGTGGAACCTCGAGAAAATGTTGGCCATAACATTTCACAGACATGTTCTCAGAAAAGCCTCAAAAAATGGAAGTAGTAATGTTTTGAGGATATCGGAGGCAACATTTGAAAAACGGTGAACCGAAAATATCTGAGAAACATCTGTTTCGAACGGCAGTGTACCTACCGTACGGGATCAAGCTTGCAAAATTGGAACCAACATGTGTTTGTTCGGAGCCATAACAAAAAGCCTTCTGATCAAGTGACGCTGCTTATCCCCACTGGTACTCGTCATCTATCGTCATGGGGGGGGACTGCTTGGGGTATAAAACAAAACATCCATTTCTCTGGCATCGTTTCCTCGACCCCATCACGAACTTCGCAAACTCAAGCTCAAGCTCAAGATGGTCTTTGTTGCCCTCGCCATCGCAACCTTCGGTTCGGCTTCTGCCGTATTTTCTGCATCTACTCCGAACCCTCCCGTCCACCTCCGTGACCTCGTCAAGCGAGGAGGCACAGTGACCGGCCCCGTCATCCCGATGGACTTTCCCGACCCAGGACTCATCCTTCCGAATGGGCAACCACCGCGGTATGTCTGTACGCATCTTCCGTTCCCTCAGCCCTGTCGCGGAAGTGATTGGCAAGCACACAGATTCGACCTCGTCTTCCCACGGCAAAGTTCCCTATGCAATTTCGGAAGATTTCTCTAGCTGGACTTCAGTCCAAGGAGATGCTCTACCCAACCCGGGAAGCTGGGTCTCCAGCTCGAACTCGGCTGTATGGGCACCTGATGTGAGGCAGATCACCATCAGGGAAAACCTCCCGAGGAATTTTTATCGAAAATTTCTTCCCCCTCAAAAATTTTCGAAATTTTTGACAATTTTCTGTAACTTTGGACAACAATCGCAAAATGGTCAGAACATTTTACAAACCCTCAAGTATTATTTCGACATTTTTGCAAAACTTTCATTTGCTTTTCTGCCTCAGAGACTATACTCCCCAAGTGTCAGCCACAAGTCTAGAAGGGCTTTGAAAATTTTGAACTTCCACTTGATCTCCCTGTCATTCCAAGCCAAGGAAATGCTTAACTTGTAGTATATTATGGAAGAGCAAGGGAGTTGAGACCACAGCCCATGTTAGTTGGCCATAGACAAGATGAATCCTGTGCAGAGTTTGGAAGTCCGAGATGAGATAACGTTAAACGAGGCCGGCCCTAATCTGTCGGGCCGCTGCTTCGCGACAACAAAGATTGCCGACGCAGCACGTGGGTGGAAAAATGGTTCGTTTTGATTGTTGCCAAAACAACGTCAAGCACCTCTCTCTTCCCTTCTCCCACCACTGCGCCGGGCCCGCTTCTTCTTTCTCTTCACTCAGCGCGACTACTTGTAGCAGCCCCGGGGTCTTGCTGTCTCTATCACCGGGTCACCCATGGCTCGCAAGTTTGTTGCTCCCTCCGTGCCCCGGGGATTGGGATTCGCAATTCATGCCCAGGTACGCCGTGGATATACTATATCCCCAGCTTTTGTTTACCGTTTCCCCCTTGCCCATAGATGAAGCTGGACTCGGTATTGCGAGGTAAATAATGTGTTGTCGTGACTGGCCAATAGCTAATTAGTACCTTCTTAGTCTCTTCGGGAAATGTGCGGCATTTGCTGGCGACACCTCTCATTCCTTCCCCGTGCGTCGTGTTCCCTTTCGGGTGTTTGCTATCTTCTGACCCGCTTTTTTGTGTCGGTTGTGAGAGATGGTTGCCCGGATGATTCGCTGGGGAGACAGTAATGTGTACCCTCCATTCATTGTGTTCGATGACCACCGATTTCATTGTCCCTTGCAGGTCCCTGGCCCTATCATCGTTGCCATCATTGCTGCCCATTATTGCAATCAGAACACTGTGCCGCTCGTCCTGGCATTCCGGAATCTCGGCCGAAATGGGAACAATGTACGTTTGTCCAATGCTTAGGCCCACACATCCCGTGCTGACTTCTTCGTAGTGGATATTCCTCGATCACTAACCCGGCTCGTGTTCGGTCACACATTGCACTACGGGTGCTGGAGCGTGCCTAGATGTTAGGGGTGTCAGGCATTGACGAGTCGATAGTCATTAGTAATACTTGTAATTTATGTAGCTGGACTGCAATACTATTCATTTCTATCTTTTCATCTACCTGTTTGAGAGGCAATGAATGAGTAAAATGCTGAGAAAGTTTTGAGAAACATCAAGAAAGTTTCAGAAAAACTTTCTCAAAATTTCAAATTTTTTGAGGGGGGGAAGATAGTTTTGCTCATTTTTGCTCATCCGAGAAACTCAAGATATTTTCGGACATTTTGTCTCAAAATATCTCAAAATTCCTGGGGAGCCTTTCCCTGATGACGTCGACCAGCTACGTGATGTGTGGATGTCTCTCGTCCCATCACCCCGCTCCGGACTCATTTTGCTCTCTGTCAGGTACTACACGGCCTTCTCGGCCTCCGACGGAAATCATTGCATCGGTGCGGCGACGTCCTCTACTCCCGCCGGTCCATTCACACCTCAATCGGGCCCCATCCTCTGTGACGCCTCTGGCGGAGGTGCCATCGACACTTCGGGATTTGAGGCCCCCGGAGGAGCTCTCTACCTCGTCTGGAAGGTGGACGGCAATAGCATTGGCGAATCCACACCCATCTTTATCCAGCCGCTCGGAGCGGACGGGTATACCCTCCAGGGAAGCGCAACTCAGTTGATCACAGATGATACTGTTGATGGAGGCATTGTGGAGGCACCGAGCTTGGTGTACTGGGATGACTATTACTACCTGTATGCTTTCGGTCTTCTTTGTAATTTAATGCGTGTTGCTAACCCGAATGTGTAAACAATGCCAGGTTCTTTTCCTCCAATAGCTATAACACTCTCTTCTATGACGTCAGCTACGCTATTGCCAAGAGTGCGACTGGACCATACACCAAAGTTCAGGCTCCCGATGCGCCGCTGCTCGTTTCCGGTAAATGCGGGACTGCTGGTCCTGGAGGGGCCACCGTCATCAACGTCCTGGGTGAGTCTCCTCCTCACTTATGAAAGGCTGCAGGAATCTGACAAGCCTTGAAACCAAGACAACTATGTCAACACTGTGTTCCACAGCGATGTCAACGGCGAGGACGCTTCAGGCGGTCGGGCAATGTGGCAGATTGCCGACCTCACGTTGAATAATGGAGTTGCTACAGTGAATTGCTGAAGCAGAGAATAGAAGTGGAGAATTAATACCGCACAAGATTGTATGTGCCCCCACCATGCAGAGATGTGCTAGTGTATTAGCTATCAATTTTGGAGCCTGGATTCGAGCCCTCTACACAGCCGTCAGTAATACCTGCTCCATCTGCTGTCGGGAGATATCCTGCTGCTATGACAAGGGCGCAACCTCGGCATAGTCTCGTGCACTCAGTGCCTCTCATGACATCCCGTTCCGGGAACCCTGTCATAAGCCAGAATAGGATGTTATGAGAGGCAGTTCACGAGACTAACCTCGGCAGGTATCACCAGCAAGGAAAATCTCTGACAGCCCAGCAGAGGCTCACCACCTTCGGATTCAGTCTTACTTGTGCTCTTGTTGCAACTCTTCTCAATCAGTGACCTCACAATTTCTGGCACCAGGTGAATGAGCGCTCTGCATCTTCCAGCTCATTGTTCTCGCAAAGAATTATAGGCTGCACCACTAAGGAGCAGAGTTGCACTACTTCGCGAGCATCCTAGTCTCGCTGCTAATCCCCGGTGGTGATCATCAACAAGAATATGTTCGTCAGCGATCCAACTAAGGATACGGGAGAACTATGAAACTCTGTAGAAGGGCTTAGAAGCAAAATATAATTGGCGCTGCGGAAGTACGACCTGCCTGGCACCTAGGCCGGTCAACCAAATATTCCTGCACACCACCGTCAAATTTTACTTTGCTCTTTCATTCAGTACGTGCTTCTTTTACCTTTACTGACATTACAATTACCTCTTCGCTAAAAACTCAGCCCATTTCACTCAGTAACAAATTCATCCCGAACATGAAGGACAAGTCTTTGTTTACCCAGGAAATATTAATCATTGTATTTTTGGATTGTACTCTACATCTATGCACTCACTCATCTCGCATAGAATGCAGACACTATATTTTTCACTCTACATATGCACAGCCAATGCGACGAGTTGAACACAGGTCTTCGTGCATCTCGGAGTATGGGGATTGGTTTGGGCACCTACATTTGACGCTGAGCAAGGGCATGCATCATCCGTCGGAAAATCACAATTTGTCTGATGAGGCCTGACCGACGGATGAGGCCTGGGCCCCCCAAGATATCAGGCCCTATCATGTTGCGTCAGGCCAGGTCAGGGCGCATCAGGGCTGGTCAAGTGAGCTCCCGACAACCTGCCTGAATCCCACTCCATGTGGTAGTAATTTATTCACAATATAGTAGTCCTCCATCTGGTGTCTATCTAGTTGCCGAATGGATTGGGGGCTCGATACAGAGGTGTGAATTATTTATTATCGAGCAGCTACATATCTGCTCATAAAGACATGTCTGCGTCGATGGTATCCACCAGGGCTCGTTCACAGAAGAGACTGGCGCCAGGAGGGCTCCTCGGATCACATACACCATCGAGAGGAAAGAATATTCCTTGACCTCATCGCGGATTTGGCAACCGGCCCAGCGAATCTTGGGTTTCGTTCAAACATGCGAACCACATCAATATGGTTGCCCCTGGGCAATTTGCAACGAATAACGCGCAAAATGTAAGCCGGGATCTGAGAAATTCACCAGGAAGCAGGTGTAACGGCACTGGTGAAACGAGCGATTGCACCTGATGGTGTCCCGTGCATCACGCCAGTCCTCAAGTGACTGGTACGAGCTGTGGGCGCACTTGAAGCTTCGTACCTTTTTAAGGGTGAAAAAATGCCCAAATAAAAAAATAAAACGGACCAATAATGTTCTCCTTGGGCCCGGTACACCTCCGACAAGAACGTTCTCAACCGGAAATCAAAGTTGCGAAACACCGGGGAGCCACGATTGGCATTTTGAACTAGCCTGGAGTTCACGAGACCGCCGGGAACCGAGGCTCCAAACGCCCAGTATGCAGTATCTTGCGGATCTACAGGGGCCTCATGTTGTCAAGCTCACCAGCTTCGTGCCGAGCTCTATCAAGATTATCGACCGTCATTCGGATGCGTGCAATACTGCCTACTGCGTTTCATCAATGCGGACCATCTGTAGTCGAAATCAGCACTCGTTCAATCTGCCCGATACCCAAAGAACCATCACCTAGTGTGCCGCATTCTTACAATTCGTTTGAAGGTACGCTTTGAGAACCTCTTGTTGGAAACCTTCACCGGGACATGCTGAACCATGGTCGGTCGTCGCTTTGTCTCGGGTGTCACGGACATGACTTGCCGCATGTTGTTTAAAGAAATTGAAATCCTTCCCAAAATGCTTAGATACTCGCTAGATACTCCTCACAGATTAGACAATGGAATCTTTCAAAAGTTAACTCACGGAGGACCAATGTTCGTAGTTCTCTATGAATGCATCCAGAGGTTGCCATCGGCATTCGGGCATGCAATGCATTCCGACCATGATACGGTAGTGCTGATATGGGCGGATACAGGGCTATCCTTTGGCAGTAACTGGACGATGCATGGAGACGATGCACTATTCGACAATATTTCGAATCTATGCATCATCTGCATGCTCGCCTTGAGAATGTTATAGAAACATTTTCCGTCTGTGAAATGCACCATTGTCACTTCATTGAAGTGTTTGAGATTCGGCCAGCGAGGAAATTGCCGCATACTGGCAAGCAACGGTCAGCTTCAGAATGAGTCCACGCCATTTTCGTCACTTCGTTACTTCGGCTAATGCTGTGAAACTTCGTAACTTTGATGTGCGAAAGTTCGTGACTTTGTTGGCTTTCTATGAAACTTCGTCAGTTGGTATTCTGGGCTTGTTGAACGATGCCCCCTCGGCACATCACGGAGTGATGGGGTGCCAGGTTGGCCGGTTAGGTTTGGGTTAGTGGTTTGGGTTAGCAGGTTAGAGTTAGTGGTTAGAGGTCAGAGGTTAGAGTTGGTGGTTAGAGGTTAGAGGTTAGTGGTTAGGGTTAGAGGTTAGTGGTTAGGGTTAGAGGTTAGTGTTAGGACGAGGGATCTATATAAAAAAACACACCCCGGCTTGTGTGAAGGAACACTGATGGCCGGTGTTCCGAGTTCTTGAAGGCGCCGAGCGGAACCCACGAACTTCCGCAGAAACCAGGCAAAGTGCTCAATTTTCCATCAAAGTCACGAAGATTCACAACGCTACGCGAAGTAACGAAGTGACGAAGATGGGTACGACTCATTGAGAATGAGGTAATAAGAACACCCAACTTCTCTGCTAAGGGTCCTTTTGCTTGAGGTTTTCGAGTTCGTCCAGTAGAAGCCGCCAAAGATGATGTCCCCATTTCCTAGAGCATCATATGAGTACGGAGCATAAGGATTGGAAAAGTGAAATCCCCATAGAAAATGCCACGGGTGTATGAGAAGTTGCCACCGTACGTAGGACTGGTAAAGTGTGCACACCTGGACGTCGTGAAGGCCCTAGTTCTTGAGTATATTCTCCTTGTCTGTCTTGGTCCTCTGTTTCGAGGCCCTAGTTACTACCGTTTTCATCGCTGGGGTAGTTCGAGGTTCAAAGTGGGAAATTATATTGTGGAGGTCGCATTTATTCACAAGGCACTCCGAGCATGGGAAATTGGCCAGCACGGCACGGCAGGGATTGAAATATGCGGCCTCTTGACCATCGAGGGAGCTTATGAGGATTCCCGGGTGAAAAACTCGGGACAGTGGATGGTCGAGCCACGCCAGGAGCGAGTTTTCAGAGAAGAAAATACAACGGCGAGGAACTTCTCATAGACGTCCATCTTGTACCGGGAAAATTCCAGTGTTTGCGGCGTGTTTCGGTTCGAAGGATCGGCCGGATCACGAACCTTGAATTCTAGAGCGGGATGACAACATTACCGCAGTCATGTATCCAACGAGAAGTCGTCCGCCGCTATTCCCAGATGCGTTATATATATTTCCAGGTTCAAAGATGGGTCGGAGGACCATGGGGTGCGTAGTTACTCGCTTCGTGACGAGCCCTTCATCCAGCCAGAAATGCAACGGGAAGAGGCAATGGACATGAATCCGGTTCCGGCAATTCAGACTGAATTTAGACCAATCGCCAATGTAAGTTCCAATACATTAGCAGAAGGGAGTTATTACCTCAAATCTGACCCACGCATCGGTTCATCAATCATCCGCTCTTGGCGAGTTTCAGCAATCGTGCCTTCTCAGAAATATTTGTGGACGGAGTTATACCTCGCGGTGGAACCGAGAGTTCGGTCGTCAAAATCCCAGGGATCCAATACCTATATTCGAAAGTAATTTCCTGTGTTTGTCCTTAAACTGATATGGGGAACCAATATAGGAGTCAACACGAAGATAATAAAAATGTGAAGGCTTATTATTGTCGACTGGGTAACCGGCCACTTAAGCATTTAGGGCTGGTTCTCGAAGGCCACATTGGCTCTATACAAGTCATCGTGTATTGGAACAAAGGCAGGCATCCTATGAGTAGTTGTAGATAATTTCTTCGATTTTACGTGCCTTGTGAATACAGCAGTGAATTTATTTTGGTCGCTACCACCAACATGGCCAAATACTAGGAAACCAGCCACCCCGCCAGTCGAGTGCAATGAGCACAAACCCACGGTCTTTTCAATTAGCAATAGACCAGGCCTGGTCTGGGCACCATATGGTATGCTTGGGGGGTATTTTCAAGGCATGGGACTGGGCAAATTCGGTGGGTGTAAGGGCAGAGGGAACGGCCGGAATCAAGGATCTCCGTTATAACAGTGTCGGGACCACCCGCCACGGGGCCAAGATGAGCAATATACTATTTAATATGAAGTATGCCGACATGCTATACCACTCATTGTCCTGCCGAGATGGCACCAGTTCCCCAGAAAAATACAAATATCTCGCGCACCAAATTTCAGGCGGTCGGGGTAAAAGACAATAAATGAGACGGGACCTGGAAGCAGGAGGGTTTGAGCACATACCACAGCGTAGAATACCTAATTACAGAAACTCTCGAAAAAATCCAGACCCATAGCATGGATGGGTTGCATGTTGTAGACATAACCAGCCTGAGCCACTCCGGAGTGAATTGCAGGTTAAGTGGGCTTATTGTGGCAGAGCGGCAGGTGAATGTGCGTTGAATTTCACCCAGGATTGAAGCGCGGGGTCGTACGAGAAGAATGAGCCCAAGAAGTCGCCAAAAGACAGAAAATCGGTAGACCTTGAATGACGACGGTCGTGGCGGAACAGGAAAACGGTGATCGGAGCTCTTCGGCCGGTGCTGCATGTGTCGTAACTTGTGATCCGACTACCACTTTTGGTTGAAACTTGGTATGCACCAGCCTTCGAGGTCCTATTCCCTCCCAAAACTCCAAACTTAGATGTAACAGGAGCTCTTGACTCAATTGGAAGTAAGTGGCTGGTATCCTAGTTTGGCTGGTTTCCCAGTCGCCGATAATACCGTCACACGGTATTTGCGAGCCGAGGCCAACGCCTGCTCCGTCTCACCAGAATTTCGAAAGGTTACACGACTTGGTCCCCCTCGGTGATTCCACGAAGCAACTGATCAGTAAGTCTGGCATTCGTTGCACCCTTTACCACAATTTCGCCGCTCAACTGGAGTCGTGGACAGAAGTACATCATCGTTTGCGTTGCATGTTTCGGACGCAGCCAGAGATGTATGCGTACCTGTTTTGGACTTCTTTTCGGAAATTCATCAATGCACTCGAGTCCCACATATGCGCAAATTGGTTCCAGTTATCGTCAAGTTATATTACACAGTGAGGCGGGTAACGCGAAGCCTGTTTCACTAAGATGTGGGTCTGGAAGTCTAAACAACACAGGTCTCTTGAGGTAAGACCACGCGTTTGACCCCCGAAACCTTATCGAACGTTTTGAATGCTTCCTCCAATGCGTTCAATCCACCGTGGACGATTTCAATCTTCATCGGCTGCAAACCCCGAGTGAGTATTAGCTGTGTCGAATGAAAGAACAACATACCTTGATAGTACCGTCAGCCAACAAACCTTCCAACTGCGAGTACAACTCCCTAGACAACGCATTGTTTTGCGGCCACGCAGATGTCGCCCATCCCATATAAATATTGACGCCTTCGCTCTCAGCCTCAGGGATGGAGGTAGGAATGATTTGCAAGAGCGTCTTGTCACCCTTGCTATACTTTTTGGACTCCTTGAGTATCTCGAATCCCAACGTGACCGTCTCTTTGGTGGAAATGGTGTCGAAGACGATGGAAAGCACGGGAGCTAAGGCTGAGACAGCTTTGACGACCTCGGTGTCGGCAAGGGAGCGGTTAATAACATGGGTAGCACCAAGGGACTTCAGGAAGCTCTCATGTTTAAGAGAAGCGGTGGTGATGATGGGGGAGAAACCAGAGAGCCTAGCCAGTTGCAGGGCTGGAAGAAATCTTCATCAGACAAGCGATAATGGCACGCAAGAAACATATACCGAAATGGCCTGTCGCACCCGCACCGCCCAAAATAACGATCGGTTGTCCAGCGTACTTGCCACGCCCACCTGGGGACATGGCAGAAACGAGGCCACCCCCATATGGAGGTTGGGAATACAAGGCGTGATAGCTTGTGAACAATCCGACGGGAATAGAGGCACCTTCCTCCATGGATATGTTTGGAGGCAACTGGATAGAAATGCGTCAAATATAATCGGTGCCCCAACCACGGGAGCTTACTTTTGTGACAATAGTCGAATGTGCAAGACTGTATTGTTGATACGACGATATATCCACTTTCTGACCGGCGGTTCCAAAGGCGCTACAAAAAGAAATATGAGACAGTCGAATATATTTTCTGAGTATGAGAAAAGAAATGTACACCCTATCGCCGACGTTGAATCCCTTGACCTCGTTGCCGATGGCCACAATGACACCAGAAGCTTCAGCACCGGGAACAGTAGGCATGTCCGGCCACATTGGAATGTCGATGTTACCAACGCGCGCATCTACCGGATTGAGACCCGCGGCCTCGACACGAACAAGGATTTCTTCCGGTCCCGGGATGGGTACGCCTCTATCTTCGATAGTGCGAGACAAAGGCTTCGCGACGATAAGAGCAAGATTTGTTTGAATAGGCATGACTGGATAGATTACATGGGCTTCTGTTGGTGTGCTTTTATAGTCTGAGTGTCTATTAGCTGATTGAATGTTTTAGCGGCTTCGGTGTCACTAATCCATGGCCGAACGAACCTAAAAGAGAGGACAAAGCTACACCGATCATCGCCGGACCAATCAATAGTCGGGCTTTGTCAGAGTCGGGGCTCAGCCCGGTAGGGCTTCGATCCGTCACCGTCTCTGACGGGTCGACGGCCCGTGATGACAGGGCAGTACCCGTCCGACCAGCGATAAGATATCGCTTTCTGACGGACGGGTTCGAGACGGACAGACCCGTCGTCTACCTGTCCCGTCTCAACGGGTGACGGGTCCCGACGGATTGAATGCGGCCCTTGTAAAGAACTGAAGGAGAAATAAGCGCTCGAGGCGCGGCAATCACATTTTTGCCAAAAACATCCGCGGTATCGCAAAGCTCGTTAAGTCTTAGTTAGAGCTTTTTTTCCCACTCTTCTCTTACAAAGAAAAAAGACGTGTTGGTCTGACTAGGGAGACTAGAGCTCCCACTACTTCGGACTCTCTGGGACTCCACCTTTACTTCCGAGGTCAGAAAGCGTGGGAAAGTATTTTTTAATGCGGACGGAACCGGCGAGACAAAATCCGGATCGGACATTTCAAGGGCTACTATATGCCACTTGCCTTTACCATCAGCCATATGGCCAGGTGATAGAACTTCAATCAGTTCAGTTTAGTTCAGACCATCGCCAACTGCTCACGTTAGTACGATGGTTTTCGATCGATGCAAGTGTTCCACCCTCAAGTTGCTCATCATCTTCGCGACTCGCTGCAATAATGACATTTCCCTCCGCACCAGCGTGGCAGTTTGTATCCCCGACCAAGTCGTCAATCTGTTTCACTCGTCCCACCTAGCAACATAGGCATCAAGATCTTCTGCATGAACATCATCGAAGCCTACCAAAAGCCTACTCGTTTCCAGATAAGACATTGCGGGTTGACATGCCGTACTTATTTGGTTTTCCTCTGATTTGTTCGGAAATACAGTTAAGTCGTGCAGTTACAGCTGTCTTTTCAATTTTGCCCCAGGGATTCCCAAGAGTGCCGGGCCTCGCTTGCGATGGATGGGCCGATTACACAAAACTGCTTACGTTCGGGCCGGATGGCTGTGCCCAAGCTACGCACGCCTGCACGTTGCCTGCACGACTATCAGCCCGCCGGCGACACTGACAGCGGCCCGCCAAATTCAACTTAGCACCGGTTGGCTGAATCCGCCCATGTCCAACTGGCCGTGCAAGTTCCGCCGCAAGATTGGCCATGCAACACTGCAGAGCACGGGGTTTGCTTCAAGTTGCTGAGAGCATATACACGCCTATGCCATACACAAGACTTGGCGGGGCTATATTTGTCGATCACAACCCCAAGCGGTTCCACTCCGCAGTTGTTCCTGATCGCCCTCCCGGATGCGCTGGCTTGGCGCAGGCCGACAGTTCCTATAAATCTAGACATCCTGATGTGCTTCCCCATAATGACAACTCGCCTTCTTCCTGTGCTGACTTTTCTGGCTCTCCTTTCTTCAGTGGTGGCGGCAGACTCTAAGTAAGTGTGTTCTACGCCTTGGAATACTCTTTCACGTGCCACAATTAGTGCCACCATTGTGGTCCCAGCCGTCTTGCCAGCCGTTGTTGCACTCGCGCTCTTCGGATTGTCTGGAATTGCACTCTGGATTCGTGCGTGCTAGTTCTTCACCCTGTTCTGACCCAGTCTCACTATCTGGCCGGCCAGAGTTCTTTAGGATCGGGAGGAATGCCTACATGCTCCCGTTAACGATCGGGATGACTGGTATGTGTGGCAATTGTTTCTGTCCCCCCTGCGGAACTTGACATAAGCGTAAAGCTATGGCTGGGGGCTTCGCAGCGCGGATACTTGTCCATAAATCGCCCACGTCGCTACCGATCAACATAACCACGACCTTAGTGCGTGTATCCTCCACAGCTGATGGGACGCTTTTTCAATCACCGTCTTACTACAGTTGATCCTACTCTCTGTGCGTTGGATGCTTGAAGTCCCATCCTGCCCTTTCAACACCTAACTCTTCACTCAGCCGTGCCTATTCCTCGCATTAGACTATATGATTCTCGGCCGTCTGGCGAGGATGCTTGGGCCCGAAGTCGCAAACAAAGCCATGTTCATTGCACCGACGCGGGTTGCGAAGATCTTCGTCTGGAGTGACGTGGCAACCTTCGTCATCCAAGCCCTCGGTGGGTCTATGCTAACAAGCCACGATGCAGACAAACAGAATCTCGGAAACAAGGTAAGCCTCATTCTCCCTCCAGTCCAAAAACTCATGGACCTCCGCCGTGCAGGTCATCTTGATCGGTCTCGCTCTGCAGCTGGCATCATTCACGCTGTTCGTGTCGCTCGTTGTGGTGTTCGGATTCCGTGTGTTCGTCGATGCCATCTTGTCCTACATGTTTGTGCCCTTATTTTCTTCCGGCAGGAAGAAGCACTTCCCCCATGTCTGGCATCAGAAAGGTACAGGATCGTTCAAAGCACTCAGGGCCGATCACGTCGATGACTGGCACATCCTGTACTACACACTCGCCCTCACCTGTGTCGCCATCCTGGTGAGTCGCCTGGTGCGTATCCAATCGACCATGCCTGATTCGAGTCTCCCGCGCAGATCCGTTCCATCTTCCGCATGGCAGAGTTCATCCAGGGGTGGGTTGACCATTCCTTCTCGTGGTGTTTCATTCTGAATCTCCCGTCGCAGACATACGGGGTACATCGACACACACGAGGTCTTCTTTTACTGCTTCGACTCGCTGCCGCTGTGGACCGGCATGACGCTCTACTTCGTAGTGTGGCCGCCCCGGTTCCTCGGAAATATGCCTAAGGGCGCCGAATCGATGGAGCTGACGAGTGGAAGGAGCAGGGGATATGAAGGGATATGAGGGAGGGAAGTACTCCATGGGACGATCATTAGACAGAATTTTATACTTCGTAGACTCTCCCACATTACAATTGTGCATGTGCTTAGCGGTGCAGCTGTTACTGCGGTCAATGCCTATTCAATACCCCCTTAGATGTCTTCATATCCAGACGGAGAACCGAGGTCTGAGGCGCCCGTCCACGGGAAATTCGCGCGCCCAGATTAAATTCATCGCTGGGCCCAAGCCGGGCCGGTTCGCACCCACAACCTCGCTTGAAGAATTTCAGGAGTCATGAACCGCTCGATGGAAGCACGAGGTTTATCTCGAACAGGAGTGAACACAGCAATGGGCAGTGAGACGTTAAGTTCCGGCGCAGGCCTTGCGGGGTTTAAAAAGGTCTTGGACGGCACAACGAGCTGGTGTGGTCGCGGCGAGGTTCTGAAACTGAACGTGCGGTTGCGAACTCAAGGCGATGTTCGGTACTTTTGATTGCTGTGGCGCCGTTCCGTCAATTTATGGTTGATGGCCATCTTTTTGCCGTCCCGTACCGTCTCGGCTCCAAATTTTGGACAACAAAACAACAGATCTCATGACGGGTCGACCCCGTCAGATCCGAAATCGACGGCTGCCCCTGTTTAAAAGACTGTGGGCAGCTCTAACGCTTACTTCCTTCCTTGGTACTCAGCTACTTGAGGATCTCTCGGGTAACTTGAGTTTTTTTTTCGCCTATTTCCCACTGAACCTGCTTATAATTATAATTATTATCCCTGGCTACGGCTGTCTTCCTGGGCCGTGCGGCTTAGACCCCTCCATAAAATGGGACGGCCGTCAGAAAGACGGCCATTGTTGGACGGGCCCACCCGTTCGTCACCCGTTACGGCCATCCGATGGGTGAATTTTCAATTAAAGGGATTTCTCAACTACACTGCTCATTATCAGTTATCTCAACCAAACAAATAGTGGGAGGCTTACATCCACAATGGCTTCGCACGACCTCAGGCCGTAATTCATACATAAAATAAAATAAAAAATGATCATCTTGGCAAAGATTACTTCCAACACTTGCTGAGAACGCGCTCAACGAACGCTGTTAAGTAAAAGTCCGAGTTAGCAAATCACAATGACACATCCACATCCACACCATATTCTCACTAAAAGATCAAAGGGAAAGAAGTCGAACCAGGAGTACCGGGCATGGGTCCTGTAAATACAAGACAATGCTGAAGAATTTCAGAGCTCGGTGGTCTGTATAATGGTTGGGATTTTTCGGGTGATCCACTGTAACGGCTGCAACCGTTTATTTCCTTATTCATCTTCCGACTCCTCCCTTCCATCATCGATCCTCCCGCCACTCTTGTCATCACATTTATCCATCGCGCCGCTCGGACATGGACCTGGCATTTTTTTTTTTGAGCATTTAGCATTCCAAAAGTCATCTGCTGGGGAAGTTGTCCAGGGAGGAAATGCCATTACACACAAGTACCATAGTGTGGGACTCCAGCCATAATAAATTTATTCAATCCCATTTTTTCGATCATTCAATATTAATGGCTATATACCCACTAAAACCTCCACTGTGTAAGTCCAATCATCCGGCAGTGCATCTTTGTTCATTAGTAGACCACTCCATGTTCTTAGGACAAGGTCTTTATTCAGCGCAAGATTACCAAATTTCATTTCGTTGGTGAGGATTCGCGATCAATCTCGTCCTAGTGTGGATTGACACATTTTGACACGGACCCGTCACGACGTCTCCGGCCAATGGCCATTATACATTACTCCTGTGGTCCTGTGTGCAACCTGTTTAATTTACCATATTTTGTTACAACTCCTATGATATACTTTAGTATAAAAGCCGCATGTACCCGTCTAGTTCAAGTGGGGAAAATCACAGCTTACAACTAATCCTTTGCATAAGTCGTTGAGTCGTGTGTGGAAACCTTGTCACCCTCCAGAGTGACTAGCATTCCTCACATCCACAGTAGTGGTGTGAGGAAGCAATACCTTAGAGTTACTCCGGTGTCGGGTTTGGGGCTGGGATTGGGGTTGGGATTGGGAATTGATGGCTTACGTGACGCGTGCCGAATCATTGATGGCCGTGCTCCAAGATGATGAGGAACCTCAAAATGTGTTCAGATTCACTCATTCATCCTTAAGTTGTCTTCGGATGTGGCACGGACTTACGAAAGGCTGCCTTAGTTCAATATATGATGAAAATTTCACAGAAACCGATTAGATATAGACCAAGATTCGGCCCCGAGAGAAAAAATCACTATAAATTTATTTCACAGTGGTGTTCAGCTTGGCTTTCACCACATTAACTGGATTGAATGGTTATAGGATCATAATAAACTTGAAAGACAGAGAATCGCCCATCAAATCGAGGCAAAACAGGACACAGAGATATTATATTGATTCGGGCGGATTTTCAATTCTCGGCCTTGCTTTGATGTACTTGTTCTATGGCTGCTCTGCGCCGACTTTGCCTTCGGATTTTTGAACGATGGTTCTATATTACTCCGAGGTGTATATCCCAGGTCCCATGAACAACAAGCATTGGATACAGGCTGCAGTACAGCAAGATTCCCTGCTTTGATTGGCCTGGCGGCGCCGGATATATCATTATCTATCCGTTTATCCCACTCCTTTTTGCATATTTCAAGGATTTACACACCTCGGTTCAATTTCCGCGAATTATGTGGACAACTGGACCACAATTGAGGACGCCAGGATCCATTTTACACCTTTAGGTCATCTTGTTTACGGTGTCACGTAAGCCATCAATTCCCAATCCCAATACCAATCCCAGCCCCAAACCCGACACCGGAGTAACTCTTAGGCTGCGGCACATCAGGTGCCTGTGCAGTGCACGGAAGCGTGCACAGTAACACTGCCGGAACACTGGCTAGCTCTTATTTCACTTTTAGGAATTTAGTGAGGACCGCGCGGAAATGCATCTGAAAGGGCGATAAAAAATCGTGTTTTTCCGGCCACGCCCTGCAGAGCCACCCTCTCCCGAATGTGTCCATGGTGCATGATGTATCTATGGTTACAGTCTACTGCCGCCATGGATTGATTGCACCATTACGCGCCAGGACGGCTCGGTTACGGTGTTTGTGGGTACCTAAAAGAATTATTAAAAATACATCCAGAAAGGAAAGAGGAAAAGGGAGAGAATGGGAGATTTAGATACGAACAAACTGAGGAATTTTTGGAGCCGCTTGGGACTATTCGGGCAACATCCGAACAAGTCAATTTTTTTTGGGTGCTGCGCGGCTTTTTTGAAGTGGAATTCATGGAAAGAAGATCCTTTTGAGAGCTTGCATGGCCCGTGTTCGAAGCTCATATGTGGTTTTTATTTTTTGGTAACAGTGTACTCTCATATTTATTTGTGGGCGCTGCGTGGCCTCCTCAATCATTCCTCTTGCAATGATTTTCCAAAGTTTCGGGATGTTTGTGTGTTGGAATATGCAGTGCGAGCTTGTGAAGCCGCATATGGAAGGTATTAGTAAGCGGGCTGAATGGTATATAAACCTGTAGCTACATTGTACAGCCTTCATGTGTTTGTAGTGGATCCCAAGAAACACTGAAACAGTGACTATGGGTACACTGATGTTCGCGAAGATAATCAGAAAGCTGCTAGACGGCAACTAACCAACCAAAAACACTACAACCAACACACACACACACACACACACAATTGAGTTCGGGTCGTCCTGCAGTTTATATGTAAGATTGAACTTCTCAGATCTGTGTCTCGAAAACGCCAACTCGATAGAAGTCTTATTAGGACTAGTAAGAGCACAAAGTAGTCAAAGATTGACCAGGGATTATCTACTTCGACTGAAACGATATGGGTTTTATATTTTATACTTCTAGACACCTTGAAAGATATCTTGAAGACCTATAAGTCTCTCTAGACTTAGATAGGATTTCCTGCCATACTCTGATGGAGACCACACTGGATCTAGACTTTGGATCGCGACCGAACTCACTGGAACGGATACCAATGACTGGGTACTGCGACTGAACTCACTGGAACAGTGCCAACAGCAGACCTGAGGTAACAACCAAACAGGTGCCTTTCACACAAGTGTCACAACTCTCCACGAACACGGCTTAAGTCCTTTAAAGCTTATATATGCCAACAAGACCACTTTATATTTACAGCTATTTGCGGAACATAAGGCGCGGATCAAATTTTTATCAAAAACACTGATTTTCACTAATGCCCCTTCAACTCGCTCAATTCTGGCCCGATTGTCTTCAAACCTAGACCAAACGATGTGGAATAACTTTCCGCAGTGCTTAGGCTACGTGTAATATTTACTTTACCCGACTGACATGTCCAAATGGGGTAACAGACGATTTTCAACCGTTGCCCCTCTATCTGTGAACATAATGGCGAGGATCTCTTGAGAATATTTGAATGGCTTCTCAATAGCATATTACATTGCTGAGGGTGCATTTTACTGTTATAACTTGAGGTATAGGGTATGAAATATCATTCAAATTTCACATACTTTTGAAATCCTCATGAATCACCATAGTGAAACAGATCTGCGGAGTTTTCACCATCCTAAGCAATGTGTTATACATCCATAAGTTGTCCCAAAGCAGAGTTTCCAGAAACTGAAGGATACTGCTCACGATACAGGGGCAACGGTTGAAAATCGTCTGTTACCCCATTTGGACGTGTCGGTGGGGTAAAATAAATATTACACATAGCCTAAGCACTGCAGAAGGTTATTCCACATCGTTTGGTCCAGGTTTTGAGACAATCGTGCAAGAATTGAGCGGGCTGAAGGGGCATTAGTGATAATCAGTGTTTTTGATAAAAATTTGATCCGTGCCTTATGTTCCGCAAATAGCTGTAACAAAGATAGTTATATAATGTATCTCCACGCTAGCACCAACACCGTTACCTTGGTGGGAGATGCAGTACTGGATCGCAGGATCTGCTAGGCTTTATATATGATACAGGAATTGTAGATAGTAATGAGAAATGAGTCAAGATATAAGAGAGATTTGATGTACACAGAACTGCGGAAGTATGCCGCTGGTATTTGTAGTCCTAGGCCGAAACGAGTCATCTAGATTTGACCATCTCGAACCCATACTAGGTATATTGGTTTGTTCCCAAGGCCTGCCGGTCCTAGCACGTATGCTAGCTGGGCACACACCCCAACTGCTTGCCGCGCGACCACGTAGGTCGCGGCATATTGTTTAGTTCTCTATTGGTCGACGTGACACTGCCATCCTGCTGCGTTGACGCGTCTCGCTCATTCCTTCGGTCCAAGCGTCTGTCATCAATTCTGATAACTATCTCGCTATGTGTGATTGCCGTCGCGAGGTGTCTTTCCATGATCGACACTTGTCGCGATCATTTCCCGACGATCTCTGATGTCTTGGCTTTCTCGGTTTCATGATTCTCGCTTGAACTACTGTTCACGAACCAAGTTATAGTTGTCATGATTAAACCCCGTCTAGAGTCTAGTGTATATATATGAGTTTCCATGCCCAATCTGTGGACTTCATGCATGTGTCTCAAGTTTAGGCATTTTTACCTCCTCAATATAGTGTCTAGCTTTTAGTACAACTGACCCTTTGTGAAGTCAATTCAATAAATACTATGAAGCCCACTGAGTCCCAGACACCGCACGCTAACCCCCGATGGTATAAGGATCAAACCATATTGTATCTAGAAGACAATAGTCCTCTCGCGTCATGAATACCTAGCCAGCAGCTCGGAGCTCACTCTGACTCTACTTGTATATCACCAGATAGAGGTTCTAGTTGGCGACTAGAAGTGCAAAAATGCATGATTACACCGGTACACATTTGCGAGCCATATCAACACGATATACCCACTCACTTGGATTGTACTGCGCCTTCTCTCGAGACCCGAATTCTAAGATTGTGTGGGCCTTTGGGCATAACATCTACTGACCGGAAATATTCTTGGAAGAGGGGGCCTAAAGGCCCCCCGGCCATGGAGCATCTTTCGAGGTCCGTTACATATGTTGATGCAAATCTCATGGGGTACGGTAATAAAATGGACCACGTTCAACCAAATTTGCTGGAGAAATTTCGCAAATATATATGGACCAGTTGGGCTTCCAATTTGCAACCACAACAGTCTCCATTTCAATTGCAACAATGCCCAGGCCCTGAATTTGTACCGCGAGAACTAATCTAATCTGCACAGCCCATCTTCCGATACACCCGATCTGGTGTATCTCTTTGGTGCCAACACCTGAGTCACACCGTGACTTCGTCAATTTTTGGGCCACTTTACTTTAGTCCAAAATGAGAGATTTTGAGTGGAAGAAAAAGTGGGCAGAAATTAACCTTGATACTTGTCATTTTATAGGCCGCCGAAATTGATGCCGAAACGACGAGTTTTTTTGTCAAGTTTTGAGCGGATCGAAACGGAACATTTCGGTTAAATTCAATTGGATCCGTTTCGGTCCGCTTAAAACTTGACAAAAAACTGGCCGTCGTGTAGTGTCCAGAATGCATTTAGTACCCGATTAGGTACTAAAAACTGGAAACTTTCCCAGCATCACTTTTAGTACCCGATTGGGTACTAAACGTTCCCAGCATCATTTTTAGTACCCGATTAGGTACAAAACATTCCCAGCATCATTTTTAGTGCTCGATTGGGTAGAAAGGCTTCCCGGGCCGCCGTTTAGTGATTAACATTGATATTTTAAAACCCAGAGCCATTGATATATGCGAAAATCGAGGATTTGGGGCCTTGAAGAAAGCCAAAAAATCCCATCCAAGCGAAAGAATATAAATAATGATGGTACAGGAATATTTTCATATTTATTGGAGCCAAGCTGAGCCGGAACGATGAACACAACGGTGGATTTGAAGAGCTGGGAATCTATTCAGGAAACTATTTCCCACCTGTTGAATGAGACATGATGAGCACATATGGATTGAACATGTTTCAGTACAGTACGACTACGTTTCCTGAGGCCTGACCCTCTTTGGGCTAAACAATTATTTTTGTGTAGAGGAACAGCTCTCAGGCCTCCCAGATATATGCAAGGAGCCACCTGCAGCCATGCATATTTGAGGTATTGTAGCTAGCTTGAAGTTGAATTATCTATTGGGAGAGACCTAAATAATGTGGTCTAATATGAATTCTCAGTGCATTCCATGGACAAACAAACTCTTCATGTTCTGCATACAATTCTGTTGTTGCTTACTCAGGAGTATCTTACAGATTTCCCAGTCCCTGCGAATGCTGGCCCATATTTATGCTTTTAACATTTAAACAAAGTCATTGCCTGTTGTTCCATGTCCCTTTGTGAGTTGCATCTGGCTCAATAGTGCACAGATTGCATGGATCAGACAAGCATAAGGAGCTTTGGAAGGGCTATGTAACTTCCAGTATACACAAAAACTGCCATTAATTTTTTCCCTCTCGATTTTTGGCAGGTGTATTCATCTGTCAGTCAAGCCAACACACTGTCCAGGAGGTACCAGGGATACCATAATTAATCCAAGGGTCAGTGTGGAAAAGAAAATATGGTGCACATTCAATTTAGGAACTCATTTAGATCAAGTCTCCCTCCGGAGAATGACCTCGTAGAAAAAACAAATGACAACTGCGGGGATCGAACCGTAGGCCTTGGAGTGATGTCCAAAAACACCAGGCCAAATACTTACCAACTGGACAAGACAAGACTTATCAAGGTATGCCCGCAAGGCGATGGTACCAACCCCATCAATTATATTTGAATAAAGAAAATCTTGATCAAAATTCAGGACACCGCACGGAGGCCAAAAAACTCATCGTTTGGGCATTGACTTCGGCGGCCTTTAAATGATAAGTATCAAGTCTGATTTTGGCCCACTTTTCTTCCACTCAAAATCTCTCATTGTGGATTAAATTTTGGGTGGCCCAAAATTGACAAAGTCACGGTGTGAATACACCAAGTGAGCCACATCAAACGGATACACCCTTTTCGGACAGGATACACCATATTGGGTGTATCCATCACCACAAACACCAGAACCGCGCCGCCAGGCCAGGACAGATGACATCCATGGGAGTCCATTGGATGTAAGACGGCGCGGCAATGCCGGACGGACATCTCCTGCGACGTCCCCATGTGGTGTGGCGTGGGATTCGAGTCCTCTGACTCGACTGTTCGTCCAGGGGAGGCTGTGAATGGAGTTCCGAGGGACGTCATCTCTGTCATCGGACGACTTTGTCGTGGTTTAAATCAAAGAACAGACAGCACGCTTTACGAAATCGTCTGGAGCAACGCCACCCACACGTGCCGAAACTGTTTCAGCCTCGAACACCCACATCAGCGCCCGATCACCATCCTGACATCCCCGCCATGTCTGCCACCGGTACGCCCATTGCAGCAGGATCCCGCTCCCCGCCCACGCAAAGCACATCCAAGGCATCTTCCTTCTCAAGCTCGGATTGGATTGGACCATCCCTGGTGGCCGCAAGGGCACTTGCTGCCGCAGGAGAATGCATACCAGTTCCCTATGTCCAGGGTGCCTTTGATCTCGTCATTGTTGTCTTTGAGACAGTCGAGGTTTGTCTTTCAATGCTTCTTCATTGAAATAGGGCTGATCAGTCTCTTACAGAAGGTCAAAAAGAATCGAGAGGACCTGAAAGAATTGTGCAGAGATATTCTGGAAACCATGGAAATTGTTCGAGACCAGATAACCGCCTATGACGATACAGCCCCGGAAAGGTGCGAGGTACTGTGCAAGGATCTTGAGAGGTGAGTGGGTGATGCCTTGTGTTGTATTGGGTTTTACATGGGCCCATAGTTGCCTGAAGGACACGCAAACTGCGGTAGAGAATTTACAGGGCCTTCGTCGCTTCAAAGAAATCCTCAAGTCAACTAGTACCGCAGATAAGATCAGTAGTCATCGGAACAAGCTTCGAGCATTGCGCGAGAAATTTCTGGTCTGTACACCGATCTGATCAACATAAATATTCACTCAACCCTGTCAAAGCTTGTGACAACAGCAGATACGAATGTCCAGATCCACAGATTGATTGCAATGTCGCCCAGTACGATCCTTACTTACCGGAAGTACTGGTCTTTGATTTATTGGATATTATTTAGCAACTCCGGAGAGTCTAAGACCTCAACCGGCTCAAAGCATCAACAACTGCCCTCCTCCATCAAGGATCTTCTATGGAAGAACGGCCATTCTGGATAAAATGGAGGAATATTTCAACCAGGACCTGGGCAACCAGCATATTTTTTTGCTTTACGGACTTGGTGGGGCTGGAAAGACACAGATCGCTCTCAAATTCATCGAGTTGTCATCCCGGTTAGTATGAATTCTGAAAAATCAGTCGTGGTTGAATTGACTGAGACTTCCTCCCCTAGTTTCTCGGACATCTTCCTGATCGACACCAGTACTACAGCAACCATTGAGACAGGCCTACAAAACATAGCTGGAAGTACTGCACAAGATGCTCTCAAATGGCTCAGCAGGAAACAAGAGAGATGGCTACTCTTCTTTGACAATGCAGATGATCCCACGATAAACCTGAACTCATTTTTCCCCCGATGCAACCACGGAAACATTATCATCACATCTCGGAATCGCGGGCTGAAGGTTCATGCAGGCTCTCATGTTCTTGTCTCAGACATGGAAGAAGCAGATGCTGTCAAGCTATTACTCACAAGTGCTGCCCAGGACGTTACTGACAGTAGCGAGAAGATTGCAGTGGAGATCGTCCAGGTTTGTCAGTATATATATCATGCCACATCCACTCAATTTGCTTTGGTAGGAACTATCAAGCCTTCCCCTTGCTATCATCCAGGCCGGCTCATTCATATCCGAGTCTGGAGCACTCAACAGCTATTTGGCACTGTTCAGACAAAACCGGGCCCGACTGCTCAGCAAAAAACCAGCTCAGTCCCATGATGATTATGCAGGGACAGTTTACACCACGTGGCAAATCAGCTTTGATAGGCTCACTAGGGCAGCTCAGACCCTCTTGCAACTGTGCTCTTTTCTTCACCACCAAGGAATCTTTGAACAAATATTCAGCCTTGCATCTGCATATACCTTTCCATCATATGGCCCATCTAAAGAGGAGCTACAGCAGCCAATGGAGCTTCTGTCACCGTTCCTGGGGTCCAATGGGGACTGGGATTCTCTCCAATTCATCGAAGTTACAAATGATCTCCAGGCATATTCCTTGATCAATTTCGACCCGGAAACGGGGCTATTTTCAATTCATCCATTAGTGCATGCCTGGAGCCGGAGTACTGTGACCTTTGAAAAAGAGTACCATTATTCAGTGGTGGCAATAGTGGGGATGACTATCGCAAGAATGTCATATTTAGACCTCGAACCAGCTAGTCCACGGCTGATGCCACATATTGATTCACTTCGAGGGAGCGAAATATATGTAAACCCTGATTTCAATGAGGCGTTCGCAGCAATCTACCGCTGGTCAAAGAGACCATCAGAGGCGGCAAATATTCGCAATGTCATCCTGCAGAAACGAAGAGAAATTCTTGGGGATGACCATCCAGACACTCTGGCTGCTATACAGAGTCTGGCAATATCATATAACCAGATACGCCAGCCAAAGAACGCGGAGGAACCCCTTCTTGTTCTCCTTGAAAAGCGAAGAAGAACTCTTGGAGACAACCATCTATATACCGTGCAAGCCATGGCAGAGATGTCAGTAGCTTGGGGCCAACAGGGCCAACTGCACCATGCAGAGGAGTTTCAAGTTGTTGTCGTGGAAAAATACAAAGAAATTTTGGGCGAGGACCATCCAGATACTCTGCGTGCCATGGGGAATCTTGCATGGTCATACCTGAATATGGGTCAGTTCAACCGCTCAGCAGAGCTTCAAGCGGTGGTTTTGGAGAAACGAAAAATAATCCTTGGGGAGGACTATCCAGCCACACTCCATACCATGGCGGGTCTGGCGCAGGCCTACCGGTCGCTGGGTCAGTTGGAGAAAGCACTAGAGCTTGAAACTGTGGTTCTCAATAAACGAAGGATTGTCCATGGTGAGGACCACCCACAGATTCCGCTTGCCATGAGAAATATAGCTTGTACATACTATGAACTGTGCCAATTCAACAAGGCGAAGGATCTTATGGTCGATGTTGTTGAAAAGGAACAAGAAAGTTTCGGAGAGGATCATCCACAAACACTGGAAGCTATGCAGTTTTTGGCAGACATTCATCAGGCATTGCATGAATCAGATAGAGTGGACTCAGAGATTGCACTCCTTGATGAAGTTGGGAGAAGCGATAGTTAGTGTTCTATTGGTAGTATTACATCCTGCATTATCTGAAGCCATTACCACTTGCAGTTGAATTTTTTGTAGAAGACAGATTGAATGGCTGAACACGCCTCTGCAGTCGTGGAAAGGGAAAAAAAAAGGAATTTCCATGTCCAAGAACGGCCCGCTGGGCGGTACGATTAGAGGGAGACAAAAGGGTGTAAACCAACTCCCAAAGATTGGCCTTTCTGCTGCCTGGGTTCTCATACAACCTACCGACGGGATGTAGATGCGCTCCAAGTGCTACTAAGCTTTCCTCGTACTCTCGAGTCCTTCAAATAAAGTTGGATTGGGAACTTTTTCGTGATGTATGACCTGAAATTCAGAGGTATGAGGACGGCTTGGTAGTGCTCGGAGCGCGCCTGTCCTTCCCTGACTCATATTGAAATGCTATAATGGAGAGAACCCGTTCGACTCGGGACGAAGCCATTCGCGGGTCGAAATAGTTGCTTTTTTTGGTCTCCCTTCCATCGCATCGGCCCGCGACTCACATAATTCATTCAAATTGCGAGAACTGTTAGCATTACTGGACTGTGGTGTTCTGCACCAATACCTCCTTTTGTATGGGCAACTCGACGACTCACTGAGCAAAAAGCTATCGTTCATCTCATCTCCAAGAATGGCCTGGGCCCGAGTCGAACGTGTTCAGTCTCACTGCGTTCAGCCGGGTCGTAGACCGGGGTTTGGTCTAGCCTCCCGGCAGTCGTGCTATTCTGGTTTAAGCCCGGTCTATGTCCGTTGATGGCCCTAGACCATGATGGTCTAGGCCAGTTCGGTTAAACACCGGTCGAGTCAGCGTTCCGCCAAAGTGGCTTGCGTCAGGCCGGTCTAGGACGACCTAACACAGTAGACAGCCCCGGTTTAGCTCCCTCTTTGCTCTATTGTCTGGTCCCGCCGACATGACAATTCACCCAGTAAGCGCCCGCACTGCATGTACACATACTATAGTGGCACTTGGACATCAAAATGCACCAGAAGTTCAAAATGCGATCGCTTTCACTCAATTTATGTCCAATTTTCTTCGGAAGTGCCGGATATTGAACCGACAGCCGTGCCCGTTCATAATATAAAAAAAAATTGAGGAAATTCGGATGGGTATTGGTCGAGAATCCGCCCCGAGCCCTCAAAACCACTGATGCCCTACCAAACTCCAATGTGCTGTATTTCACGGCCAATAAAATTTTATGGGACTTAGCATGGAGGTTCATATACTGTGTAAAAGCATTGTTCACAAATTTTTGGGCTCAAAATCGAGGCGGGAAACGTCCTGAAGACCATTTTAACCCTTAGAATCGGCATCAAGCGGAGTTTGAATTGCCACAATTGCTTAAACACACACATCCTGTGGCCGTCCCGCCTCGATTTTTGCCCCGGAAATTTGTGTTACATCATTTTAGAGGTTATCTACCTACACCCTCCAAGTCCTATGAGAATATATTGCCTACAAACTACAGTGCATTGACTTTTTCAATGCCATCAGTGGACGTTTGAGCTCGGGGCGGATTTTCGTCCAATACCCATTCGAATCCCTTCGAACTTTTTTTCATATTGGGATGGGCACACCTGTCGGTTAAATTTCCGGTACTTCCGAAGACGATTGGACAAGAATCAAGTGAAAACGAACACATTTTGAACTTCTAGTGCATTTTGATGTCCAAGTGCCACTATAGTAATAATGTTGTCCTCCAGCGTCGTTGATTGGCAAAGAGTTGGTCGAGGCCCGCTGACTGGCCTAGACCGGCCTAGTCACGCGGTAACTAAGCGACCTAGACGCACGTGTCGGTCTAAACCAGCCGATCTCCGTAGACCGAAAGTCGACCTAGGACCCCGCTGAACGCAGTGTCTGTTATAGGTTCATCATGACGGTTCGCCATGGTGGGCAGACGCGCTCCGAGCGCTACCAAACCTTTCTTGTTGTCCCGAGATGTTGGGGATACCAGAATAAGCGTCAGATTAGAATGAAAGGAAGGAAGACCCGAAAAAGGTGGCATGTTGCGCAAAGAATGGCTGGGACCGAAATCGACCGAGATCCCTCTGCTAGACCATTTTGTAGACAATTCGTAGATGACAGATGCGCACCACACGCCCCTGAGCCTGGATGCTCGCTGGTCATGGATGAATGAATAAATTCCAGGGTGCCTGCCGGTTGACTATTATATGCAGCGATGTACGAAGTCTTGAGTTCTTATTCATACTTCACTGCGTTCAGCGGGGCCGTAGACAGCAAACCAGTCTAGGCCCTAGACAGGCTGAGCAGAAATGGTCGTCTATGCCTGCCTAGGTCACCAATTTGAGCTGTAGAACCGACATAGACGGCATGGGCTACAGCCCTAGACCGGAGGAAGTAGGTCTGCATCTGACGCCCTAGGCGGAGGCACTGTCTGCGCGGCCTAGACTTAAAGCCGTAGACGGAGAGTCCGGAAATAGGTCGGCATCTGACGGCCTAGCCCAAACACAGTCTAGGCCCGGGCTGAACGCAGTGCTTGAATTCTGTGAGTGAAGATAATGTAAGAGGACAGATGCGCACCAAACGAGGCGAGCCCTCTCGGATGTTCGGTCATGAGTGCAAGAATAAATTCTAGGCAGCTTGTCGACGCAATGTCGAGGTTGACTATTATATGCAACGATGTACGAAGTCTTGAATATTCCTGGTGAAAAACGGCTCTGCTGAGAACCGATGAAATTCCGAGCAGATCTCAGCAGCTTTGAGAATTTCTGAGCTGATTCTATCAAGTCTCGGCATCTTTTTGAAATCTTTTCTGCGGGCACGGTGAAAGTGACGCCGGCTGACGCAATGACATTTTGATTGACGCAGCGTGCCGCGTCAAAATTTCTAATTGCCGCAACCGGCGCCAAGACTGACGCAGCACATGTCACACTGACGCTGACGACGCCGACCATTGCCGCTATTCTTTGGCATGACACAGCAAATAAATACACCGCATAGTTGCTGAGACGTGTCCACTGACCACCAAGGTCAATGTGTATCAATTCGACCCACCGCGGCTGCGATAGCTGCCGCGATCCACCACCAATGCTGTTTGTATTGAAATTGTGCACGTCGAGGTCGCCGCCGTCGTCAAATTTTATTCCAGCACACACACCAAGCATAAAATCAGATTGAGTAGCCCACAGCTGAACTACAGCTCCAGAGCGCAGCCGTACAGATTTCCTTGGGGTTTTCCCCTTCGGTTTTACCGCTGCCTTCTGCCTTTCCTTTTCCAACCACCGCCGGTACCTTCGAAACCTTCTTGTCGGCCGTGGTCCCAACCTTTGCACGTTTCGATGGATGCTCTCCTTTGGGAGCCTTCTTCCCCCTGCGTTTTGGGAGTGTGAAGGGAATGGCGGCCGTAGGTGGTGCATGGGATGGATACTCGCAGCGGCACCTCGGTGGTCGGAAGTTGTGGTCAAAAATGGTATGGGTGCTCTGAAACTTCATCATATGCGATGAGATTGTAGCAGTTCTGGCTGAGCGCAGGGGAATCACGGCAGACATGGCGAGCAGCGGTCCGGAGAAAATGACGTGACATGCATTGACGCGGCACTAGTATATTTCTTTGAAGGCTTACCGGGTGGGTTCCTGAGTAACACAATTATGGCGGTCAAGATGCACATTTAATCACGCGCTACTTTTTTTTTGTGTTCTTCAATTTTCCGCTACTTTCATCATGAAATTTGACACTTTGTGCTACTTTCATGGCTCAAAATGAAAAAATGAATAAGTAGCACAAAGTTGGATTCTGCGCTACTTTCGTTCAAGATCGCGCTACTTTTGTTCGACAGGTGTGTGATCCGCTACTTTCGCTTAAAGTGATCATTGCGCTACTTTCGTGAGGTCGGAATCCCGCTACTTTTTTTCGGACTTGATTTTTTTTGAGCTACATTTGTACAGAATATCTATGGGTCCATGGTACAGTATCCGTGTATACAAGAGCCCGGTCCGGGGCCACCGGCCCGATAGCCTACTCGGGCATGGCGCAGACACGGTACTCATTCTCGCACAGTTCGCCATAGCATGAATAGTAGGGCTTGGAGTGTGGGCTCTCCAAGATTCTCCAGCGTGCCTGACTGGAGAGAGGCTTGTCCCAAACCTATTTTACACACCTGCCAACTGTGTATGACTTAACAATTCTTCACGACTTGACTCCAACCTTGCTCTTACCCAGCTCCCCCGAACATTGAACTGAATCGTACCATAGCAAAATCAAGGCAATAGACCAGCGTTGAAGTTATTTAGTCATTTAAATCACAAAATCATTTGTTCAAAAATTGAGTTCAACTTCAACCGTCTTGCAACGACAAGCCTAGTTACACACCGGGAGCCTCAGACTCATGGCAATTATCAAGATTTTTTATTTTACCCAGTGCTACTTGAATGTCTGGTAAGTCAGTAAAATATATGGCCCATCAGAGACCAGGAGAGACCACTATAACCATGCCTTGGCTCAATTCCAAAGCCTGAAGCCAGGCTATCTCCAGGTGTGCAGGAATCTCCATACTTGTACCACCGAATTTTGACAAGGCACTCAGCCGGTGGCCCCGGACCGGCCTCTTGTATACCCAGCTTAATTTACACCCTTACCGTACAACTGGATACTGTGCCATGGACCCGTAGATATTCCGTGCAGATGTAGCACCAAAAAAATATTAAGTCCGAAAAAGAGTAGCGGGATTCCGACCTCACGAAAGTAGCGAGATGATAACTTTAAGCGAAAGTAGTGGATCACACACCTGTCAAACAAAAGTAGCGCGATCTTGAACGAAAGTAGCGCAGAATCTAACTTTGCGCTACTTATTCATTTTTTTCATTTTGAGCGGTGAAAGTAGCGCAAAGTGTCAAATTTCATAATGAAAGTAGCGGAAAATTGAAAAACACAAAAAAAGTAGCGCGTGATTAAATGTGCATTTTGACCGCCATACACAATGCATTTAAATGCCCTCCAAACGAAGTATAGCGGCGTCCAAACCTTGAATAGACAATTCATATATCCTCATTACAACTCCTGGGGGTTCAGAATTCAAATATTTGAGTCCATGCATCCATTGGGCCTGTTGTCTTGACTTGGAAACCATTTCGAGAGTGCAGAGGCCCATTTTTCTCCCTTTCTGGCTCCTAAACCTATTGTGTCAACCACTGCGGCAATACCTAGAATTGAGATGTCTCATTCCTTGTCACCAATCCATCACATTTCAAAGGTCAGAGTCGTCCATTTCGTGATACTATACAGTCTAGGTGTCAAATAGTTCAAGTCTGACCTCTTATTTGGGCCTTTTTTGAATTGAGGACCACAGATACTCATTCAACGACGAAACCTAGTTTTGCCGTATCTCCACGGCAGGATGCAGCCCACTACTAATTGTTTCACTGAGTGCTGGGATTCCTATGTGAGTCTTTGATCATGGCAAGCACAAGTTCAAGTTGCACTGCCGGGAATTTACAACTATACACTCCTCATACAGGTCTTTGTCTTTCTTGAGACATCTTCTGCAACGAAAATAATGGGGTCTGAATCCAGTACTTATGTCCTCGGCTAAATTGAACCTAGTGACATTTGACTTCCATGCGCTTCGCGGATTCATGGAGAGGAAAGGGAGGGGACAGAACAAGGGTTCCGCACCTCGCACTACCAACAATGATCAACCACCAATCAGCAATATTGAGGCCAAATTTCGTGAGTATTTCTCAGAAGTACCTGACCGGGATTTTCTCCATCTAAGTTACTAATTGTGAAACTCATTTGCCTTGCGGGATTCCAACAATACATCATGCTAGTGCATGTTGTCATCCATGGACAACGGTCATGGAAGTCATGAAGTTGGCGGGTCTGTACACCATGCGGTCCGTGCATCTGACTGCAAACATTGAATATAGGCGCCAATGCACCACTGCTGTGGCAATCCCCGGTGGCCTGGTTTCAATATATCTGGTCAACCCGTGCCAGTTGAAGGTTGGATCAGCCATTTGGTCCCGAAATAGTAGATATTGGTGGACTTAGACACTTTCTTCAAGACACTGAATAGTTCAATTGTATTTCTTCATCGACAGGAATCATTTCACCGTCCGGACCATGGCAAAGTGATCCCCAAGTAACCACAGGTTGCATCCAAATCATTCACAGAAGATTCCGAGACTAACAAGATGGTAGGCGATCAATGTCTAAACCCGCTCATGTAACTGATGAAATGGTTGAATCCCGGTCGGTCCAAAGTATCATTCAGAGTATTGGAATGGGAGCGAAGCCTCAATCTCAGCATCAACTATGCGATCTATAATGAGGCATAAGAACATATTTCCGGTCTGGATCGCAGCTGGTGCACTTGAATTAATGACCATTGAATGGGTCCACCCGGCATTATGAATCCTGAACCCTGATCACCAAATGTGTCCGAGATCCAAGGTCTTGCGAGTACGTCCCACAACAACAGGCATAGTAAGAGTCACTGTCAGCGAAATACACCAGAAGCACTCATAACAGACATACCCTTGATCTTCCGCACGAATCATGTGAGTGTGCTAGTGTACTTGAATTCATAGTTAACAATTGTTGGTGATATTATGCAGTGCCGGAGGGATTTCTCGTTCTTGTGAACGCAGGAGGCATTAGACGGTGTCTCCAAGAAAACCGGGGGGTCTTCGGGGATTCTTGAACAGGTGGTGGCCCCGGGAGAATTGGTGTACTTCGAATGATTTACACTTCATTGAAATCTTGAATGGTGAATTTGATACCGCAAGGGCCAGCATGCACCTGGTTTCTTGAATCAAATTGATGGCATCAACTCACAACCTCTGTAAGGAATCCGGATTTTCATGCACCGGGCCTCTGTTAATTTTCTCTGTAGTGCCAGAGTCATCGGTGATCTCGGGCATGTTCAATTTCCCGGTGACGAAGGTTTGCATCCTTTTCTTTTCTTCAAGAGGTGACAGTGAGTAGTTACCTTCACTCCCGCATAATCTGTGGCGATGAACATTTACTCGGTGCAACTGCTCTTGTTTCACCTGTCCCTCAAAGTCATGAAGATGTGTACCGAGGCTTTTCCATTTCCCTTCCCAAATTTGACCTGTCTGTGCTCCCAACTTTGACAAAGTTTCTTGCTGTCAGTTTGGTGACTGTGGCGCTCCTCAGTTTGGCTTAAGTTTTTTCTTCCAGTGTAAGCCCTGTGAATTATCTCCATAATCGAAAGAGTTAAACACCTATTAAACACCTATTTGACTCCTCTCTGCACTGGGAGTAAGTGTGCGCTGAGCGCCACATTCTGTTTTTTCGATCCAGGAATGGTAGGTGCGCGAGGCTCCAGTCCGTGTGGCCTATGACTGGGAATCGAACATGTAATAAGTCCAACAATGGTGTCAGGGCATGCATTTACGCCATACAATGTCGCAGCACGCTGGTTGAAGCATCATGTTGTGCCTAAGGTGTCAGACTCCATCTATGACAAACAGGCATTAGGACACCAGTTAGGCCTTAGAGTGGGAGAGCACAAGCAGATAGTACATGCATATCAATGGAGTAGACAAAAATCTATGTTCTGTCCCACTGGGTTCCAATCTCTGATACCTGGTTCAAAGAACCAGACAATTCAAACATCTATTGTATCGAGATTTTATACTCTTCTTTGACAATGACGGCGCTCAAACGATTCAATAGGAGAGTTCTGTGCGAGTACCCGAGGCGCAGAGCCCATGCCGAGGCAGCGAGGGTTAAACAAAACATACAGGATGGTCAGAACGGTTCAGCAATCCGTGCGTGCACTGCCGTATAATGGCAATTGACAAAGATTTTATCGCTTGTAAAGATGCATTGACGGTAGAAATTACGGTCCCAGTTCAAATTATGACCGTTTGGAGGTTAGATTCAATGGTAGAGGTGGCATGCCAATTGCCGCGTCAATGTGCGTCAATGCTGTGTCAACACAGCCACTGCCACACCACTTCCCGATGTTCTAGATTTGGCCTAGTTTCAAAATATCAGGTTAACAACATATAATCCATACAAGTTAAGGGTTGGAATCATCCATCTGCCACTCGTACGTCCGGTATGTTCAAAATAGTCCAGATCTCGGCCGGGTAGGAGGATTTCCTTGGCATATTCAACTGAACTACAGTAGTAGCGAATCTCCAAGATTGGTTCAAATTAATTAAGGGGCGAGATTAATGGATCCATTCAAGAGATAAATCTGAATCCTGAAGCCACGTAGCGATTGATTAGGGGAATAATTACTAGGCAACCTATGGAAAATTCCTGTACTTTCAGTAATAGTGTTAGAAGTAGACTCTTATATATTGGTTCCACTTCCATAGTGCATATACACCTACGAGTACTACTTATCCGCGTGGCTTAGGGTTGACTAACCAAATTTAGGGGACGGGTTTTTTGGCTCCAAAGGATCTATTATGGTGAGAAACAATAGGAATTTGGGGTTTGGTTGAAGCACTAGAGGTGGCACGCCGATTGCCGCGTGAGTGTGCATCAGTGCAGTGTCAGTCCGTGTCAATGCCACGCCGATGCGTACTGGTCCACGCCGCTCGCGTCAATTTTACCAGACCCGGTGAGCAGGGCGGCCTCGCCATCATTGGGATATGGAATGATATCCCCGTCCACAAGATCATGGATCACGTCACCATTCAGGTTAAGTGGTTCTCCGAGTTGATTCTGGACCGCGAGAAGCTGGAGCAGCACTGAACCAACACCCATTACCCATTGATTTCAGTCGGACAATTCTTCGAGACCTTTTTGGTGCAGCAGATGGTCCAACAGAGGAGAAAGAACAACCTCAAGCTGAATAGGAATCCCAGAATCCAGTGAACAACTGCCAGCAGTCGGGTGTGGTTTGTTGCGAGAAGACAGAGAACGAGTGCAACGTAAATCGGGTCGATCATGGTAAGAGAGACGGCCAACAAGACGTCCCAAACCGGACCAGACGCAGGTACGATAAAGATTTTTGCCTTGCCTAATAATTGATCCCTCGAACCCGCTAATCACCTTGAGAAATATCAAAACAAAATGAGATGGAGGGAATGAGTCGAACAATAAAAGATACTGCGGCCGTGATCAAACAACTGAGTACGATGGTTGAATCATCCCCTTTGTCGGAGTTGACCTGAAACTGCATTCACTGCATTCCTGGGGTGGATGTCCACTGGGTTTATGATTCTGTCAGTGAATATAAGCCTCTAGGAACAATCACTGGGCTTGTTTCCCTGATTGTATGACCGGTAGGCGAGCCCGAGTCTTTTCCGGCTCTAAACTATTTTTTGAATGACTTGCTTCAAATCCGAAATGAATGTATTCGGTGCTCACCAGGCTATTCATCACGACAATCCAAAGGCCCTGCATCAATAGGTTGAAAAGTCAAAATATGCCTGAAAAAAATTGACGACGCAGAACTGACGCTGACTGACGCTGACCTGACGCTGAGTGGCTGTGCTGACGTAACGATCAGCGCTGCATGCGCCGTCTAAGCACAGTACGCATAACCTTTAGGATTGACTCACATGTCATGTAGAAGAAGCATACTGGCGATGTTGTGACATGAAAAGAGTCGGGGTGACTTGACCACGCATCAGGTTGAGCTAAATGGTGGCAAGGCATAAATGTGGTTGAAATGGATGCTGAGCATAGTGTCAAGTAGGGTGGATTATGTTCAAGGCTCAAGCGGTGAAATCGATACCAAGGTTGAATTCGTTGAAGACGGAGTGGGAGCGGCGAGGACAGTTGAACTTGAGGAAGACATTATTTCAGACTGATGATGTTACACAGTAGGAGAAACGGATAGGAAGGCATGCATGAGCCGGTGACGGGGGCAAGGGAAGTAAGTGCCTTGGTGAGCTGTTACGACAGCCAGCGTCAACAAATTTTGACAAATTTTGACGCAGCGCTAAGAAAGTTTGACGCTGAGTCACGCCTAGGATTGACACTGAAAAACACAGAATTGACGCTGACCGGCGCTGGGTTGACGCTGCGAGCGGCAGGATTGACACAGCAAAGTGATTTTTGACGCCAACATTGACGCAGATTGATGCTGACATTTGTTTGATTGACGCTGATTGATGCTGCACCTCAAAATAGTTCAAGTCTTCAACGCCGACCACACGCAGTATCTCTCCGGACCTTGACGGTAAGCAATATATTACACTCCTTACTATGTCCCCCAAAAGATCGGGGGCAAACTCGGACCCTCAACACCAATTCAACCCGTTCCAAAAATTGAACTGACGCTACTGACACAGAAATTGACGCAGCATGTGTCAGCGTCTCAAAATCCCTTTGCCCCTTTTCTGCTGATCTGTTGAGCTGAAATTTTCTGTAAATTTGTTCAACATTGGTACTTAACATCATCGAAGCTCATTTAGAACTCGAGGTCCGAAAAGACACTCAGAAGTGCTCAGAGTTGCCCCGACCTCAGATCGCAGTAGATTTGAGCATGTCCATTTCTCACTGGGCTTGAACTGTTGCCCATACCTGAATAAATCCTGCGCCTTCTCAGAAGTTCTGCAATGGATCCGGAAGGGAGCAAAAGAAGGGTCTCCCTTTCCGCACCAATGGCCTGGGCCCGAGTTGAGCGGGCTCTCTCTGGTATTGTTACAATCCCATCTGCCTCTATGGTGGACAGATGCGCTCCGAGCGCTCCCAAGCTTTCCGTGTTGTACTGACTTCTCGTTGGTATCACAATCAGAGTTTTCGGACGGGCTTGGCCAAACGGCTTGCCCCGCTTGTCGGAGTTTGAATTTGGCTGTACGGGCTTTGATGGCTTGAGCTTGGGCGGGATTGGGCGGGCTTGGGCTTGTCCTCGGCTACACTACATGTCCTCACTGTAGAGAATGTGCACATTGCTACCTTTCAAGACACTATTAGCATTCCCTTCCCCCACCACTCCCTTCAGGACGTCCCGGCTAACCCCATCGCCGTGATTGACGGCGACTACGAAGGCCGAACAGCAGAGTTCAAATCCCACTCTTCTGGGTTTCTATGCCGATTTATGAGAGGTTTCGTATATTACAATTACACAGTATGATTGATTTATCCTTATATGTGCATCCCCCAACC
This sequence comes from Mycena maculata, assembly GCA_029448575.1. NCBI lineage: Eukaryota > Fungi > Basidiomycota > Agaricomycetes > Agaricales > Mycenaceae > Mycena > Mycena maculata. The sequence continues at coordinate 439,948 of JARJLG010000038.1, read as the reverse complement.
ATCCATAATGGCTCGACTTGTTCGGCCCAAGCCTTTCCTCAGGCTGATCCAAGCCTTGTCTCGAGGACACAAGATCTCAGTTCCGGTCTACATACGAGCATTCCCTCAAGCCCAGCTCGAATCCATTTCCAAGGTCAAGCCCAGCTGCCCAAGCCCAAGCCCGAGTCTGCTATGTATTTGATAGCATGATGGCATCGTTGAACATTTGTATGCGGTTAGGTTTTTCGAATTCGGTTTTGGGTTGGGACACCTATTGGGAGGTGATTTCAGTCTGATTCAACTACCAACACCTTACACACCGATTCGGTCAGTTTTAAATTATTCGGACGAAAAATGAACATCACACCAACCGAGAAATTCGATTTTCCAAGGGCATTCCACCAAGTAATAGATTTAAACCAGAACAGGGAACCGAGTCCGACAACCTCGACTTCCAAAGCAAATTGCAACTGTCTGTCAAGGATCTCAGCCCGGATGTCACACGCTTCAAGATGGCTTGTTGCCCCAATTTGGCCCCAATAAGCAAAATTGTGCCTAAAAATAACAAGTCTAGCAAGTTGAGAGTTCATAGATACACTGTTATCCATTACTCACTGCGTTCCAACCCCCAGTAGACAGAGGGTCTGTCTACTAGGGTAGACACAGGGTAGACAGACCTGTCCGGCTACCTAAGTCTATGATGAGTAGACATACCCAGTTTACCTGTGTCTACCCTGTAGATGGGGTACACAGACCTGAGACCGAGGTAGACTGAGGTAGACATAGTCTGGCTGGATAAATCTGCTTTAAGAGGAGCTCACAGTGAACCGTAAACAAGGGGGTCAGTGTACCCAGGGAGACTGAGGTAGACAGAGGTAGCCGAAGGCTGTCTACCTAGGGTAGACAGAGGTAGACAGGGGTAGACAGAGGTATACTAACATGTGTCTACTCGCTGTGGTAGACATATGTCTACCTGGGTAGACAGAGGGTAGACAGAGGGTAGACAGAGGTAGACAGAGGTAGACTGAGGTCTGTCTACTGGGGGTGGGAACGCAGTGACTGTCAGCCTGTAGTCTCCAGATTATGTCGCAAGCCTGTTCCATATTTCGGCTGCGGCGAGCAAACGGGCTTGGCAAGCCATCAAACGGGCTTGCAGCCGAAAAAGTCGCTCTCTTGCAAAATTGATACTTAAGCATACACTGCGGGCAAGTGCCACGACCGTGGGTTCATGGCATTTGACTGGCGTGTGACTGACACTTGCCATGGCGTTGGCACGGCGTTGCACATGCGATCAAAATCGGGCCGGAATTCCGGGGTGAGAACAAAGCACGATTCAATTTATACACCCAACTTAGAGGCACAACAACTTTAGTAGCATAGATGTTCAGCCGGTTGACCGAACACCTATTAATGGCGCGGAATGTCGTGAGCGCCTATTCATGATTTTCAGCGCATCACGGAGTCATGGATCTGCCGATGGTTGCCGAAACTTGTTAAATCACTGGCTCTGTACTAATTGTGCGTGGGGGGTTAGGTTTGGGTCAAGTTTGAGGTTAAAAGGTTAGGTACAGTCAAGTTTGGTATTCTGATTAGGTCCCCATGTATATTGAAGGAGTTGTTGAAGAAAGGAGTTGTGTTTTGCTGGCCTACCGCCATTGATGGTGTGATGGCTGATCCAAGGGCGGTAGGCATTTGCGATCGGTCGACGGGCCGAATGCCTATGCTACTAAAATTGTATGTACTCCCTAACTTAGCAAGCCGGAATTCATCAGCGATACTTTAGTTTTGCCCTCTGCCACATTTTTCTGGTCCAGTAATATCAATGGTTCAACTTGAGGGTCCCGCAGTGCAACATCTAAGGTCTAATCTGAACACAAATTAATAAGCTTCGGATTTGGATGGGATTCTTACTGCGGGTAGTTATACACCATCCCGAATGTTGAATGCCGACAATTTGGAAGTACATCATTCAAATGGCTGGCTCACGTCGCGGTCTTCCACTCAAGCACTCACTATAGATTCATCTGTTTGTACTATTTGGACAGCGACCAAGTTCCCAATTCCTGGTCAAGGTCGGCCGAGGCTCAAATTCATCACATGCTTGAGTGTTGATTACTCAGCTCGGGGTTTGATTTTTTTCACCAGATAAAGGACCCGAAGACTCTCAAGAGGCATTGATTCTCTTTCCATTTATGAGTTGCTGACTTGTCTATTCCAGGCTCGGGCATCAAGATAATTGCTGAATTGAGTGAAAAAAAAAATTACTATACAGTAGTTGTGAGGATGGCATGAAAGAAAAAGCAGAAGATATACTGGGGAGGAAGGAGCATGACTCAGTAGGTGGCTTCGCGCATACAAATATTGCGCAGATTAGGAATCGTGGTGCCCTTCTGCCGATGTCATTACCCCCTGTGCGTGTGCATTCTGGGACTGTGGAATGGGAAGAGAAATAAACAGCAGGGAGGGAGCAGCGAGATGTGGATGTAACAAATGGAAATATGAACCACACGAGACTGAAATTCATGATGTTGTTGTCCATGGTGTGAAAGGCCTGAGTGCACGGCAAAATGATTGGGATGTCGAAGACCCAGAAGGCACCACGAGTCGGATGGATATGCTTCGGTGTGTGTGCACTGTGTTATGATCTTGAGTGTAGGTGCGCTAATACTGCCTATTTCGTGCCCAAGTATGAGTGCACGGCACTCAGTGAAAGCAAAAATCACGGTGTTTGATATGACAAGTGTGCATGCCCCACCCACATGAGTTGATTTTGGATTTGGGTTGCAATGGGCCAGAGAAGGGAGGGATTTAGGGGCACATTGTGCAGCATATCAGGAGTCTGATTCGGGGCTACAACTAAGAACCAAGAAGGTGTCATGCAAGTGTGTTGGAGTATACAGGCACTGGGGGAGCATGTCATGGCTATGGTAGTTATAGTGTTGGCTTGGGAAGTGGAATTTTGCGGAAGGTGCAAGTGGACAAGCAGGAAAGGACTCCGAGGGAGCCTGAGGGGAAATGAAGTGGGACTCGGGATTTGGATAGATCAAGTCACAAATGGGGAAGAGAGTGGACAGAAAATTTTGCCATGTAGCATGTCCAGCAGTTGACAAAGAGAAGACAATCTGTTGTCACGCGGCTTACTTTATGAGCCAAAAACCGGCCCGGTCCAGTACTAATGAGCATCGAAAACGAAACTCAGCTACGTACTGCCAGATCGCCCAGCCACTACTGGCAATCGAAGCATGTCACAGAATTATCTCATGCTGCCCTCTGATCCTGCCACCTGCCCACGATTTCCACCTGGCCCGATATTTGTGCTTGCCGGCCTCCTCTCCCAGAAATTTCCCTTGTACTGGGGCACGGTTTTTGACAGGAAAATATCAATGGGATTGCACGCAGTGCCGCTCACAGTGCCATCCACATCTGCTGAGTACCACCAACTCCACAATAGTGATCAGCTGCTCAGAAAGAAACAAAGTGTGGGGCCAAATTAAAATTGACGAGTGCTGGAAGAAGTGCAGTGCCTGAACCATGAACAGTATTGAGTGGGACTGAACCCCCGGACGAAGAATACTGAACAGATTGCTGTTTGTCATGTGATGACTCTCAAAAGGTACATGAAAATGAACAGGAAAAAACAGGAAGTGCTGAGCATCAGCATTGACCTTGCATGCAGTAATATCTCAGAATTATTTGCGAGAAAGAGACCTGCATACACAATCCTGGTCGCGCCAGTAGAATATTTGAAGTTACGATAAATTACATCCAGCAGCTGATTCATTGGAATGATTTGTGCTTTGCCAATTCCTGATTCCGCCCGTGGAATATTTTGGGGCCCCGGTGATATTCTTCAAGTTTCTCATGTACTGTTATATCCATGCAACATCCCCAGTCTTCTCGTCGACCTTCCGGTAGCTCCGGTAGGTTCCGAGGCTCCGGTAGTATACCGGAGCCTCCGAACCGTTCCGGTACCATCGGGTTTTTACGCAATGAAGGATTACTGAGCGTTTCCCGTTTATCCGTCTTCCTTCCTTTTCACTTATTGTCATACGACTTCTCATCAGCACATCTGACTTGACTTATTGTTAAGAACCACTCTCCTTCCTTTTATGGAATACAATTAGATACTTAGTATAAATACGTCTTTAATATGTCCTGTACGTCAGATTGATAATTGACGTTGCTTGGCTCATTTCCCTTGCACTGAGTCGTCTCCGTTCTCTCCGGTTCCCTCCGGTACTCCGACTTGTCTTCCTCTATCGGGTACCTGCCGGTTAGGGTAGTCGCTCACCCTTGACCCCCTGTGGTGTTGTGATCCTCCTCCGTATACGTTCCGGACCCTCCGGCTCTCCGACGCTCCGACATACCGGAGCCTCCGGTCCTTCGGCCATTTACTCTTCGGGTCCAACCCGGCTCGGTATATAACAGTATTATCAATCTCACTACTCTGACTGGCAATGTCTCGTCTTCCTAATCCAAATCTACCCAACACGGAACAAATCGAACGTTCCAACACTGGTCGGACTGATCGGGAACCTCGTCGAGAATCCCGTATGTTCAGCCAGATCGTTCCGATGAGTACTCCGGTCCAAGTTCTCGGTCCGTCGATGTACCCGTCTATTCCGGTATCACCCACCCTTCGATACACTCCGCATTTCACTCGGAGTTCACCCGCGCCGCCTATGCCATCTCCGACAACAATTCCGGGGTTAGTTCTCAATCCCCGGACCCCCGAGAATCCGGTGAGATATCCGGCCTCACCCCATCCACGCCGCGCTGCAGCAATCTCTCGTAGCGTATCTCCCATCGCTGGGCCTCGTATCGTTGAGGTTCCGGAAGATCCCCAGGAGGCTTCCGAAGACTCCGTACGTTCCGGAGGTCATGCAGCAAGCCTCCACTTGTCGGAGGAGCTTCCCGAGCGTGATCCTGCTCCTTCCCTTCATGACGGGGGCAGTAATAACGGCGATGGAGGCGATGGTGGCAGTGATGGTGGTGGTGGTGGAGGGGGTGGTGCTGGTCCACCGCCCAGCCCTCCCGGAGGTCCACCCGGAGGTGGCCCCGGAGGTGGCCCCGGAGGTCCCGGCGGTCCCGGTGGTCCTGGTGTTCCAGGTGCTCCACCCGGAGGCCCCCCTGGCGGTCCACCTGGTGGTGGTCCCGGCGGTCCCGGTATACCTCGTGCTCCTCGTCGTGTTCCGACGCCTGAGGCCAACGAGGCCTTAATTATGGACACCATCCGGACCTTCCGGGATGCCATCAATGTGTTCTCCGCTCGTCCCGCGGACCTTCCTCCTCGTTCCAACCGATCCAATCTCCGTAATCCGGACACCTTCGATGGATCGGACCCGGCTAAACTCTCGTCCTTCCTCACCCAGTGCTATTTGCACTTTGCGGAGCGCCCGCAAGACTTTCCGGACGACGATGATCGTATTCTCTACATCATTTCGTACCTCCGGGGCAGCGCTCAGCAATGGTTTTCCCCCAACCTTTACGACCCGACCATCATTCCGGTCTGGGACGGCAACTTTGCCGTCTTCATTCAGGAGCTTACGTTAAATTTCGGGCCGCATGATCCGGTTGGGGATGCCGAGGACAAGATTCGCGCATGCCGGATGAAATCCGGCGACCGGATCACCACTTACATCATCGAGTTCGACTTCCTTTCGGTTTTGACCCGGTGGAGCGATAACGCCCTCCGGTATCAGTTTTACGAAGGACTTCCCCGTCGGATCAAGGACGACATGGTTCATCATAACTATGCCAACACCCTCGACGGAGTGAAGTTGGTCGCTCGCATCATCGATGGCCGGTACTGGAAACGCGAGGCGGAGAAGCTCCGGGAGCGTGAACGCGATAAACCCTCCGGTTCCGGTGGCGGTAACTGCTACCGGAGGTCAATCCGGCAACCCGAAACCCAGTAATCGGAATTCCGGCAAGGGTTCCAAATCTTCCAACGCTCCCGCACCCTCCTCTACAGCTGCGACTGCCGGAAACTCCGGTAACAATGCCGGACGCTCCGGTAACCAGGGTAAAGGCAAGGCCAAGTCGTCCGACGCCACTCCTGCCGCTCGCGCCTACGCCGACAAGCTCGACGCCAGCGGAAAGATCAAGCAGGACGAACGCGAGCGTCGCCGGAAGAATAACCTCTGCATGTACTGCGGAGGTAAGGGTCACACAGCCGACAACTGCAACAAGCGTCCTGGGCAGGCTAGTGCCAAAGCCGCCCAGGCCTCGACCTCCGGTACGACCACCCAGGCTCCGGCGGCTCCGGCTACGCCGGCCGCCGTGGCTGCTGAGTCAAAAAATTGATCAGCAACTCGGAATCCTCCGCACCTGGTCCGAGTTGCGTTGACTCACGGGTGCTCACCGAGGTTCGTCTCAACGCTTCCGCTCTCTTCCCTAATGCCCTTTACGTCTCTCTCGATATTTCTTCCCTCCGGTCGGACATCTCCGAGCCGGAGCTATGCTCTTCCATGTCTCCATCTCTTCTCTCTCGAGTAGTCGCGGGATTCAACTCCCGTGTGCGTGCGCTTGTGGACTCCGGATCATCTCATTGTTTTGTATCATTGAAAGTCTGCGAATCTAATGCGTTTTCCACGTATACGGTGGACCCGGTGCGGGTCCGGTATCTCGACGGCTCATCTTCCATCATTAACCGGATGCTCCGGTTGTTGCTCCGGTTTCCTTCTGGCGAAGTTCAATACATGGACTTCTTCGTCACACGTCTCGATTCTCCTTGCGATCTGGTCCTGGGATACAATTGGCTCAGCCGCATTAATCCGTTGATTAACTGGTCCGAAGCCTCTATCACGTTCCGGCCCGATCCCGTAAGGGAATCCCTGTCGACAACCCCGGAAATAATTCCGGGATCTGCTACGGTAGTTCCGATTACGGACGAGGCACCTCCGGTTCAAGTCGTTCCGGCTCCGGCGCCTACACCGACTCCGACGATTCCGCCATCTCCCGCTCCTTCCATGGAGACTCTTGCTCCTTCCTATGGAGATTCCGGAGGCCTCCGGGCCTCGTCCTCTCTCTACCCCTCCGCTTGTGTCTCTCGTGTCTGCTGCGGCTTACCGCTCCATCATTCGAGACAAGGATTGTTGTCAATATACGATGCGCGCCACTCCCTCGGAAGAAGCCCGTGCCCGGTTTGCTTCCGCATCTGCTCCGGACACTTCCGGTATACCTTCCGAGTACCACGAGTTCGCTGACGTCTTCTCGGAGCAGGAAGCTTACAATCTTCCTCCTCATCGAGAATTCGACCTCAAAATCGAGCTCCTGGACGGCGAGGAGCCTCCGGTCGGTCATGTCTACTCCCTTTCGCCTACCGAGCTCGCTGCCCTTCGGGACTTCATCGACAAGAATTTGAAGTCGGGATTTATATACCCGACTCGTTCAAGTCATGGAGCTCCTATTCTGTTCGCTAAGAAGAAGGACGGTAGCCTCCGGTTGTGCGTCGACTACCGAGGACTTAATCGGATTACGAAGAAGGACCGCTATCCGCTTCCTCTCATCGCCGATCTCCTTGATGCTCCCGGGAAGGCTCGCATCTATACAAAACTTGATCTCCGGCACGCATACCATCTCCTCCGGATCGCTCCGGGTGACGAACCTAAAACGGTGTTTCGTTCTCGCTATGGGTCCTTCGAATTCCGGGTTGTTCCGGAAGGCCTTACCAACGCTCCGGCCGCTTTTCAGCGGTTCCTGAACAGTTTGTTCGCCGATCTGTTGGACGTGTACGTCATCATCTATTTGGACGACATATTGATCTATTCCGATGATCCGACCCAACATACCGAACACGTTCGGGAAGTGCTCCGGCGCCTCCGGAAGGCCGGACTCTTCTGCAAACTCTCAAAATGCGAGTTTAGCGTCACCACCTGCGAATATCTCGGTTACATCCTGTCGCCGGAAGGCTTCCGGATGTCTCCGGACAAAGTTTCCGCCATCGTTGATTGGCCGGAACCCCGGAAAGTGAAGGACGTTCAGTCCTTCCTTGGGTTTTGTAATTTTTATCGGCGTTTCATATGGAACTACTCGGCGATCACGATCCCTCTTACTCGCCTCACTCGTTCCAACGTCCGATGGGATTGGACCCCGGTTTGCCAACTCGCATTTGACACCCTCAAGCACGCGTTTACGGAGGCTCCGGTACTTTCACACTGGATTCCGTTCCGGCAGCTTACTGTCGAAACCGACGCCTCCGATTACGCAATCGCCTCGATTCTCTCCATCCTCGGAGATGATGGCGAAATTCATCCCATTGCGTTCCGGTCTCGGACACTCGGTCCGGCTGAACTCAACTACGACACTCATGACAAGGAACTCTTGGCCATCTTCGACGCCTTTAAACACTGGAGGCATTACCTCGAAGGACCGGAGCTTCCGGTCGACGTCGTAACCGACCATAAGAACCTGGAATACTTCGCGACGACCAAAATCCTCACTCGTCGCCAAGTCCGGTGGTCGGAATACCTGTGCCACTTCAATATGGTTATCCGGTTCCGTCCGGGTAAGCTCGGAGCTAAACCAGACGCTTTGACTAGACGATGGGACGTCTACCCTAAAGAGGGGGATAGGGCTTACAGCCAATTGAATCCTCAAAATTTTCGCCCCATTTTTACTCAAGATCAACTCACTGCGTCGCTCCGGGCCACATTCCTCGAGGAAATCACCCTCCGTTCCTCCATCGTTATGGATGTTGAGAAGCTCTATTCCGACATTCGTACCCACTACAACGATGACCCAGCCGCCGTTGCGGGCATTGCTTCCGCAGCCTCCAGCACCACTCCGCGCTGGAAACTCGACCCTTCCGGTATGCTCCGGCTCTATGATCGCATTTACGTTCCGGTGGTTTCCGGAGATGCTCCGGACCAGCTCCGCGTACGTGTTCTGCAGAATTTGCATGATCACGAGTTGGCTGGCCACTTTGGACAAAATCGCACATTAGCACTCGTACGCCGTGAGTACACTTGGCCGGAGGTCCGGACCTTCGTCCGGGACTACTGTCGGTCGTGTGTTCTATGCAAGCGCAACAAAAAGCCTCGGCATCGGCCTTACGGACTCTTGAAACCCCTTCCGGTTCCGCTCCGGCCTTGGCATTCCATTTCCATGGACTTCATCGAGCAACTCCCTCTCTCCGGCGAGTTTGACTGCATTTTGGTGATTGTTGATCGGTCATCCAAACAGGTCATTCTCATTCCTTGCGATACCCATATCACTTCGCCGGAGCTCGCTCGCCTCTTCCTCATTCACGTCTTTTCCAAACACGGTGTTCCGGCACATGTTACGTGCGACCGGGGCTCCGAATTCATCGCTTCCTTCTTCCGGTCGCTGGGCGAACTTCTCAATATGGAGATCCATTATACTTCCGGTTATCATCTGGAGGCTGACGGTCAAACGGAACGTATGAATCAGACTGTTGAGCAATATATCCGCATCTACTGCTCGTATCAACAGGACGATTGGGACCGACTCCTTCCGCTTGCGGAATTCGCTCTCAACAACGCTCCGAATGCTTCGACCGGCATCTCCCCTTTCTTCGCCAACAAGGGTTACAATCCGGCAATCACGGTCCATCCGGAGCGTGACGTTGCGAACATGTACGCCAAGGATTTTGTCGTTGATCTTCAGGAACTGCATCAGTTCCTCCGGGAGCAAATCACTTTTGCCCAGGAGCGGTACAAGGAAACCGGAGACCGGAAACGTGCTCCGCAACCTCCGCTTTCGATCGGCGATCACGTTTTCATCCTCGCGAAGCATCTTCACACCAGCCGGCCAACTCCGAAATTCTCGGAGACGTACCTTGGCCCTTATGAAGTTATTGGCAAACCCAGTGCCGCTTCTTATACCATTCGGCTTCCGAAATCGTTGTCACAGGTCCATCCAGTTTTCCATATATCCCAACTTGAACCGCACGTTCCGAACCCATTCCCGGGACGCGAGGAGCCGCCTCCGGCAGCTGTAGAAATCATCGACGGCGAGTCACACTTCGAGATCAAGCAAATCGTTGACTCGAAGATCGACCGGAGGTTCCGAACTAAGCTCCGGTACTACGTCGAATGGCTCGGATATGAGAATACCGACGATCAGTATGCTTGGGTTGGGGCGGACGACTTGGACGCGGCCGAACATATCGACAACTTTCACCGGCGCTTTCCGAATAAGCCCGGACCCGAATATTAACTCATCACACAAAAATTAAAACCAAGAAAACGAAATTCAACCAATTCAAACTACAACACTCATTTCATGAAATTACAAATGTCTATTTTGTCCTTGGGCCTCCAGGGCCTTCACTCCGCGCTTCCGGACGCTTCCGGCTTTTCCGGAGCCTCCGGCTCCCCCATCTCCTCATCCGAATCGTCCATCACGAAGATTCCATCCTCCTCGTGGAATCCGGCTGGCGCTCCCGGCTGCAGCACGAGAGTCTGGAACTCGCGCACCTCCGACTCCCTCTTCACCTGCACCGGAGGCTCCGGTGCAGGCGAAGGAGTGGGCGGCGGAGGCGGGACAGGCTCGGGGTCGGGCTTGAAGGTAAGGACCGTAATGGTCCTCGCCTCCGCAGCCTGGCTCGCAACTCGGGACGTCGCGGCGATTTGTTCTTCGGGCCCTTCCGGCCCCTCCAGCGCCCCAGGCGCGTCCACCTCCATCCTCTCATCCTCCCCGCCGTCCGTGGACCGGAAATTCTCCGGCCAGGATTCGGAACGGGCTCGGGGCGCAACCGGAGCCTCCGGTTCCGCCTCCGAGTCCTCCGACTCGACGGGTCCCACCTCCTTCTCCTCCACCTCGGGGCTCCCGCGCTTCATCAGCCTCCGGCGCTTCGCCGGGGGCGCATCCTCATCCTTCACCGGCTCCTCGGCGGCCAGGTCGAGCTCCGCCTGCTCCACGAGGGAAAAATCCCACTGGGAGGCCTGCATGTCGGCGGCCATCCACCGGAGCATCCGCTCTACACCAGGCGGCACCTCTCGACCACTCTCCGGCGCTGCGAGTGTCTTGAGTATAAGCTGGCACGCCCGGTATGCCAGCTTATAGCGCAACATAGTGCGCCCCACCTGCTCCCCGAGGTATCCGACGTGAGCATCAAGCTCCCGGACCTGTTCCCGCAGACTCTCTCTGCCCTCAGCCTTCCGGGCCCTCCTTTCCCGCTCCTTCCGCGTGCGATCGCGCACCTCGCGGTCGCTCCGGTCCCCCCGCTCCGTTCGGGGGTTCCGGCGCGTCCGCAAGGGCCCCGCAACCGGTGCGGACCCTTGGCGACGGGCCTCCTGTGCCGCGTGTCGCTTGTTGATGCGAGGCGGTCCAAGGGGCCGCGCGCGACTGCACTGGATGTGCTTTGCGCGGCACCGGCGGCAGGCGGTGCGTCCCGCCTCGACCACGCACACCTCGCCACTCCTCCGGCAAGAGTCGCAAGCTACGAAAATCAAAACCGTTAGTACCGGAACCTCCGGTTTTCACTGCGACGCACCGTTCTCCCCCTCCTGCTCGACGTCGCTGTCGTTCTCGTCGTTCAGCTCGTCCACCTCGCCTCCCCCCTCCGCACGCTCCGGCGACACCGACTTCAACGTTTCTATCACCGGCAATTCGTCGAATTCCGGAGCCTCCGCGTCGAGCGCCTCCAGGTCTCGAATGAGCTGGAGGGCGCGAACGGCCTCCTCGGTCGCCACTTCCGCGCGCTGTGCGGCCTCCTCTGCCTGCTCCTGATATGCGGAGATCAGGCGGCCCCGGCGCTCCTCCCGTTCCTCGTAGAACTGCTGGACTGCCTCGTCCCGCAGCTCCATCGTTGTAGCGCGCGCCTTCCCCTTCCCGGTTTTCTTGCCGTTGCCGGCGTCGCTGCGGTAGTCGTCGCTCGACCCCTCGCGCCCACTGTCGTTGTTTCCGTGGCTCGACATTGAATTTTGGGATTGGTGACCGGAGGTGGTGGTGGTACGAAAGAAAGAAACGTCTGAGTCAAAACCAACAGCATGTGACTTTTTGATCTTGTTTATTTTCCCACGCTTCTTCATTGTTCGACAAACCTCATTCCTTTTGGGTTCCTCATGGGAGAGGAACCTAAGAGGGGGATACTGTTATATCCATGCAACATCCCCAGTCTTCTCGTCGACCTTCCGGTAGCTCCGGTAGGTTCCGAGGCTCCGGTAGTATACCGGAGCCTCCGAACCGTTCCGGTACCATCGGGTTTTTACGCAATGAAGGATTACTGAGCGTTTCCCGTTTATCCGTCTTCCTTCCTTTTCACTTATTGTCATACGACTTCTCATCAGCACATCTGACTTGACTTATTGTTAAGAACCACTCTCCTTCCTTTTATGGAATACAATTAGATACTTAGTATAAATACGTCTTTAATATGTCCTGTACGTCAGATTGATAATTGACGTTGCTTGGCTCATTTCCCTTGCACTGAGTCGTCTCCGTTCTCTCCGGTTCCCTCCGGTACTCCGACTTGTCTTCCTCTATCGGGTACCTGCCGGTTAGGGTAGTCGCTCACCCTTGACCCCCTGTGGTGTTGTGATCCTCCTCCGTATACGTTCCGGACCCTCCGGCTCTCCGACGCTCCGACATACCGGAGCCTCCGGTCCTTCGGCCATTTACTCTTCGGGTCCAACCCGGCTCGGTATATAACATGTACATTTGACATTGCGAATCCATGGTAAGACATGCTTGGCTGTTCTTGATTTGTGGGTCATGAAATATCATCGGGTGAGTTGAAAAGGGGTCCTATTATGAAGGTGGAGAGGCCATGATAAGCAAGGTAATATACACAGCTCCATTTGAATGCTGGGATTGGGGTTCATCATTGCCCGTGTTTGGCACAGTCCTCTGAACCACTGTGGTTGGAATTTCACTCCAATACCCATCTACAAGATGGGTATCATCAACAAGGTCTGTGGGATCTGAGACCAGAGGGTCTTCATATATCCAGCTCCATGTGAGAGTTTAACCTCACGAACTCGATGTTCAATAAACTATCTACCCATGTTTAGTACTGGTCTAAGTTAGGTTGTTTCAGTGCAGATCTCTGCCTGCAAACAATGTATTTGCATTCACAATAAACATCCTTCGAACTACAACTAGGGGGGGGGGGGAGCCCATAGCACCGAATTATAAGTGGCCAATTGCTTCCAAAACATGGTTGCCAGACCCGACACTGGTAACAAGGGATTTATATTATTACCGAATTCAGGCTGCAGGAACAGTAGCAAGCCATCTATATTCATGTGATGTTCTGAGGCTTTGACTGGAATTGCCAGGAAGCATATTTGAACCATACCAAAGTTAGTTGAGAATTCACGGCTTAGGTATACTCAAAAATCCCGAGGACCTCAAGAAAAGGTCGTGTGGACCCTCTTTGTGCTTTTGAAACTAAAAAATGACTGATGAAGAAAGCGCCAAGTTCACATGCCACATGTGGGCCAGCCTAGAGAGTTCGACATGCTGGGCTACCTCGGCCAGGATGACAGAATGGCCAAGTTGGATTTTTTTGTTCTAAATAGTTTATTGAGGCCAGGAAATAGTGCCTACACACAATTTTGGCATGAGATGGCTTTTACATAACTAACCACTGTGTGCTGCTCTCCGCGTCAGTGCCGCATCAATCCTGCCTGAATCCGTGCCGGTGCGTACCACTGCCCATCAAAGCCAATAAAACTAAAAATAAAAATAAAACACGTCCCAAACCAACTGTTCATGATAACAAGGGACCGTCCATTCTTATGCTCTGTTTTCCAACTGTGTTCTGGTTCCAGTGCAGTTCTAGATTAAACTACAAATTTGAACCACACAGTTAATGAGATATTTCATCCGTATTCCACATCTTTGGACCTCCCGCAACTCCACACACTATGCAGTCCAAACGCTGCCCTCAGCCACTGACCAATGTCTTCCGTCATTTTTATAGAACAATACATCATATTCATTACACAGAAAATGACAGTGCATCTGGCACGAGAAAATATCTTCCACACATTCACTTATGTATGTGTATATACTCTTCCTTTCAATTTCAACCCCTAGGTTCAAGTTGGATGCTCGCTTCTAGTGGGTGACTTCCCGTAAGGTAGATTTATCCCTCGAGAATATTTCAGGGCGATACCGGGGCAGCTGTCAGGACCCCATCAATTGGATGACCCACAAACGAACCAATTTTATTCTGAATCACCCCAATAGATTAAATTTCTGGATGGGGTAGCTACCCACCGTCCATAATTTGTGTTTCCTGAATATAAAAGACATGAACAACACAAATATCTGTCGTATTGATGTCATCACTGGCACCCTCAAACAGGCTCGGAAATTCCGCAGGAATAGATTTATCTTACGGGAAGTCACACAGTATAAAGTGGTTCAAATTCCTCACTGACTTGATTGAAGCAGCCCAATTATGCTGTATCCCTCGGAAAAGACTGTGAAGCAGATGCGGCGCTGATGTGCCAATGCAGTGCCATCAGTGCCCTGCCCCCTTGAGCAGTAGTGACTAGCCGAAGTGTTACCCAGGCCATCACGGCCATCGGCCAGGTACATAGAGTATATATATATGTTTTCGTTTTTGTGTATACCCGGCCCGGTCCCAGCCGATAATCACTATCATTTAAAAAAGTCGTAAGAACAACAACACACAGGATTTCTCGCAAAGATCTTGAGGAATCACAGTCATTTTAAAAATTACTAGTAAGTCATCTGGGAAACTTTCGGGGGTTAATTGACTGATCAGTGACTTGATCTCAGATAAGCACAAGATAAGAAAGAACAAAGGGCAATGTGCAACGCCGTGCCAACGCCATGGCAAGTGTCGGTCACACGCCAGTCAAATGCCATGAACCCGCGGCCATGGCACTTGCCCGCAGTGATAACACAAAAGACCATAGGCATTACTTCAATTGAAAAATACAATGATCCCTTCAAAAAACATCTCGATAATCGCCAAGCCCGTTTGTTTGATGGCATCAGGCAAACGGGCTTGTGTTCAACTTTTCAGTCAATATCAACAAGATTTTCAAAGCCTTTGCACTGAAATTCTGTATCAGATCTCTTTGAGTCAACTAAAGCATCAATTTTGAGTAGTAAATTATGCTCCTGACGCTCGTTCTCGGTATGAACATTATCGCGGCCAAGATCAAGCCCAAGCCCGTTTGTCTGATGCCATCAGACAAACGGGCTTGTGTTCAACTAAGGCATCACACAGCCGGGCTTGTGCGTTTGTCAACTCAAGAATTTATTGCCTACACCTGAGCATCATGTGTGGCACCGGCCTTTGAGTATTCCTGCTCAAAGATGGCTCAGAAAGAGTTTGGAACTGCAAGATGGTCTGTGTTCAGTCTGTGTTTCCTCTGATGAAATGGCCTGGAGACAGCACAAGGACATATCTACATGATAGTATGGTACAGCCCCGCTCATGTTTGTATTAGGAGCCGGCATTCACATGATATAATAATTTTAAGCCATTTCAACAACTTATAATAACATACCACAGAGAAATTGGATCCAGTAGACCGGGAATTCAAGTTGTGAGAAAGCCTCTGCTTTCAAGAGATATATAAAGACAATGACACTACACTGAGTGTGACAAGCCCGTGGTTTGGAAGTGAATTGACAATGTTGCCCTGTGTCGTAAACGACGGTGACAGCGTATCATCACATCAGTGAGCAAAATACCATAAGAAATTGCAAGCCCTAGAAGTATGTACTTACTGCATGTTATATACCGTGCCGGAATGGACCTAGGACGAGATGGAAGATGGGCCGGAGGTTCCGGAGGCTCCGGTTAGGACCGGAGGTACCGGAGGGCCCGGAAGAGGTCCGGTGCAGTATAAAGGAAGGATAGCAACACCACAGGGGGGTAAGGGTGAGCTAACGCCTTGACTGACGAATAACCGGAAGTCGAGGTACCGGAGGTGATAAGGAGGTACGAAGACGACTCAGATCAAGAGGAAGAACCAGGCAACGATTAACGTTAATAATCAAACTGAAGTACATGAAGTAAAGACGTAGTATTTAAATGGAATACCTAATTGTATTCCCAAATAGGAAGGAGAGTGGTTCATGACAATAAGACTTGTCATGAGGACTGATGATAAGTTGTAAGACAATTAAAAGGAAGATGAGAAGACGGATAAACGGGAAACGCTCAGTAAGCCTTCATTGCGTAAAAACCCGATGCTTCCGGAAGGTCCGGAGGCTCCGGGATATGACCGGAGCTCCGGAACCTACCGGAGCGACCGGAAGGTCGACGGGAGGCTCTGGGATGTTGCATGGATATAACAGTATCCCCCTCTTAGGTTCCTCTCCCATGAGGAACCCAAGAGATGACGAGTTGGTCGAACAATGAAGGAGCGTGGGAAAATAAACAAGATCAAAAAGTCACGTGCTGTTGGTTTTGACTCAGACCTTTCTTTCTTTCGCACCACGACCACCTCCGGCACTTAAACACCACAACACGATGTCGAGCAACGGAAACAGCGACAGTGGGCGCGAGGGGTCCAGAAACAGCAACCGCAGCGACGCCGGCAACGGCAAAAAATCCGGAAAGGGGAAGGCGCGCGCAACGACGGCGGAACTGCGCGAGGAAGCCGCGCAGCGCTTCTACGAGGAGCGGGAGGAACGCCGGCGGGTGCTGATCGCCGCGTACCAGGAGCAGGCGGTGGAGGCCTCCCACCGTGTGGAGGCCGCCCAGGAGGATGCCGCTCGCGCGCTCCAGCTTGCTCGCGACCTGGAGCTGTTGGACGCGGAGGCTCCGGCATTCGACGAAGTGCCGGCAATTGAAACGTTGTCCCCGGAGCATGCGGAGGGTGGCGAGGGCGACGACGAGCTGAACGACGAGGACGACAGCGACGTCGAGCAGGAGGGGGAGAATGGTGCGTCGCAGTAAAATCCGGAGGTTCCGGTAGTAATGAATTTTTTTCTTCCTAGCCTGCGATTCCTGCCGCAAGAGCAGCGAGGTGTGCATCGTCGAATACGGACGCACTGCGTGCCGCCGGTGCCGTGCGAAACACATCCAGTGCAGTCGCGCGTGGCCCCTCGGACCGCCTCGCGTCAACCAGCGACGTGCGGCACAGGAGGCCCGTCGCCAAGGGTCCGCACCGGTTGCGGGGCCCTCGCGGACGCACCGGAACCCCCGAACAGAGCGGGGCAACCGGAGCGACCGCGAGGTGCGCGATCGCACGCGGAAGGAGCGGGAACGGAGGACGCGGAAGGCGGAGCGCAAGGAAGATGTGCAAGAGAAGCTCCGAGAGCTCGATGCCCACGTCGGGTACCTCGGGGAGCAGGTGGGGCGCACCATGTTGCGCTATAAGCTGGCATACCGGGCGTGCCAGCTTATTCTCAAGACGCTCGCAGCGCCGGAGAGTGGTCGGGAGGTGCCGCCTGGGGTTGAGCGGATGCTCCGGTGGATGGCGGCCGATATGGAGGCCTCCAAATGGGACTTCTCCCTTGCGGAGGCGGCGGAGCTCGACCTGGCCGCTGAGGAGCCGGAGATGGACGAGGGTGCGCCCCCGGCGAAGCGCCGGAGGTTGATGAAGCGCGGAAGTCCCGAGGTGGCAGAGAAGGAGGTGGAACCCGTCGAGTCGGAGGACTCGGATGCGGAACTGGAAGCTCCGGTTGCGCCCCGAGCCCGTTCCGAATCCTGGCCGGAGGATTTCCGGTCCACGGACGGCGGGGAGGATGAGAGGATGGACGTGGACGTCCCCGAGGTTCCGGAAGCCCCGGAAGCACCCGCGGAGATGGAGGAAATGGGGGAAATCGTGGAGCTGGATGTGGCAGAGGCGCCGGAGGGGCAGGGAATGCCCGAGGAACGCACCATGGGCCAGGCGGAGGCGAGGACAATCATGGTCCTTACCTTCAAGCCCGATCCTGAGCCAGTGCCGCCTCCGCCTCCCACTCCGCCGCCTGTACCGGAGGCTCCGGTACGGGTGAAGAGGGAGTCGGAGGAGCGGGGTTTCCAGACCTTGGTGCTCCAACCGGGAGCGCCAGCGGGATTCCACGAAGAAGGCGGGGTGTTTGTCCTGGATGACGAGGACGAGGAGATGGGGGAGCCGGAGGCTCCGGGAGAAAAGCCGGAGGCGTCCGGAGGTGAAGACGAGGGTCCAAAGTGACCAATGGACAATTGTAAATAATGAATGTTTTGTATTTGTGGATTTGGAAGAAATCTTTTTCTTGAGTTGATTTATGTTGAACTTGAGTGAAATGGAAAGGATCCGGAGGTTCCGGTTAATCACCGGAGGGTCCGGAGGAGGAATGGTGAGGATTCCGATGTGACGGAATAGAAAGGCAACGTTCCGGAGCAGTTCCGGAACCGGAACGCATCGTATGTGATACGGGTTGGGTTCCACTGTAGGAACTGTCGGATTTAACGAATGAATAATTGGAGAAATGATAATGATTGGAATATTGATGAATGATAAGAGGAGTGTTATTCCGTTGATTGGAAAAGTGACTAAATCAGGATGTTGATTGGTCCACTCCGTCTGTCGATAAGGAGTGTGATGCCGGAAGGGAACCGGAAGGACTCGGAAGCGATCCGAAAGGAAACCGGAAGGAATAGACAGAGAGCCGGAAGGACTCCAGAGGGATTATCCGGAAAAGTACCGGAGTGATTCCGGAAGTGTACCGGAGGCAATCCGGAAGTATACCAATGGATAGGCGGCAAAGAAGGGAAAGTGGTTGGGCAGATGAGTGATTTAAATGAAGTTGCCCAAGATCCCGAATGGGATAAGAGAAGGTGATGTGAATTGAGTACCGATGCAGGAGTTGATCGTGACGACTCTCGGGGAATCAGATAATACTCAATATGTGCCCGGAAGTGAAGGGATGGGCGAAGATGGGTGGAATAATCGGAGGGATAGATTGATGCACCCAGATGCGCAAATGTCGTATGGATAACAGAAGGTTGTCGACCACTATGTCTGGGAACTCCGGAGGTTCCGGAGGATCCGGAGCTCACGGAAGGATCCGTTGATGCATGGGTGAGGGTTGTCGGATGGTTCTGGTACCGGTTGGATAATTGGTGGATGGTCCGGAGGGTGAACGATGTCCGGAACAAGACCGGAATACCGGAATACCGATGAATGATACCCTGGAATGCGTAGTGGTAGTTGGTCGAAGATTGATTGGATCTGAAATCGAATAGCGAGCGCAATTGTGCCGTCTGCAGAGAGGAAGGCAAAACGACAAGAGATGGACTGAGAGGATGTGTTCCGCGTGGTATGCTGATTTTTTGATCAATAGTCTGCACTTCTTGCGAAGAAAAGTTGAAAATTATCGGAGTTTTTATAGGCTTATCCCCCTCTTAAGGGTAGACGTCCCATCGTCTGCCGACAATTCCACATCCTCCGAGTCACTCCGGTAAGCGCCGGAGAACTCCGGAAATTACCGGAGAGGCCCGGAAAGGCCAGAGAACCACCAGAAGGTGGGAGGAGCGACAATCTCGACAGCACAAAAACAGGAGGAAACCTCGACTGCAAACAGAGCGATAGGGATTAATGGTCGTAACTCGGAATTAGGCTCCGGAGAAGAGCTCCGGAAATCGGAGATACCGGAGGTTGATTCGGAGCGTCGGAACGCCACAAGGCGAGGATTCCAAGATGTGGAGAGAGCTTCCGAGAGGTCCGAGCGACCGAACTCGGAATACGACCGGATGAACACCACCTCCGAAGATGCATGGAGGCGGAATGGGTGGAGCTGTTCGCCAAAGAATAGAATGGAAAAGGCGAAATTTGATGGAAAAGCTCCAGGTGCCCGAAAATTCTTCAAGCCAAGTACGTCCGGTTCAAAGACGTTGACTCCGAAAATGCAGACATCGATAAGTGCTATAATGGCACTCGAAAATGGATGGTCTGGGGGCTCCGGTAATGACGTAGTGTCCGGAGCCTCCGGACCAAGCACACGATGATGCTGGAACGGAGGAATCAAAGGTGGGATGATTGAACGGTAGAACCAGAGGTTTCGAGGTTGCTGCCAAGTGAATAATCCTGTTTTTTGTACGATGTGCGAACTCCTTATCGTAAAGAATCCGGAGATGTTCTGGTAGGACTGTTGAAACCTGTTTCCTGAGGCCACCGGAGGATAACGTATGAGTAATCCGTAGACGTCAAGGACAATTGACAGTAAGACGCCGGAGAACACGGATCTCCGGAGGTCATCGAAGGATGACCTACGATAGAACGTGTGAACTGGATAATCCGGAGGCGATCGGTGAAGCCGGAGGAAAGCATAGGTCTCCGGGGGGCCATCGGAGGAAACTACGGGTGACCCGGAGAAGCCAGAGGCGGTCGGGTCTCCCGAGATTATCGGAAGATGGCCTACTTGTAACCCGGAGGAGAACGATGGACTACAGGTGAGATCAAGGGCAAGATTCAGAGGAAGCCGGAGGAGAATGCAAGTCTCCGGAGGCTCCGGAATAGATGCAGATGTTGTGCCCATGATCAATGAAGTGAATCCGGAGGACATTGGTCGAAAGGTTCGGACAGGAGTTTTGGATGCACCAGGAAAGTTTCCTGACTTGCGACGTGGAAATTGATCTGAATTCCACAGAGTCCAGGAAATGGCGTAACTTCGAAATGATTGTTGAAAGACGAAGACCGAAAAGGGCGAGGATGAACAATAAGGC
Organism: Mycena maculata; assembly: GCA_029448575.1. NCBI lineage: Eukaryota > Fungi > Basidiomycota > Agaricomycetes > Agaricales > Mycenaceae > Mycena > Mycena maculata. The sequence continues at coordinate 419,373 of JARJLG010000038.1, read as the reverse complement.
TAATAGCCTAAATGTAAAATTGGGAAAGAGGTTAATTGCCCTCTTGAGAAGTGCGATCCGCGAGCGGAAGCCAAGCAAATGCCGGAACGCCCGGAGGACCGTGAAGCGGATAGCCTCGGGGTATGACCGGAGATTACACAGAGCAATATTGCTCCGGAGGTTACCGGAAGTAAAGTGCCCAACGGATGTCGACGAGACAACCGGAGTGAGCGGAAGGGTGTCCGGAGAGTATCCGGGACAATGTCCGAAGCCGGAGAGTGTCCGGAAGGACTTCCGGAAGATGGTGACGAGTCAAGATCCGGAAAAGAGAGACAGATGTCTCGGAGATGTTCCGGAAGAACGGGATGACGTTCCGGAGGAACGGTGGCACACAGGCCGATGAGACCGAAGGGACTCGAGGTGATGGCGTTAAAATTGTCGGTATGAGCAGCGGAGGTTGTCGGAGCTCCGGCGCAGCATTGCTCTACCCGTGATTGGGTACCGAACCAATATCCGACATTACTGCCGGTCGTGTGCACACTAAGCCCCATGTGAATAAGGAACAGATCAGTTGGAAACTTCCGACTAGTCAATCAACGGATTGATACGGTGGAGTTTGCCGGTATCCAGGAACCAGATTGATGGGGAATCAGAATCGATGACGCCGAGTTCCGAATAGGAACATCACCAGATGATGGAATTATGACAGACGAGGCTGCCGATTAGAGGGAAGAAGATGCCGATGAGATCCGGAGGGGAGATTATATCCGGAACTTCCGTGAACGGAGGAAAACCCATAGATTCACAGATAAGTAAACAAAAACAGATCCGGAACGGAGAGGGAGTCTCCGGTCGGAAGTTGAAACCCATGGCAAATTCTGAGATGATAGAGATAATGAGATCATAGATCCGGCTCATAAGAGCGGGACTGTCGTGAGAGTGGAAAAAGAATGGATGCGTGGGTATGATGAACTCGGAAAGGCCTCCGGAGGCCGACGCGGACAACCGTAGTGCGAGTTTTCGTGGCTGCTGGTCAGTTAGGCACTGATATTGGTCGGAACGGTGGATTTGGCAGATGAGGTTGCGCCGGAATGAGCCGGACACTTCCTACACTCAGCAACTTGATGTCCGGAGCCTCCGCAGTACATGCAAAGACCCCGGGCCTTCCGTCGTTCGTGTTCCGCAGGGAGAATCCGTCCGTTTTTACCGAGTAGCTTGTTGACAGACTCCGGAAACTTCGGGTGACGAGCCCCGGAGACTCCGGAGACTCGACCGGAAAGTTCCGGTGCTGCGGACTGCGGTACGGATGGTGTCGAAGACGCGAAACTGAGGACGGGAAGTGCCAGTGACAGGGTGCCAAAATCGGAACTGCCGGAATCTCCTCCAAGGGATCCGGAATCATCCAGAAGTTGAGTATCTTCGACTCCGCCTTGCTCTTCATCGATTTGCTGCCAGTACCAATAGTCAATACGGCGTGCAATTGCTCGGACACCTCCGAGTGAACTCGGATAGGTGTACTGATCCATCTCCGAAATGATCCGGAGAGGGAGAGCGGCGCGGAGAGCGTGACTGAGAGCGGAATCGCTCCAATCAAGAAGAGAAGCGATTTTGTCGAAGTTTGCGAGGAATGGGATGATCCGGTCGGAATGTTTCATCCGGAGGCGTCGGAGCTGATCCTCTGCGACTCCGGTCGGATCCGGAGGACCGAATACGTCGAAAAACTCCATAATGAACAAGGAGAAATTTCCTTGCCATGGAAGTTCCTGCTGCGTGCTGGAGGTTGCGAATAGGCGTGCAGCGTCACCCCGGAGGAACGACAAGATGAATAAGTTCTTGTCGTCGTCCGTGCGGAAGTCCCGAGGACGCTCCGCAAAATGCAGGTAGCATTGGGCTAGGAAGGGATGGAGTTTCGAGGGATCGGTACCGTAGAAGAATTCCGGATTCCGGAGGTTAGACCGGAGCGAACGTGGAGCTGCGTTGGAGGAGTATAGAATGGTATCCGGAACTCCGTCCGTGAACGCTGATGAGCTCGGAGGACGCGATGAAAGGAGATTGGTGTGATGGGAAAGATTTCCGCCGATGCTGTCATGAGTGCCATGGAAACCGTAGTCCGGCGAACCGGAGTACGACGGAGGATCCACCGGTGGTTGAATATGATGTACCGGTTGGCAATAGTGATGGAAGACAGCGGATGGGACGGGATAAGTCTGTCCAGTCTCAGCGCTTCCAGAGAACACTCCGGAGATTCCCGGAACAGGAACCGGAGGTTCCGGAGGATACGCCAAGGGTTGTGGGAAGCCGGTATAGACCTGATGAAAACCCGAGTTCCATGGAACGATTGGACTGGAAGTACCCGGAACAAGGTACGGGGTCCATGGATTGGCAGAAAATACGTCGGAGGACGAAGTCGACTCCGAGGCATCACAAGGTGTGGCAGTGTTGTGACCAAGGTGACACTCCTCAACGCCCAGCGGAGAGTCCGCTAGCGATGGAAAGACAAGAGGAGTGGTGCCGGAGGAAGAATAAGACATAATTGCCAGCCAAGACGGTGAGTTTGATTATACTGTTATATACCGTGCCGGAATGGACCTAGGACGAGATGGAAGATGGGCCGGAGGTTCCGGAGGCTCCGGTTAGGACCGGAGGTACCGGAGGGCCCGGAAGAGGTCCGGTGCAGTATAAAGGAAGGATAGCAACACCACAGGGGGGTAAGGGTGAGCTAACGCCTTGACTGACGAATAACCGGAAGTCGAGGTACCGGAGGTGATAAGGAGGTACGAAGACGACTCAGATCAAGAGGAAGAACCAGGCAACGATTAACGTTAATAATCAAACTGAAGTACATGAAGTAAAGACGTAGTATTTAAATGGAATACCTAATTGTATTCCCAAATAGGAAGGAGAGTGGTTCATGACAATAAGACTTGTCATGAGGACTGATGATAAGTTGTAAGACAATTAAAAGGAAGATGAGAAGACGGATAAACGGGAAACGCTCAGTAAGCCTTCATTGCGTAAAAACCCGATGCTTCCGGAGGCTCCGGGATATGACCGGAGCTCCGGAACCTACCGGAGCGACCGGAAGGTCGACGGGAGGCTCTGGGATGTTGCATGGATATAACACTGCACATAGTCCATGCACTCAGATTGAGAAATTACTCCGACGGGAACGAGAAATACACACAAGCCCGTTTCTCGGCTAAGCGAGCAAACAGGCTTGCCAAGCCGACAAACGGGCTTGCAAGCCGATCTGCCGGGCTTGGGCTTTGATCTACACCCAAATCCAAGCCCAAGCCCGAAAAATCCCGTTTGCGCAGGCGCAAGCCTGTTTTGCAAGCCGAAAATGTCACTCTCGTATCACAATAGATAAAATTCAGATTAGAAAAAAGGCCCTAAAGAGTGACATGTTCAACTTGGAATGGCTAGGGGCCGAAGTTGATCGGACTCCCTGAAGACAATTCATAGGGGCCGGAACGCGGCCAAGCCCTTACTAGGATTCCTGGATGCTCGGGCATACCTGAATGTGCGAAGATATTCGAGGCTATTGCTCAATATCCAAGCAGGCGTGGGTTGACTAGATGTACAAAGTCTTGAGTTTACCTGAGTAAACTCTGTCAGGTGGTTAGAAGTTGTGCAAAAAAAAAAAAAATGCAGTCATCTTCAGGAATGGTCTGGAATCGAACGGGCACAGTCACAATTGAAATTACCCATCTAAGGGGGAAAGATGCGTTCCACACGCTATCGGGCCTTCTACGTACTCTTGAATACCTGGTCATACATTACGAAAAACCTCCCAATTCAAGTTAATGAAGCGAGAGACTTAGGATTACTTCTGGTTCAAGGGATCACATCAGCATATGTGCATCGATGCCGCCGAGCCCTGCACCGTTCGTTACTCATTCCTAAGTAAATTATGCGAGTTGCTTGGAAGTTGTACTATGGAAGGGAGCCAAAAGTGTATCGCACATGCGATATGCCAGCTGCACTATACAATCCTGCTTTCTACAAAAGGGTAAGTAACACATGGCATATAACTCAAAAAAAGAGATAATACAATAATGGCCTGGGCCCGAGTCGAACGGGCTCCCTCTGTGCTAGTTTTATCGTAACCGTTCTCCATGGTGGACAGACGCCCTCGGAGCGCTACCAAGCCCTCCGTGCTGTCCTGAGATCTTGTTCATACCTGAATAAATAAAGTTCAGATTGGAAGTTGAAAGAGGAACATTCGGTTACATCAATTCGGGGCTCTTGTCCGACAACATCCAGGAAACCGGAGACAAACGCAAAGGGTTAATTGTGTGCTACATACTCTGAAGCTCCCCATCCTACTTTACGTAATGCGGTTAACCCAGGTCAAAAAGCAGACAAAGAATATATGGCTTGGGCCCGAGTCGAACGTGTTCAGTCTGTTATAGTTTTACTATCTCCCACCCTCAATGATGGTGTACAGGCGCGCCCCGAACGCTACCAAGCTTCCCCGCCCTTTGATTCACGGTTAACCATACCTGAACGAACACACATTTTAAAATTTAACTTGAACTTGAACCTCACCAGCCAGCGATCCGATCAGTTGTCCCTGTTTGAATCGCACGGCGACACGCTGGTTTGGCTGGTTTTCTTCTCTCGTGTTCTTGTCGTTGATCTGCTCTCAGGGTCTTCTGTCGCGTGCTATGACCTCTCCCAAATGCGGAATCCCGTGTTTGCAGAAGAAAGCTCCCCAAAGTGTCTCGATTTCAGCAAGCTGCTTCCCCGCATCTCCCCGCATTCTGTGCTTCAATTTGCTCCTTTCGGGCCTACATCAGGAAAATCACATTTTACTTGTCGACTTGTCGGCTTTTTTCACTTGTTGCGAAAAAATAAATGCACGGAAATGATGGTTAGACTTCAATGTACCCACTCAGAATTTTTTCGTTTTTCCGAACTTGTCGTTTTTTCGACATGACTTGTGAGCTTGTCGGCTTGTCAACTTTTGATACTTGTACAAGCTTGTACAAGCGCCGGCAAGAGCCGACAAGTGATCTGTAAGAAGCCCGATGTAGCTTCATTCACATCCAGGCTTCCTTGAGCTCGTTTATTGGACCTCTGGACGTATCCAGTGCTCGGCCCTCCGTGAGCTAGAATTCTAGATTCCAGATATCCAAACTCCAGTTCTCCAGACTCTCTCAGTCTCCCTGATCTCTAGCCGCTCCAAAATCCACACGGCAATGTTCCTCCCCTGTCCCCTTCTCCACGCCCTTGCACGCTCGCACCTGCACCCTTCCCTCGCCCTAAAACCACACTGCACACCTTCAAGCTCGCGGACATTGGCGAGGGCATCACCATGTGTGAGGTCCTCCGTTGCTGGTAAGGGAGGGATAGGTGGCGCGGGCCTGGGCGAAGTTGTGTGTTATTGAGGGCGAGGGGAGGCTAGGGAGGAGAGTGCAAATGAAGAGCCGGCGTCGACGGGCGGGGAATCCACACCGACTCTGGTGCCGATGACGGAGGCAACAGCGGCAGCACTGATACCAGCCCGCAGACCACACCCTCTCGGCCCCGCGCACCCTCCCCCGCCATCATTATCCGTGTCCGCATGCTCATCCAATGCTTCGTCCGCGCTTGTGACCCCCGCCACGTGCCACTACGCCTGCAAGCACGGTGTCGACCTCGTGCAGATCGCACCCAGGAGCGGACGAGGCGATAGAACACGTGGACATGGATGCGTTTTGGCTGCGTCGAAATCTTCGGCATCGGGATCTGGCGGCGAGATGGGCAGTACATGGGGTAGAGGAGGGATGGGAGGAGAAGACGTCGTTGAGCTGCGGCGGATATGGGCGGCGGTGTGACATGGGTGGAGAAGGTTCGTCTGCTTCCTTCTTCCTACTTCTCTCGTTTTGTCACCCTCTTCCTCTACCGTTCTTTCCAAGTCACTGCCCACCCTCACCTGTCCTCTTCCACGTGCTTGCGCTTCATCATCGCCTCACTTGCATCTCATCCTCATTTCATCTACCCCATCCTCCCCTCTGCACATCCCACTTCGCTTGGTCTGCACTTCACGAAACTACCGCACCCCGTCGGTGCTCTCTTCTCTTCGTCCACGGTCTTCCCCACCGTCACGCGGTTGCTGCTGGCGACGGACAATGACCCCGGACCTGCGCCGGACATACACGCCCTTGCAAGTTGGTTGACAATGTGCTTCCCTGCGCTGAGCGAGCTGGATCGTCGCAGGTTCGGGGACGAGCGGCGGAATCCGGCTCTGGCGCAGGCGATCCGGGGCACGCAGAAGTGTGCTTTCCCTCGTTCTCCCCGCTTGACCCCGCTTGAGAACGAATTGACTGACTGACCGTACGTGCAGGGCATGGACCAGCGGGCCGAGCGCATGGTGCACAACTCGATGGTGGATGTGACGTGCAAGGAGGACAGCGCACAGTACTTCCTCATCACGCCCAAGCTGCTCCCCGACCTCGAGTACCACCGCCGCATGAAGATTTTGTGCGTGAACAACGGCGAATGGCTGCTCAACGAGAGCGGGTTAGGGAACATGATGGCTATGATCAATGGGTTTGTCATGAAGAACCCAGGGGCCCGGTGCGCGTAGGCTGGTGGGGTAAACAAATCTTCTTGAGCGGACTCAATATGATACCTTATACCGACGTTTTCTAACGTACACATTGACTGTGTTTTCAGCTCTATTCTTACCCTATGTTTTTGTGTGTAGTATCCTAAAATTTTCTTTTGCACTGTCAACATCACTGTCGCACAAGTTGAGTGCATCGGGCTTCTAACAACTTACTTGCCGGAGCTTGTACGTGCTTGTATGGGTATCACAAGTCCACAAGCTATGTCAAAATTGTTGCAAGCCAATATCCACAAGAGGCACAAGCCAGACAAGTCGACATTTTCAAAAGGAGGACAAGCAGCCTAAGCAGTCAATATTATTTGAATGAAAGAGTTACTGTAAACAGGCCAAAAACGAGGGAAGCAGCAGATGAGTAAAGACAGACGGAACACGTGTGAAGAATCAGGAGTTCTCACGGACTCAAGAACCAGCTAGAACGAATAGAAAGTCTCAGTTATGCGATAGCAGAGCTCATAGTGTATACCTAGAACGAATAGAAACTATGTAATGTAAGTAATAGTGAATATGAGACCAATATCGAATACTCACGTCTCAGTTATGCAATAGCAGAACTGAGACATGATTTGTTTACAGCAGTAGACTTTAGTAAGTGCGAAACAAATATGAACAATGTAGGGGGATAATCTACCCGCTGATAGCGTGAAACTCAACAACACGGAGTAAAGACACACAGGGGGCAAAGTTGGTGGCACTTAGAGAACACAAATCCAAAGAGGGTGAAGTCCACCTCGTGCTCTCGGCCGACCACAACGCGAGCCCTCGTGAAACGCCCACAGCACAAAAGACATACCGCCCCTCAAACACCCCCTACCTCGACTCCTTCAACACCGACTCCTTAGTCACCTCGTCGGCTGAACCCTTTGACCCCAGCAGCGACAACGACGGTAACGACACCGACACCGGTCGCCCACACCCCATCCACCCAATTCGCTCCCGCGAACGTGCTTCCCCAACACTGTCGCACTCCACCGTCACATCTCCACCCCACACAGCAAGGCCAACACAGACACCGACATGAGCGACAACAACACTGACATGAACCCTGCTCCGCAAAACGGCCCCAACGGCCCTGCCCCGCAAAACGGCACCAACAACCCTGCCCTGCATGATGGCACCAATAACCCCCATAAACCGGCCGCACCGCACCTCCCTGACGATTGCACCATCGCCAGCATGGTCCCGGAAGCACGCGCCCGGAACCGCAGCCTGTGGAACATGACGTCGCAACGAGCTCCCCCATCGACCCGGTGATCAATTGCGCACGCTATCAACACCAGGCAGGACAGTACTGGGAACATGTCATTACCAACAGGCGGGTGCTACACGACATCTCCCCGACCCAATTGGCCCACTTCAACCTCAGCACCATGCACAAGTTTGCCATGGTCCTAGCCAATGGTAGCAACCATGTTTTCAAGGCCAGGTACGGCCCCCCTCAACATGCAAATAGAGGCAGCACTGCACCTGTACCTCATGGATACATCAAGGTGAACCTCCCCATCCCCGACCCATCTGCCGTGTTCCTCGGCAAGTATGGTGGACCGGTGTCGGTGCTAGTTGAGATCGAAGATGCCGCAGGCACCGCCAACATTACAGCACAATGTGCCTTCAGCATCCACTCGGCGTTGGGCTTTTGGGCCCATAACCTTGATGACAACAGCACCACCCGTTCCCTAGCCTTCGGCCACTTTGACCTTGTCCACCCCCAAGGTGACCCCGACAAGATTGAGGTGTGGGCTATGCCGGCATGATTAGGGTCGGCTACAATGATGCACACATCTACCAGCTTGTCAACCAGGGCACCCAAGCATGATGTGGTGATCCTAGGGAGCGCATCTTCAATGCCCTCAACAGCATCCACTTCCAGTACTGCCGGCACGCTGAGTGTGAAGTTACGGAGTTTCTGATGTGAAAGTCGTAACCACAGAGAGTCTTGCTGGTGAGAGGTTTTACTTAGACTGAGGGTTGAGTCGGTAAAACTCTGCGTTAACAAGAATCATGTACAACATAGTAAACTACAGGTATTTATACTAGCTAGGGAACTCCTACGGAGCCGAGATATGACTCCTAATGAGTGCTACTGACTAGGTCGTGAATCGAGTGAGTAAGTATGAGTTACAACGAATCATAGGTAAAGGTGAATCGGTGCCGGTTGATTGAGCGGCACCGTTTTGATTTCGGAACAGAGATTGATTCGGCAGGCTGACCACGTGGAATCCTTACACTCGCCCTCCATGATCGCGACGCGACGCGGTCATGCTCTACACGCCGGTCCGCATGCCCGAATCGGAATCGTTGTCATCCCAAGCCGGCGCAGTGGGCTCATCTGCCATCTCCGCGTCATTAGTGAACTCGAGGAACACATCCTGCGGCGCCACACTTTCCGGCACTACAGACTGGTAGCGGCGTAAAGTCGCGCTGGGACTCGGCTGGGCCGACCAAAGTACTCGAATCATCGATATTCATCGCAGCTACATTAGCGCTGATGGTAGCTACCGAGGCGCCAGCGGCGGCATTCTTTCCGCGGCCACCTCGCTTGCCACGACGACCATGCTTCTTTTTATTGTCATCGCGGCGATCCTTCTTCGGGCCTCGTTTGAACCCATTGGCTCCGATCCCACCACCGATGTGTCCGACAAGTCCGCCGCCGGCGCGGTTTGGCTTCCCCATGATGGGCCTCGCTCCGGCAGATATACCGTAAGCTGGGAAGCGACCACGAGCATGGCGAATTCCGCGAGGCACCCGAGGCACCCCGTAAACTGGAAATCCGCGAGGCGCAGCTGGGTACACAGGGCGGGGGGCGCTCGGGACACGATCCATGTCACCCTTCTTCGCCGAGATGATGACCTCCCCAAGCGTGCGAATGATGGTAGGGAGGTCCCCGAACGTATCCTTCATCATGTTGACTCCCATCGCAGCGCTGATGGGCATCTGGGCGCTAGTGTTCCCACGATTTGCAACATACTCTCTCCACTGGGCCTCGGTCGCTTTGAAGTCGCTGGGCAGCGGAGCCTTCTTAACGCGCGCCGCGTACTCGGTGAGATACCCCGGAGGAGCATCGTTGCCAGGGTGAGCCCCGTTCCTGTCAAGCCATGCCAAGACTTTGTCGTGGTACTGCTCACAAGCCAGAAGTGCGGGTGTATCAAAGATAGGGCTCATCGTGTGGTGCGCTGGCATCCCCGGCGAATTCTTGTCCCTTCTTATGTCACTCATCTCTGGCGACTTTGCAATTCCCACTCCCGCACAGTTTCCTTTCTCGTCAGTGGGATCCACTCGTACTGCATCCGAATGAACTTCTTCATCGAACTCCGGCTGGGCTCCCTCGCCCTTTTTCAAATTCACAATTCTGGTTATTCCCATGGCCTCCAGGTACGCAGACAGGGGTTCAAGATGCTTGACTTCAGCATACTGGAGCCAAGTTACATCCCCTGTCTTCCATTTAACCTCGAATATGGCATCCCTGCCCTGGCCACTATGCGACAGAATCCGGTCAACCGCCCACTCATTTGGTACTGCGCCAAAACCTGGCAATTGATGCATTTGACGGCCCGGAAATCTCCTATCATCATTCGGTACGTGAATTCTTAACAGCGATGCATGGAATGATGAATGAATCCCTCTGGACTTCAGTTCCTGAGAAAGCTCCAAGTCATATGTGGCACCTGACTCCAATACTTTCTTAATTCGGAATGGGCCGATAAATTTTGGGGTCAGTTTCCTTGCTCGTCCTTTGGGAATCTTCAAATTCTTTGTTGACAGATAAACCAAATCCCCGACCATAAAGTCCGCCGGCCGCCTTTTTCGGTTAGCCTGTGTGGTTTGTTTGACTCGTTTAGCTATAATTGCATCGTGAGCTTCCATTATTGCGTTCTTCACTCGTTCGGCAAATGTCCTAACTCCCGGGTATTCCGTAGTGTCATTCCAGATCATCGGTCGCGGCAAGCGTCCATAATTCAGAAAGAACGGTGAAAATCCGGTAGTATCCGAGCGAGCTGAATTCATTGCAAATTCTATCGCTGGTAAGCGCATCACCCAATCCTTCTGATTAAGTTCGACGCATTGCCTCAGCATCTGAGTCATTGTCCGATTTGCTCTCTCTGTTGCGCCATCAGTCTGCGGATGATACGCCGAGGAAAGCCGTAACTCAGTGTTAATCAAGGTGTGCAATCTTTGCCAAAATATACTGGTGAACAGTGAATCACGGTCGCTCACTATTCGTTCAGGTAGTCCATGTAACTTGTAAACTTCCTCAAATATGAGCTCGGCAATATCCTTCGCCTTGTAAGTCTGTTTTGTCGGTACAATATGGACCATAGACGTCAAATGATCAATGATGACACAAATCATGTCGAAGCTTCCATTTCTATTCGACGATTTTGGCAAGGGCCCGACAAAGTCAATTCCAATTGACTGCCATGGACGCCTGGGAACCTCCAGCGTGCGTAGCAGACCACCTGGTTTCTGCGTAGAAGATTTACTCATTGCACATATTCCACAGCTCTCGCAGAACGATGCGACGTCTCGGATCATATGATTCCACCAGACATGTTCTCTCAGGTACGCCAAGGTTTTGCGAGCGCCCAAATGTGCTAATAATGAGTGTGCCTGGCCAATTACCAGCCCACGAATGCGGCACCGTTTACTATTATGTTTGGAATGCATAGAAGTTCCATATCCGTGCGTTTCATGTAGACAAAGCCATCTCTAACGTCAAAGTCTTTGTAGTGCGTTGGCTTTGACACGATCTGCTCAAAGAATGGGTCATCATTGTACCTATCCTTTAATACCGCAGGAAAGTCGACTTCCTTTGAGACTATTTGCACCAAATCAACTAAGCCCGCCGGCTCAGTTTCAGTGCTCGCTGGTTGATTTGCATCTGATGAATTATCCATTTGACGGAAACATTCTTCGATGGCTGATTCAGTGTCTGAATCGTTGTCTCCCGCCAAGATTTCTTCTTGAGTTGGTTCAACCGCGGGAGATTTCCCAACAATACCGTGAGTTTTGTGATCAAACTGGACTTTCCCTTTCTTTTGTAGCCGCCCGGAACGCCGAGGCTCTACCGCGGAAATGGCCAAACTCCAAATGTCCGTCAAAACTGGGGCGGACATATTGATTGCTGCCATCCGGACATGATCAGGTATAGTATCGGGATCGGTTTCCTGTAAGTATTCAGTTGACGCTCGGACTTCTCCTTCAGGTTCATTTGCATAAATTCGGGACAAGGCATCCGCCAGAGTGTTCGTTTCCCCGGGAATATAGTGAATGGTAAAGTCAAATTCATTCAGAATATTCAGCCATCGATGTTGACGCGGTGACAAGTGCCTCTGTTTCATAATGTATTCTAGTCCTTTATGATCTGTACAAATTCTGAATTTTGCGCCAATCAATTCTCCCCGAAACCGCTTCAAAGATTCAATTATTGCCAGCAGTTCCTGCTCATGCACTGGATAGTTCTGTTGAGCCGAATTGAACTTTCCTGACCAAAATGAACTGACCTTTGCCGTTTTCAGATCATCGCCCTGACTTAGGTACCCACTGGCACCCGTAAGGCATGCATCCGTCACAAGATTGATCATGGGCGCGCCCTCTGAATAATCGATCGCGCTTCGATGATGGTCCCTCCAATCTTGAATGATTGTTTTGACCTCATCAAAAGCACGCTGGTGAGTTGGATGCCATCTCCATACCGCTGCCGGACCGCTGATTGTCGATAAAATTCCCATCGGAATCCTGATATTCGGCCCGTCCTGCGCCAAGAAACCTACCGCACCAATGAAACTGTTCAATAGTGTTTTATTGGTAGGTGTTTTCCAATTGACTATCTTGTCAACTTTGAACGGATCCATCCTGATCCCATTTCTATCGATGACGTGCCCGAGGACTTTCAATTCAGCAGCAAAGAGCTGCATCTTGTCCGGACTCAGATACAACCTTTCCCGGCGCAGTATCGCAAAGACTTTGCGTAAATGCACGACATGTTCTTCTGCCGTATCCGAGTAAACCACAATATCATCGAGGTAAACGTTCATAAATACCCCGATGTATTCCGAAAAAATGTGATTCATCAGCAATTGGCAGGTCGCGGGTCCATTACAATCCCCTTGTTGTAAAACGAGGCTTTCCATCGTACCGTCTGGAGTCACAAACAAGGTCCGTGGCACATGCTCCTCTACAACGCGGATTTGCTCATAGAAGTCTTTGCCATCTACGAGGGAACGGACTGGATGCCGCACAATATTCCTCAAAATACTGTCCATGTCAGGTAAGGGTGCGGTCATCTTTTTGGTGTTCGCGTTGACTTCTCGCTTGTCAAAGACAGTGCGAATTTTGACTACAGCCTTGTCACTCCCAGGTTTCTTGATAATCAACATGGGAATTGCATTCGTGCCCGTTGCTATCCTCCATCGGCCGGAGTTCAGGTACGTTCTTTTCTTCTCCTGCCATAAAGGTTTCAGGGCCTCCGGGCATTTCGATGGTCGCCAACTATAGACTTTTCCTTCATCTAATAAAGGTATGATGTGATTGACCGCTCGGAATGGAGGCAATCCTGTTTTCGCAGGATCCTGACACAAATCTGCAAATTCACTCCTAATCTCACGCCGTAAGTGTTCGTATTTATCCTCTAACACCTCAGCGGCAGCAGAGATTATGCGCACCATTGTTGAGCCCTCCATCGGTACGGGATCATTGCACCCTATCACGACCCTTGTGGGATTTAAGCCCACCGCAACTTTATGCTGGAAAAAGAATGGTGTGCCAAGAACGAGATCATAGGCATCCAAATTGCATACATCAAAGGTCCGTTTGCAATGTATTCCCTGGTACGAAAAATCCACCGTTGCTGACCTATTTACCATAGAGCGCGATCCAGACACTGCCATGAATAGAGGTATCGGTTTTACTAGGACTTCGGTTGAGATCTTCAACTGATCCACTGCTCTAGTCGAAATAAAGTCCATCATAGAACCAGTGTCAAACAGAGCGCGAACTGCCTGTCCGTTGACCAGTACCTCTACAATGACCTGTCGAGGTAAGATTCTATCCTTATCTCTTTCGGTCATTGATGTACGATACATGTGGTCCTCTCTGCTCTCATCCAGATCTGTCTTGCGCTTCTTCGCGGTACGTTTGCCCCGAACTCTGACTACTGCGCATCGAGGTCTCATCATGATACGCCGACGGCGTCGGATTCTTTCGACCGACTCCATCGTCGGGGTAACATCGGGTGGCGGTTGACTTAATATTGCTCGTGCGGAGAATCCAGGTACACGGATTTCATCGTGGGTGACGAAATAATGGTCCGCTGTCAACTGATCAAAAATCAGATATCCGCCAGTAGCAGGGTCAACGATGATGTGTTCCATTGTCTCATCCATGTCTAGATCATCCAACTCAGCAAGTGCGCCAGCAAATCTGAACATTAACCAGTTCAGCGCAGGGTACTCATGATTCGGTTCGTTTCCACGAAAACAACCTATATCCCTTGGCGCTGACAAGTGTTTGTCCCAGGCATCATTGACTACATCCTGGACTCGGAAATTCCGATTAGCAATATCCTCACGAGTAACCATGTATGGCACTTGGGATTTCAACCAGTCCGTGACTTCGAAACCTATTCCGTACTCTATCACCGTAAATCTTTCAGTCGGTGCGAGATTTTCTGCAACGGCTTCCTCGGGAGGGTATGTGCTCATCCAGAGATTCTTGATATATGCACAAATCTCGGATGCTGGAGCGCGCAACCAGATTTCATCTTTATCCAGTTGGTCCTCTTCCGTGATCTCGAACTCCGGTGTTCCGGGTGTTGGGACCCGAACCGAGGCTGAGTCCGCTGCCTTTTCCCTGGCCTTTGTGAGTTCCTCCATATCCAAAGAGTTAAGGTACTCATATCTTGCCGCACCAACTGAGACCTTGGTTTTCGGTGCCTTGGCCTCGTGTTTGGTTGGACAATTGCGACTCTGATGCCCTGTTTCTTTACAGGTGAGACACCGATCTTCGGCTCTGAGGCGGTCCAATTCATCTTCGGACAGACGAGGTTTATCCTTATTCTTGGATTTAGGCTTGAACTTATCGTTTACAGGTGTCTTGTTTTGACTTGAAGGCCCTGCTTTGCCTGTGCCTTTCCCTGCCTTAGTGTCCTTGGGTCTGGTATCCTCATTATACGGACTATCCTCATGATCTTTGGGCGGGATCCAAGGCTCGTTTCCGCGAGTCCTATTTTTGAATCTCCCCCATGTCCGGTTGTTCGGCTTGGGCTTCCAATCGCGGTCCTCGCGATCCATTGCTTCTTTTGACTTTTCGAAGCGTGTAGCCCATTTCGACAGCTTGTCAAGAGTGGTATCTTCAGGACTCATTCCCCGATCCAGCCATTTGGCACGTATATATTGTTCCGCGCCATCCCAGAAGATCTGAACTAACTGTCGCTCAGTAACGTCCGGGAACCTCTTGGCAAGCATCCGAATGTCCCTATCAAACTTGCGGACGGTCTTCTTGCCTTGGTAGGCATTCAACAATCGCTTCCGGAGGCTCAACTTAAAGTCGACTGGGAAGCAGAAGTCGAATAACCCCGTATAGACCTTTTTCACCGTCCACTTCTTCGGTTCATTCACTACAAAGTTCATGAAGAATTTACTAGCTGTTCCACTCATGAAATTTCCGATGCAGAGCATGGCCAATTTATCTGTTAGGCCGCACAATTTGATCCACGTGTCGACTTCGTACGTCCAATGATCAAATGTATCCATGTTTGGCTTTCCATCCCAGACAAACGGTGCCTTCACTTTTACCCCTGCCATCGCTTTTTTCATCTTCTTCATCTCATCACGTCGCTTCTCACGCTTCTTCCTATTCTTCCTCGCCTTTTTTCTGTCGGCATAAGAAGACGGCGTCGAAGTAGAGTCAGATGAAGAGCTTCCATCTGAACTGTCATCGGATTCCGAGGAGCTATCGTCCGAAGAAGATTCGGACGAGCCGTCTGAAAACTTTTCTCTCCATTGAACTTGCAACGCTTTTCTCGCTTTCGACGGCCACGATGGCTGGCGATCCGCCCGATTTCGGAGCGATGTACGATGCGGACCTCAAGCAGCGCACCGCGCAGCTCATGCGCGAAAACCCGGGCATCTCGCCCGAAGCCGCGGTGAAAAAAGCCGAGGCGGTCCTGCGCGCCAACAACCCGTTCATCCCGCCGACGCACGGCTGCCCGGTGAACGACCTTCCGCCAGAGCTGCTCGCGCACATCTTCCAGTTGGGGCGCAAGATGGATGAGGAGGACGACGACGAGTACGATGAGTACGATGAGGGCGTTGGGCTGCAGGATGAATGGACGGACGAGGAGGACGGGGATTCAGATGCCGATGAGGAAGAGGAAGAGGAGGATGAGGACGTGCACATGGAGAGCCCCGAGAAGCGCACGACGGCGCTGCCGGAGGCAGCCATGCCGCCGGATGATTCTGACGAGGATGAGGAGGAGGAAGCCGACGCGCCCGATCTCGCGTTCCAGGTGCTCGTATCTCATGTGTGCCATGCCTGGAGGGAGATAGCTCTCGGGACACACACGCTCTGGACCACGCTGCAGTTTGGCAACCATCTGAACGTCGAGAAGGCACAGGCATGGCTCGAGCGCGCACAAGGGCTTCCACTCGATATCTATATCGACTGCACGACGGTGCATGGCCCGGACCACGACGCCGAGGACGAGGAGATGCCTCCGCCGACGATACCACAGCAGATAGCCGCGGCCGCGGCAGGATTTGGCATCGTTCTCTCGTTTACGTCCACCGCTACTCCTGATGACGCCCCGCAGCTGGAAGAGCCCCAGCCCCAGCCATGCATCCCTCTCGAAGACCTCATCATCATCATGGACATGATCACCCCGCACGTCCAGCAGTGGCGCCTCCTCGAGATTACGGTCAACTACTACTCGTACATGTACGAAGTCCTCAAGCGGCTCGCACTCTGCCCCGCCGCGCCACTTCTCGAGGAACTCGGGCTGTACAGCTACGACGAGACGGAGGAGTACGAGACGTTCCAGCCTGCAGACCTGGCGACGCCGTTCCTCCCCTTCCACGGCATTGCCCCGCGTTTGAACAACGTCGCGCTCTGGGGTGTGCACCTCGCGTGGGACGAGTCGCTCTCGTTGCTGCAAGGCCTCCGCGAGCTGGAGCTCGCATACCACGCAAAGGACGTGCGCCCGTCCTTTGCCGCCCTGCGCGCCATCCTCGACGCGTCCCCCGAGATCGAGCTCCTCTCGCTCTGCCTCTCGGGCACGACCAGCGACATGGAGCCCTTCGAGGTCCCCTCGCTGCGCAGCCTTGTGCTATGTTACCTCGAGTCCGAGTACGCGAAGCCGTTTATGCGGGCGGTGGCGCTCCCCACGCTGCAAGAGCTCACGCTCGACCTGCAGGAGGAAGACTATACCGAATTCGTGACGCAGCTTGCGACGCCGCCGCCCGGCGAGACGCGCTCGCTCCTCTCCAAGCTCACGACGCTCAAGCTGAGCGGCCTCCCGTGCAGCAAGACGGCGGCCGAGCTCGTCATGAGCCAACTGTCGGGGCTGCAGCGCATCGATCTCAACGCCGCGGCCGAGGAGGAGCTGCGGTTCTTTGAGCTGCTGCAGCAGGTCGAGGTGGGGAAGCCGGTGTACTGCCCGAAGCTCGACACGCTGCGGATCGCGGGCGTGGACGGGGCTGCGGTGCGCAAGCTGGTGGCGGCGAGGAAGGCGGCGGCCGCGCCCGTGACCCGGGTGCTCGTGAGCAACCGCGATTTCGTCGACCCCAAGGACGAGAAGTGGTTGAGAGCGAACGTGGACGAGTTGGAATTTTTTGAGCCGTCCGACTCGGAAGAGGAGGTCGTCGATGCTGACGACGAGATGGATGAGGACGATGGGTCGTAGATAGAAACTGATAATTTGACGTCGAATAAGTTACATGCGAAATAAATTGTACGAGCTTATTAGATTTACTCTCGGAGGAATGAATAACCGGTGACGCCGTTTGCTCCGGTCTTTCCTTCGAAAACGACTTGACAGACGGTAATCCGGAATGATATTGTACAGATTAAGGCGACGAATACAGTTTTTCTAATATTGCAATGGTTCATCTGAATCATGATGATGGATAGTGCGAGTGTGCGAGGCCGAACGCCACCTCTGGGAGTTCCTCCGTGTTGGTCGAGGGTGCGTGGGGCATGGCGACGAGCACGGAGACCTGCAGCGACTCTGTCGGAATCTCCGTGGGCGCTTTTGACGAAACAGATGAATTCAGGGTGGAGAAATGGTCCCCGTCCGTGTATGCAGGGACCGGCTGTGCGGAGATGGGCTACGGGAGACGTAAGATGGGTGTGGCGGAGTTGGAGATGCTCACAGTGATATCCGCCCACAGTGCATCGGATGGGTGCTTTCGGTCGGACAACCAAACGTCGAACTCCCCAGCGGGCATATTGAGCGCCGCTGTGCTCATGATGAGCAACGAGCTCCCGCCCGCAAGATGCGTGGCGGGTTTTGTAGTGCCAGAGTGCCTACGAGCCCCCGGTGTCTCAGGACGAGCACTGGGTTGAACCTCGGTCTCACGACGAGTACCGAGTCGGTGACTCGAGACGAGCACCGCCGACCGTCGGGCTACGACCCCCCGACACCGAATCCCGCCCCTACTACCACGGGGTGGCACCGACGCCTGCCGGCACATGGCAGGCACCCCTACGTCCCCGCAGCAGCTGCGGGGGGACGACCTCGGATATTCCTCCGAGCTGAACGTCGAGGCCGCGCTGGCCCGGCGAGCGCTGTCACAAGCGCAGGACAAAGTGTCGACCAGTCTAGAGTCGACGCAAGACAAGTCGATCACGACCGATACAGACGACCGATGGATATCGGATCGGTATTCGGTATGTACGACGACACGAGGCGCAGATGGACCGTACGGACTATCTGCGAGATGGGGAGCAATCCCCGTATTCTCAACGCCGGACGGCGTTGAGGAATCGTTGGCAGCACTGCGCTGCCGAAGAGCCCCACCTTCGTTGAGAGGGCGGGGAATTTGGACGCGCCGATCGTCCGAAGAGTCTGACGAAGAAGAACTCGGTGGGTCAGGCGGACTTCCATTCCCACTGGTCGTCGCTCCGAACCATCCGCCGCCTGGCACTTGTGATGCCGGTCGATCAAACTTGGGCTGACTACCCGCCTTCGTTCTCGACTTTTTATTGCTGCTTCCCGCGGCAGTCTTTTTCTTTGACTCCGCCTTCTTGGCTTTCTCCATTTGCTTCAGAAGTGTCGCAAATGCTTTGCTCCGTTCGCCCGCAGCAATTCCTTTTCCTTTCCCAGAAGATTGACCCTCGTTTGACTTATCGGGGGTTTTCTCCGATACTTCCACAATTACCGCCATACTACTGACTTTAGGGCCCTCTTCCATTGGCAAGGCGCGGTTAATCGCGGTATCCCACTCCGGGATAGGACCGAGCTGATCTTCGTCATCACTCAAGTCAAACCAACTCGGGAAAAATTTGTATTCCATTTTGACAGGTTTATTCCACTCATAAACCTTCTTAGCCGTTACCTTGGGTACAATAAATGTGCCCTCTGGAGTATTCCAGTCTACGGCTTTGTGCAACTCAAGGCTAGTAGCCCCAGTAGATTCGAAACTCTCTTCTGAATCACTGTCCGAGTTTTTCATCTGCACTTGTACTTCTTCTGCCTGTTCATCCTCGCGATTCTGACTCTGGAAAACTTCCAGGTATTCTTCAATGTCAGATCTGCGCATCCGAGGCGAAGAAGGAACGCTCAAAGCGTTCTGATCAACAGCCGGCAAGCTTCCAAATTGGAGCTCGCCCTCCGCTGTGATGACAGGTGCCTCTTCAAAAGAGGCTCCTACTTCGGCTGCTTCCTCCGCAAGAGTCTTGCGGGAAGTCCGGGGAGTGGACGCGACCGAAGCGTACGTATCTCTGCGCGTTGTAACCATGTTAAATGGTTCAAGTGATTTTGTATACCGGTGTACTCGCGCGCTGTGCGTTCAATCGGGTGATCAGTCCGATTGTTGTTATAACACGAGAAAATTTGAACTCAAAAAAAATGTGAAGTTACGGAGTTTCTGATGTGAAAGTCGTAACCACAGAGAGTCTTGCTGGTGAGAGGTTTTACTTAGACTGAGGGTTGAGTCGGTAAAACTCTGCGTTAACAAGAATCATGTACAACATAGTAAACTACAGGTATTTATACTAGCTAGGGAACTCCTATGGAGCCGAGATATGACTCCTAATGAGTGCTACTGACTAGGTCGTGAATCGAGTGAGTAAGTATGAGTTACAACGAATCATAGGTAAAGGTGAATCGGTGCCGGTTGATTGAGCGGCACCGTTTTGATTTCGGAACAGAGATTGATTCGGCAGGCTGACCACGTGGAATCCTTACACTGAGATGCCAGTGGTGGTAGGATACACGGAGCCCCTCACCGAGAACGAGGCAGAGCAGGATGAGCTCTTTGTGCTCCTGGGCGCCCTCTTCTTCAACGCTGGCAACTCGGTCTAGAGACGGTCACCCAGTCGAGTGCATGGTCTGCAAGACGGCCAACCACCCCTCATTCCACTGCAACTATATCAAGCCTGAACTCGGGTGGTGGGGCCCAAATGCCCAGCCCCAGGACCTCCCCTCTGACCAGGTCCTTGCTGTGCATAGCGGGGGTGGTGGGGGGAGTACCGGAGGCCACAAATGTGGCGGCGGCAATGGCGGACACAGCGGCGGCAACAACGGACACAGCGGCGGCTGTGGATTCGGCAGACATAGTGCTCCCTACGGGAACCGCAAAGGGCGTGAGCATGGCTATGCTCGGAATTGGTGAAGTCCCCCCCCCCCCGAAAAAATAATATACACATCTAGAATTTGCTCGGCCTACTGCGCTACACCCCCACTTACATTAAAAATTGCATGCTACTTTTCTGAATATATTGTTTCTATCCCTGATACTACAAGAACCCAAAAACTATGAAGAGGCAAACAAACAGCCTTACCCAGGTCTGGGCCTGGAAGAGGACGTGCTATTCCATGCATGCAACCCAAACCCGTTGAAACACTGACTACCTGAACAGATGTGAAATGTAGTAAAATGTCTATCAATGCCTGAGCACTAACAAACACTAAACCAACACTAAACACTAATCCAAACAATCGAGTGGTGCGAGTACGGGGTTCCAACCAAGTATTAGGTTGATATTTGAACTAGATCTGGTAATAGCTATTTACGTGTAAATACTGAGAACGCTCCAATAGCCGATCCAGAGACTCTAATGGGGTCTAGACGAAGCAGAGAGAGGTTTTATCTCGATGGGGTGGTGTGGGGTAGTGCTTGGTAGTCAATAGACTCAAGACTTGTGATCCTTCAATGTTCTCAGCTGTAATATCTGTACCAATCCGTGTGCTTTCCCAAATCCTTATGAAACCCAATATGACCCGATACGACCCGATATGAAACCGATATGACCCTCTGTTTCCTTAAGATTCTTTATGCGCACATAGATCCAACAACCAACAAATATATTTGACGAAGAATAACAGAAAGAACTAACAAGTTCCCAATGGTACTCCAAATGAATCCAAGGCTTCCCAAGCGACAATACCAGCTGAGCTGAGTACGTCTAGCAAGAAGGGGTGAATTCACTGGCTTTCCACTCGAAACCTGCTGGCATTTATACAGGAATTATACATCACATGATAAAATAAATAAATACTACAATCAGTCCACTTCGGTATATACGGATAAACGGACCTGGCTATTTAAAGGTACATGCATCAAAGATCTGGTTAAACGGCTAAATAAGTGCTCTATCCCGAGAGCTGTGCGTCTATCTTTCTGTTTTAAGGTGTTGCCATCATATCTTGATGGACTTGATATCTTTAGACGTGCCAAGTATAGCGTGTCCGGATAAATTGTAGTAGAGATTGTCCGGGCCAACCAGCTTAGCCTTATAGATAGACTGGCTGTCCTGCATCTCTACCTGATGACACCTTTGTCACCCAACTATTCCCATGGTGCCCTAATTCAACCGAATGGTTGGACTTTGATTTACATGTAAATACAATCTTTGATGATTTACGCGTAAATACACAGCACATATTGATCCTGATAGTGTTACTGAATGTCCCTGAACAATTCCTGAGCTCTCCAAGGCATTCAGGCTCGTGTGATTAAAGTTACAGTGACTTAATATGTCACAAATGTCGAACTTGTGCTTGCAACTGCACCAACAACTCTGCCAATTTGATTTGACCTGCAATCTGGATCCCTTATGAATTCACAGTCTAGATAGATGGTATGTGTTATGTCCTTGATATATGACACTTTCCAAATGTCCCAATTCGATCGAATGGTTGAACATGGAATTACGTGAAATTCTATTGTAGCCCACCTGGCCGTTGACCCTCGTGGTATCGGTGACCAGGCAAGTCTATACAATGTAATCTCTTGTGAAGTGCCTTTAGCCAACAGTCCGGACCTCACTATGGCTCTCATTGTGGGCCAAGTGATAAATAAGCATTGTTCTACTTCAGTAAGTAGAACAAGAACATTGAAATTGATAGATTTCAAGTCTGGTCATTTTCCATGCTTATCACCGTCACATTTACTGACAGTGCTACACACGCTGGACAGGAAACGGGTGAGGGCCAAGCGGGGCGGCAACAGAGTGGGGACAATGCACCTTCAGGTGTGTCAAACCCAATTTGGTGCTGCCCCGCCGCAACAGCGGGACCTATTTAGGTCGGAGTCCACCGGCCAGCAGTCCTGGCATGTTGAGCACCTAACAGCGCATTCCCACGAAGTGCGTCAGGCGGTGCTCGACAATCCCATCTTATCAAGACAAGCCGCCAATGAGCTTAGTGTGGTCGGTGGCAGGTCTCATTTTTTGCTCCTACAAACAATTTTTTTTACGTTCTTGAAAGCTTTACAGGCGAACCAGACTAGGAAATAGAACAGGACACGGTGGTTGGAGGAGGTAACAGCTCCACCACCAGCTGTGCTTTCAATGAAAACAACCGCGATGGAGGGGATTGGGCTGACAGCTGCCCAGAGGCAAACTGGGATGGCTACCAACCCCACGAGGGAGAACCGCTCCAGGGAGCTGATGAAGGGTGGCTCGATGCAACTCTGGGCGCAGCACGCACACCAGGGGGCGCCACAAACAGTGTTGATGTGCAACACACACGTGGGGCTGACAACCAGCAGGACCCATCCCCTACAGGGGGAGACACTACAGGTGTCATTAACACGCAACAAATAAGCAACCAACCCCTACAAGGGGGGACACTATAAGGGTCAATGCTCCACAAGACGGGCGTCTGACCAACGGAGGTCGGGGGGCATGCATCCCCCTAATGGGACCAACCCTAGCAATGATGGAAACCATTTCTTACGACCAGCACCACCACGGCTGAATATTCCACTGACACCAAACCGAGACCAAATCCCCAGCCCGGGCCACCCCCCCAGGCCCCACAACCAAACCTCATCCAACCACCAGGCCAAAACAGGCAGACACATGCCCATACATACTCAGGCCCAGCCCTGCCACAGAACCACCGAACCACGAGGAAGAAAAATACCAAAGTATCAATTAAAGTAGCGGCACTTAACATTGAGGAGAGGGGGAACCCAGACGTCCTGCACGGCAATAATAAATGGTACCATATCTGGCAATTAATGTGTGAGCAAAAAATCAGGGCCCTACTCAATTGTTGGGAAAGTGCACCTGGATGATAGTCACAAGGCCGACATAGACAACCTATTCGGTAGGGCAATTAAGCTCGAATTTACGCCTGATGCAGACGCTCCCTCAGCAAGAGCTGGGCTTACATTCGTCTTGAACAAAAACATGGTTGAAACCACGAATATAATAACAAAGGAGATTGTGCTGGGTAGAGCTATGCTCCTTGAGATGAAAAATGTAGACAGGTCACTTCTGTCCATCCTCGGAGTCTACACACCCACACTGTAAGACTCAGACCGGGTTTTTGTCACCCGTTCAGCGGGTTACTTTTATCCATTTTGAACGGGTGAATCTGTTTCACCCATTTATCCTACCACTTTCACCCGCCCACGCACAACCCAGATATTTAATCCACTTACCATGTTACTATAACTGGGTGAAGGTTCACCAACTTCCCACACAATCTACAGTACAGACAAATTTAATCTTTGCCATACATATTTTTCCTTCGTCTCGAGCGGCTGACCACACTCAACTATGGCCAGACAGTGATGAGTGAGAAAGCGAGAAGGCGGAGGGCCGGAGATACTTGTGCATCAAATGATCCACGTGCGTGTCTTGACGAACCAATCGGCATCGAATGATGCTGATGGATGTTTGTCGCTTTCCTCTCTTCCACCCCCGTATCCGCATTGTCTTCAGCCCATCTGCAGCTGGGTCTTACTTGCTCAAAACTGCATCCTCTCACTGGGGCTCCCCGCTCTTTTGGCTTACTGGAAGATCTTGTCTGCTTGGCTGTCCTTGGCTGTACTTCTCTTTCTCAGGCTGGATCTGCTGCGCTGCGTGGAACAACTGGACTAGGGTTGGAGCTCCTCATTCTCTATGCTTGCCTCATTTCCTTTCTTCGGATGGTGACGATGCAGATGGAAGCAAGCAGGTATGTGTATAATCTCCCTTCACCACCGGGACTGTGCTAATGTCGCTCCTCAGATGCACGCCATTGATCCCCATGCCACATCACCATGCCATGTCTACATGTTGATGTCATTTCGCATCAAGGTCTTCATTCAAGTGTGTATGTTTCTTCCGCTTTGGACCCGCCCCAGTTCTGATGAAATGTACAGTCTTGTATTGGTCATATGTATTCTGTAGTTGTATTGTCTGACTTGGCGGGTCCCCGGCCTCCCTATCTCTTGTATTATATTATATACGGAAAAACAAATGATTTATTCATTTACTTTATTCGGTGATACAACGGGGGAAAACAACCATTCAACTGGGCAAAAATAATCTGAATTTACCCAGGTCTGCGGGTTATCGAAAGCACCCGACAAACAGGTTAGAATAACCTGCCAAAAGTGCCTCAGGGACCGGGTGAAAAAGCAAAAGTTAAGTGGTGAAAATCACCCGAATACAACCCGTTCCTAATGTGTGATTTCCACCCGTTCAACGGGTTGCACTCACCAGATCTGGGTTATTTTCCCCTGGAGTCTGGGTTGTGTTGATCCACTTCCTGGGTTACAAACTGGAGCAAAAAACCCAGTTTGAGTCTTACAGTGCCAACCGCCCCAATCAGAACACCACTTTCTGGACTGTGATACAGAACTGGTTCATAGCGAACCTGTGAGTCACAAGCTCAGCGAGGATACCAACTTTGTTGAGGATGCGAGAGACCGGCTGCCCTCACACCCTGACAGTTGGAAGGCAGTAGAAGCTTTCAAAGACTTGAAGAGGTACCTACGACTGATAGACGGATGGTGAGAAACTTACCCAGCAACTCGTGCTTACACGTTCCTCCAGCTAGCGGCCCTGGGGGTAGCACAGTCACGCATTGACAGAATATACATCTGTGAAGATATTTTTGATGACTCGTTTGAGTGGGACATACAGACCATAGGAATTGAGACCGACCACCGAATGGTCAGTGTACACCTAACAACGATGAAACGCTGACAATCTGAACAAGGGTGAAAGGAAGCCAATGTATATATATCAATGCTTTAGAGCACCAAAATACACTAAACCACTCTAAACACACTAATCTAAACAATAAATGTGCGAGTACGGGGTCTAACCAAGTATTAGGTTAATGGTTGGGCTAAAACTATGTAATAGTTACTTTCGAGAAAGTAATGGTAACAATCCAAATAGCCGATCTAGTGACTCTGATGAGATCTAGAGATAGCCAAGTAGACAGCATGTGAATGGCCCGGAACTGCGTCCGAAATTGCTTCTCAAGGGACTGCCCTAGGGACTTTGGACTTACCCAGACTTTCGTGGGTAGAACCCAAAGAACAACCATGATAATACCACAGCAGATCTTCCACGTTTTGAGGTCAATGAAGGTCTCAATACTCGGGATATTCCCGCAAAATATTTTGGCAATGATTCGGTGCATGTAGAATGAGTGGAACAGGAGAGAACACATTGCAAATGCGAAAGACGTGTCGCGTGAAAGAATCACGTGTGATTGCGTAATAACATCAGTACGCGATCAGATCCCCGCGGTAACAATTAGACTAGTATCTACTGCAATGTCTACGTTACTACACTGATAGTACCTACAATTCACGTCGAAACTTTGACACACGCCGTAATTGATGGCTGCGCTGTTACCGCCGAACTGCCGCTCATGTGCATCAAAACACAAATAGAAGAACATAGTACTGTAAATGATTTTAGTAGTTGCCCCTTGGTTGCCCTGCTTTTCAGCTGTTTTTCATGAGCCACTCCAGCGTAACGAAGACAATGCACTGGTTGAACATTTCACATTTTTGAGTGAAAAACTTGATAAAAAATGTCATTCAATTTATAGCCATTTTTCACCGAAAAAAGAAGTGATAAATTTAAAACATTTTCACCACTTTTTTGACTTGAAATCAAAGTGAAAAATGTGAAACAAATTTTGTGATGTTGCTAAGATGTTTCTTTTGCATTTTTTGACTGAACTCAAGGTGAAAATGATGGTGAAAAATCAAAAGTATTTTCACTAATTTTTTCACCAGAAATCAAAGTGAAAAATGTGAAACAAAGTTGGTCATATTGTTAAGATGTTGTTTCACATTTTTGACTGAAACTGGAGGTGAAAAATGCGAAATATCACCAGTTGAACATTTCACATTTTTGAGTGAAAAAATTGATAAAAAATGTGGTTCAATTTATAGCCATTTTTCACCGAAAAAAGAAGTGAAAAATTCAAAACATTTTTCACCACTTTTGTGAGTTGAAATCAAAGCGAAAAATGTGAAACAAACCTCATGTTTTTCTTCGAACTAGTAATACCATTGATCCATACACATTTCAAGGTAAAAACAAAGGTGGAAAAATGAAAAGTTTTTTGACCAATTGTTTCACTAGAAATAGAAGTAAAAAATGCAAAACAAACACCGGAGGCAAAAGCCAACTCACCCAGAATTCACATGTGTTTCACTCATGTGGTCTGAAGGTGGTTGGCAGCTAAACAAAGCCGATATCACAGTCCATCAATTGTTCTTTGCTAGACAAAAGACACACAAAGAATAGACAAAGGACAGAAAAAGGAGCTTGGAAATCCTGTGCTGCCCTTTGTCCTTTGTCCTTTGTCCGTCCTTTGTCTATTGTTTGCCTTTCACTGTTGGAGCAATTCAAGTTTTTTCAGGGAAAAATTGGTGAAAAATTCAAAATCTGTTTAGTACATTGTATTTTGGGTCCCAGTGGCATTTTAGATGTGTTTTAAGCCCTGCATTCATTTCTGGTGTACTTGGGTCCATGCCACCCACCATTCCCTCACAGATTTGAATGCTGAAAAATCACCCTTTATTGCTGTTTCAATGAGTACTTGACCTGCGGTGAGTCCAATCCCAGATGGATGTTGCATCTCTGCATCATCCTAGTCTGTTGGTTACCGTGCCTAAGTAACTAGTGCAGGGTATTAAATGGCTCTGTAATTTACAGCCCAAAAATTACATGTAAATTACATGTAATAGGGTCGTGCACAGTAGCCCTTTTTGTGCTCCTTTTTGTGCCCTTTTTTTTCTCCTTTTTGGCATTCCCCTCGTTTTTCGCCCGGTTTTTTTTTCCCTTTTCAGTTTAGCTACGCAAAAAGGGGTGAAAAGGGGAAAAACATTGTGTCTAAGTGCACAAACCATTGAAAACAAGAGAAAAAGAGGAGCAAAAAGGGAATAAAAAAGGGCTACTGTAAAACCCCCCGTTGTGACTCCCTTTTTTGTCTCCTTTTTGGTTTCCTTTTTTCTTCCTTTCACCCAAATTGGCACGTAGAATGTCATTCTTTTTGTAGTTGCCCCCTTTTTACACCTCTAAACCCAAAAGGGAAAAAGAACCACAAGAAAAACGGAGGGAATGCCAAAAAGGAGAAAAAAAGGGCTGCTCCCTTTTTCATCTCCTTTTTTACTTCCTTTCCTTTTTCATTCCCTTTTTCCGCTCCTCTTTCTTCCTGACTTGCATGAGTCGACCAACAAAAGCAGTGACCATGCTTGAACCAAAGTTGGTAAAAGGGAGTAAAAAGGAAGCAAAAAGGAAGCAAAAAGGAAGCAAAAAGGAAGCAAAAAGGAAGCAAAAAGGAGCCAAAAAAGGAAGCAAAAAAGGGGAACTGTGAACGACCCTAATTTACATTTTTTACCGGGGACCTCCAGTTTGGGATGTAATTTTTGTAAATTTCTTGAAATTCCTCTGGGATCTTCCTGCCAGCTTCCAGCTCATTCCCACAGGCCAATCGTTACTTCTGGAGTGCTATATGTTCAAAAAGCTCTGGACGAGTCTTTCCAACAGCGGAACTGCCATCTAGTATGATCTGAGGGATGATTTCAATGATCAGGAATATCCATATGGTCATACCACTCTCGAGGAGGATGAGAACAACTCGGAAAGCCAGGAAGGGACAGATTCATTTGATGTGTCTCATCTCACCATCAAGGTACTTGTCAATCCGCCCTTGTGGCTTGTCTAACCCCTGAAAATACGACCAAGCCATCTGCGGGCACTTCCACCACCTGCAGCACCCCAGCTAGACTCCTCAGACAGCATAGTGGACTGCCAGCAGTGTGTCCTGGGGCAAGAATGATGGTGGATGGTAAAATTTACACGTAATTTACATAGTTTACAAACTTTACAACCATTTTTTACTGTAAATTACGGTAAATTGCAAGCCCTTTATAAGATACCAGACCCCCCCTGAATTGATACCGTAAATTACATCCGGGATTGGATATAATACCCAGCCCTACAAGTAACTGTTAGGCCTCCTTATTATGTAAGCTTTCCCGTTTAAGAAGCCCTAATCAGCACGTGAGAGCCGCGACGCGACTTTGGACGCGCCGCCCACGACAGCTTATTTTCTCGAATGAAATATAGCTACATTCTATGATTCAATTGGCTAGGAGTCATGTAGAGCAAGTTCTTCCTTGCCAGAAAGTGGAACTGAAGACTGAAGATCAAGAATGGCTAAATTTGCCGAATTTAATGTCCACGCAACTTTAAAGGGTCCTGAATTCTCTGGAAATCTTTATTAATCATTCTGAATGGCCCTACTGATAAATTGAGTGGTTCAGTCTGGTGGAAGAGTCGAAACACGTGAAGAGCATGTCTCAGCTATTCTGTGAATCTCCATCATTACATAATAAGGCGACCTAACGGTAATCAAGGCGCGGTAACTAACAGACTTCAGAATGAGGCACGAGAAAGGGAATCAGAGACTAGCATCGTCCGAGCCTTAGTAACAATCCCGTCGTTGAATGGTCAGAAGACTTACCATCTGAGTCAGAGAGCATCACACATATCCCGGGTAGACCGCACAACTTCAAGAAGCTTTGCCTCGCCGACCCCAGCGTCCAAAAAGTCATGTGCCCAACGTGCAGCGGGGGCAGTGTCATTGACGATCCGAGGATTGCGAGCGTTTTCCGGGGGCGTTAACTCCTGCGATGCTTCGTCGTATTCGTAGACGGCAAATCGCGAGCCGATGGCGCTGAGTCCAATCAACTTCGGAATAATGAGGCCTGCAGCGAGATGGTCGACTCTCTCACGCATCTGGCAATCCGCGGCCCTCCTGGTCGCAAAGTCGCCGAGGTGACCGGCAGGCTTGATCTCGATGAAACAAATGGGATGCTTGGTGTGTCCCCGGGCAGAGCGAACAATGTAAAGGGTAGTAAAGTCGATGGAGCCCGGATAGACTTGTCCTTTGTATTGCGGCGTTACTTTGTACTCTTGGGGAGGGAAAAGATACCCGAGAAGTGTATTGACAGGCCCATACAACTGGCTCTCATCGGAGGTGGTCCGGTCGAACAAATAGAAGGGCTCAGAAACATAACCGGGGAGTCGCATATCCAAATCGTAGACAGAGGTCAGAACGGCAGCGGGGTAGCATGCCAAAGACTTACTGGGTGTGGTCTGACGTTGGGTGGATACGTGGCAATGTGTGTCCTTGTTGCGATTGCTCCATGGTACACGTGATACGTAGTGAAGTATGTGCGAGCAATGGGGCTGGGTAAAAGTGACGCGCACCGGCGCGGCACCGGCGCGCATTGACGCGGCAGTGACGCGGCAGTGACGCGGCGTGACGGGGAAATTGATGCGGTATCGGCACGCGGGCTCTAACTCCTTTTAGAACACCCCAAATGTCCCGATTTCAATTCCCGCGAGGTTTTCTACTCAAAATACATCATTTGAACACAAAAAATCCAAACCCATAAATTTTTATTTCGGACCCAACCTCGACTAGTCATATGTGGAATCCTACGTTTCCTGCCAAATTCTTACCTATTATATGGATTTCGGAGTGAAACCGAGGTCAGAACACGCCATAGGCTGTCATTGGTCAGAACCACCAAGGATTAAATAACCTGAATGAGTTGAATGAGCTGGGTAAAAGTGACGTGGCGTGATCATGACGGGGAAATTGACGCGGCATTGGCAAGATGCAACTACTTGTTGATTTCAATTCGTGCAAAGTCCATTGGTCACAATACATCATTTGAACCCATAATATTCGAATTCATAGGCTTTTTATCGTTGAGTCAGGATCAGCTAATCATTGGCTAGTCATCTGCTAGGCCATGAGTAGTCCCATTGTTCCTCCATATCTTTTGGATCTCCAACTTTGTCACGGTCATGAGGGCTCATCTGACCTCTTGCAGCTCGCCTGTGTTGAGTTAGCACATTGCAATATTGGTTGAGATTGAACGAATATGAGCTCAGAAAAACCATCCAATTTGAGAGTAACCCTCAAACAGATATTGGTGGTGAAACTCATAGACATCCTTTCAACACTTCAACAAGTTTGACCTTGTACCTCTATTTGTTGAATTCAATGGGACATTGTAAGTGGTTCGCTTGCTGGAAGACATTTAATTGTGATGTGCCCGTTCATCTTTGTTTTGGCATGCCTATTGTTGGATAAGAAGCACATTTGGAATAATTCGGATGGACACCCGACTTCACAACAGATATGTGTCAATTCAACCAGCGAGGTACAAGTTTGGTTTGGTTGAAGCATCTGTCTATGAGAGACTAATGTGTCAATGGTCCGGTGAAAATGACGTGGGCGGCGCAGACCGGTGCGGGATTGACCCGGTACTGAGGTGCATTGACGCGGAAATCGGCACGCTGCCTCTAACATTGAAAATAAGCTCCCAGAAGCCCTGATTACACCTCGGACAACTATTTGTGGCTCCAATGCATCCCCTGAAACAAAAAAAAAACTCCCCAAAATGTGGCCAGCCACATCGAGAATACCATATCTACTACTGTAATTGATTCAGAAGGCACCTATGATTGGTCAATGCACCGTCTAGTGTTCGTCCTCGGGTCAAGTTTCCTGCCATAATCGATTGGGTATGTTTTGTTGATGTTCCATGGAGGTGACATGGACATGCTCGGATTACTCGTGGAAGTCCTGAATCCTATCGCATCCCATTGGTTTTGATTCTGTTTGCTCTCTTATTACAGTCTTTTGCGTGCCATTGATACAGGTTTAAGATC
Source organism: Mycena maculata (assembly GCA_029448575.1). Taxonomy (NCBI): domain Eukaryota; kingdom Fungi; phylum Basidiomycota; class Agaricomycetes; order Agaricales; family Mycenaceae; genus Mycena; species Mycena maculata. Next base: position 388,121 of record JARJLG010000038.1, on the reverse strand, counting down.
TCGGTCAAAAGAATACAGCCACCGCTGAACGGAGCTTCTCCTGGGGTTTGAGTGCTTCAAGAGTATCCCGATATTAGTATTCAAGCCCGATCTCCGGTTCTTTGTTACCACGACGGAATCTCACGTGGGGTCCGGTACAGGTGACGTGGTACAGCGCGGACTGGCACAGTTTGACGTGCCATTGACACCATGATCAGTATGTCCCTTCCTGCTCATCGTAGACTACTCCCTGTGCTCCAAAGTTAATCTTCTCAGAAATCAGTAGCTCGGAGACCTCATGTAGACATAAAGAGCCATACCCCTGATCAGACCCCTCTGAGGTTCTTGATTGCTTACCATTGAATTTAGTGAATTGATGAGTTTTCCCTAAATACTCACATGGACTTGTCAGCATGCTCCATCACCTGAGCCGATTCCTTTTGGGTACTAATTCCGCATCCGAATATATTGTTTGCAGTTCAACGATCCCCATCTGAAACGGGTGTCTTCACCCAACTCTAGGGCATTTTACCTGGCACGGGCCTCATTACTCCTTGAATATGACAACCGACTCATCCGGCTGGTTATAAAATCATTATTGTCTTCATTTGTACTCGTAGCAACATACCGAGATGATGTTCGATCACCAGGTGTCTCAGACCCCAAGACTGTTCAGGCTCAAAGATCACGAATTCAAAGGAACTCGTCCTGCTCGGATCAGCTCAGTGGAACAGGTCTTGCACGCTTCACCAGATTAAAATGGCTCCCGGTGTCATTCAGATTCGCTGGAGTTTCCCAGATGTGTACTGCCAATTCCTCTTTTGCTCGAACAAGTTGCCAGTACTTGCCATAATCTTGACTATCAGACGAGGTTCTCATTGGCTTACGCTGGTTTATTGACTCGGCCTTTATTTATTCGGGCATATCTTTGATTCACAGTTCTGTATAAAGCGACACATTTCACAGGCAGGTGTCCCCACCCAAAATTCCCCAATCGAACTGTTATTTAAACATCGTCCGAGATGCCCGAGGGCATCCGGAGAATCCGAGTCAGCCAGTGATCAGTGACCCTGATGATGCTGAGGGTTGAGAACGGGGCAGGCCATACCCATCCAACACTGTTATCACATTCATCAAGTCATTAGTCTCTCCCCTGTGTTGACTTCCATCTAGATCCGGCCTAAGGTCTTGATAAATGAGTGGTATATTTTCTTTTCCCCCGAGATCGGATTACCAGAAGGTTAGCCCGAACTTTTCAATAATGAGGAAAATAATTCAATCAAACCTATTTCTATAACTGACATTGATGCCACGGTACACATACCAAAGCATTGACCTTGATAGAAATCACTTTGAACTACTGGGGGCTGGGAATTCTGCTACCGTCTCCATATTCCCGGGACCAAGACACATCTGAAATCTGCAGGTGAACGGGTCCCAAATGTTGCTCAAGTGAGAGGGGTTTCAACTACGGGAATGAGCGCAAGGGAGCACAAGAGGATCCCTTGCATGCAGATACATCAACCGACCTCTCCCCAGTTGTAGAAAGGGACCAACAGTGTAGACCTCAGCAGCCTGGCCAGTCCGGATTATCCTCTCATACCCATTGTACCTCCGATGAACTAAGCGGTCCCTGGATCCCTGCTCTTGCAATTCGTTGATACTGTAGAATAAAATACTGAGGTTGCTCACTGAGTCCCAGTCATTACGTGGGGATGTTTCACGACACCTCAGCCAGGATTTATGCACAACTTGAATTATTTTGAGCAGGTGGTGTGAACTAAGACCAAATGGCTAGCTCCTGACTTCTGGGTAGTATCGATTGTACAGATTTGACCAGATGTAGTCAATCTGGGCCATGGGGCATTGCCACATCAGTGGTTGTGTTGACGCAGCAGCGACGCAACAGTAAGATCTTTCATTGTGATTCAAGCTCAATGTGCTTGGCGTACAGACCCGTCAATGTCGCGAGCGAAATGACCGGCATCCAGGGATGATCACACAAGCTAAGTGAATTCCATTAGCAGTACACTCGGGAAATGTTCAAGGAGCTTCAAAATGTTTCTTGTGTCCCTAGTGACACTGCAGGTTCAAGAACCTCCTCACTGACCTGAATTGAATTGAGTGTGAGCATCAATTAAGAATTCAACCATCAAGAGTTCATTGATATTGGTGCAAGCCATGGCACACTGCAGGCTGGATAGATGAGATCACAAGTCCTAGTCTCACTCTGCGGTGGTATGAATCTTTCACGGTCAAAATAAGATGGCACACCCGTCGATTTGCCGTTCCGGCCCGTTGTTCATCGGACCGTTTTTGGACGTCCGAGATCTCCAACGGAACGGGCACGGCACCCGTTCGACGGATGCCGTCGAACCGTCGCAACGGCAACGGGCGGCATCCCTAAGCAATGGATTAGCGTCAATAAGAAGAGCAGTGGGAAGGGTGATGAAAAGAGGGAATATATAGCAAAAAAAGTGCTGTGCAAACCGGATCCACACAGCAGTATGGAAGAGAGGGTGTGAGGTTCAAAAGGAAAGAAGAGCATCAGGAAGAGGAAAGAACGCACCTGGGCTTCCCTGAAATATGACACTCCTCCGGGGATCCATCGCCACGCCGTCCGGCAGGTTATCCGGCTCGATCGGGAAAACCGCTTCAACAATATGGGGTGCCCGACGAGAGTGAAACTGGCACCGACTTCCCTAGAGAGCAGTGACGCTGGACTGTCGTTTAGATTCAGCGATCCGTAGGCGCAATTCAGCCGAGCTGTGATCATCATCTCCTGCATTCTGTGTCTCTACACTTCGAGGTGGTTCAATGTGGTTAATGGTCTTCAATCTCAACGGTTTCACCTGACCCTTCTGAGGTACTGAATCTGCGTCGGCATCCAGTGAACACATGTCATGTGCATCAGTGGACACTGCCTACCCCCCTGTTCTTCGTAGATCGCAGCGAGGGAGGACAGTTGAACTTCGGTATTCGCGTGGATGATGAGTCGCTCTATGCACAGTTTGTGCACAAAATCGTGGAAATGATGTTGCTCGTGAACTGCCCGGTGAATGACAAGATACTTACGAGTACTTCTGAATCGCAAACGCCGGTCAATGAGGGCATAATCGTATATTTGCCATATCTTCATTATCTCGAGCACTATGACAATCGTCGGGCAAGGTGCAAGGTGCATCCCAATCGCCTGCACAGCCGATGGTTCTTTCATGCAGGCTTCTTTGTACGAAGCCTGGCCATTATCCGCACCTCGGGGGAAGCCAGTGTCCATTAATACTTACAGCGAAATAATCCGCGTCCCAAACTTCGCCACAGGATAGGGCGCCCTCGGCCCGGGACAGCTCATGAACATCAGCGTGGTGGGTATCCGCAGCCGATGCGCCGACGACGAGACGTTCGTGGGCACGAACGACTCCTGCACGATTATCTAGGGCGGGAAGGAGGTACGAACATTTATCTCCGGGCACGCGGGTGCGGTAACGGGAAGAGGGACTGACCAAATCGATCGTAATCTCGGGGAAAGCCTCGTCCAAAACTGTAGGTTCGATCAGCAGAAGTTGGACACGAAGTCAAACGAAAAGGCACTCTTCGCATTCGCCTCCAGCTCAGACGGTATCCCGTCCTCCTCATCGCAGAAGTGCACGATCTTGATGCACGACGTCTCCTCATTCTCGCGTACATACAATATCATGTGTAGCAGGTGGAAGATCTGCGTCAAATTCAAGCGGAACAGAGTCACTTTGGAGGAAAAGGAAAGACTCGCCACGAACACGGACATCACGCCGATGAAATACGCCGCGAAGTATCTGGGGTGTTAAAGTTAGGCATACAATGGGGGGGGAGGTATAACTGCAACCGGACTGACCCAGCGGTGGACGGGTCGATGATGACGTTACCCGCGAACACGGCCGCCGTTGCCACGAGCGAGAGCATGATAACGGACAGCGGTGTCTTGTTCGCGCGCGGAAGGCGCCCGCGGTTAAATCTCAGCAACAAAAGTGCGACGGGGAACAGTGCCATGACCGTCAGCCAGACTAGTGAAAACCTGTTTAAAGAGAAAGTCCATATCGTCAAGGTGTGCGAGACCGGATTAAGCAAGGAGGGCGGCGCACATGTTGGACACGACGGCCAATCTGCCCCCCGCGCTCGCGTACATCACGACGTTGCACACAATGAACGCGAGTAGGGGGACGTACGGCCCATCCGTGAGGCTCAGTGCTTTTAGGAACATCTGCGGTACGATGCGGTCGTGTGCGAGCTTCTTGAATAGCTCGCAGACGCCCAGCATCCCTGTTGAAAGGTTAAATTAATGCTGGGCCTACGGAATCGGACTTGCCTATCAAAACGCCGCCGGAAAGGACGACGATCGCGTCGGCGACGACCCATCGCCGCATCCACTGGCCCGCCGACTGAAATTCCTTGGTTCATAATTGGCCGCCGAAACAGTTGAATGGGTACGCACCACTTCCGCGAGGGTACTAAGCACGTCCGCGCCCCCGAGAAGTGTCGTCAGCGGCACCGTCGCGAGCACCAGGGTGATCATTACGGTGTCCAGCACGATCACCGGCAGGTGCAGGTTGCGTAGCACGAGCGGGAACCGCCCCGGTTGAATGCGTCCTATGTACGACGGTGTACATTCGATTCCGGTGAGGCCGAGCATGCCGAGGCAGAAACCGTAGAACAGCTGGCGCGCGACCTCGGACGCGGAGGGTGCCTGCCCCTGCACCCAATTCTGCCGCAGCTGGGTGTTACCGATCTTGGCCCAGTGGGCGGCGGCGAGCACGCCCAGCGCCAGCATGGTCGCGCACTGAATGTGTGTCTAGTAGCGGGATCAAAGAGGATATGGAAAGAGACAAACATGGAACGCAAGCACGACAAAGGCGAGACGCGCACTCTCTTTGAGGCCCGAGAGACTGACGAGTGCGAAGATGCCGAGGATAACGGCGGCCGCGACAAAGGTCGGGAATGGCAGCGCGACTTCACCGGCGAGGTAGGTGGCAGCGGTGGCAGCGGAGACGACGGAGCTCGCGGTAAAGTCGAGGAGGAGGAGCGCAGCACCGACGATCGCGAGGGATTTGCGGGTCACATTGATCCTGAAGGACATCTAGCCATGGACGATCGAGAATATTTGGAACGCACATGTAAGAATACGGTGCGCCACTGATGGGGAGCGCCGAAGCCAGCTCCTCCATCATGGGCCGCCATAAGAAAGGCGTCAACGTCGAGGCGAAAAGCGCAATTGGGGAACTGGGTCAGATGGGTGAGAACACGGTTTGCGCGCGAGGAAAAACGCGTACTAGACGCCCGAAACGGCCAATACGGCTGGGAGGGTATAAAATACGCCGCCAAGCACGTCGTTTCCTGCTAACGCGCTGGCCGTGCCCTGTCCCAGAAGCTTTGCCCTGCGCGCGCTGCTGAGCTTCTCCTCTGCGATCGCATGGTCGTCTGCCGCGAGCTTTATCTTTGAAAACGATCCCCAGCCAGCAAATTCAAAGTCGCGGGACAAGTTGAGGAAGCGCGATGACGGAAAGGATACGTTCTTCAGGCCTCCACCACCCTCTGGCCGCTGTCGCTGGCGCCGCAGGATAATGCCATCGGATTGCGACTCGCGAAATGTAGGCAAGTCCACTGGGTGCGCTTCGAATCCTAAATCAGACAGTAGTATTATCCACGATATTATCGATAATCACCAGGGTCGGCCTCGCGGGGAACAGGCTCTATGGCAATCCAGGATTCTTCGGGTGTGCCACCTTCGTGTTCAAGATCTTTCGCAGACATGGTCAGGTGCTACTGGTCGTCGGGAGTAAAAAGACAAAAGGGTCTATTTATATTTGGCAAGAGCGTCTGGTCCAAACTTTCATTCAGAAAGGCTACATCAAACGATGAGTCCGCGATTACAAAGCACTTCCTCGTAAATTGGAACTTCATCAGAAACCCGAAGTGAAAATGGTATGCCAATTCCTGCCTTCAATGCGAAGGATTCATACCGGATCTATATCGCACGAGCTGAATCAAAATCCAACACGCACAAAATCCGAGTCCGACATCCGACTCTGCCTCAGAGGCAATAACGTTCGCGAGACCCTCTAAAATGTTGATTGGGCGGACGTTGATATTCTCTGGGTCTTGGCCAGGAGGAGCTCCAAGGAGTTCACCGTGCTTTCGAAGCGACTCATATGCGGTGCCAATCATCAGGACACTTGCGGCAGAACACAATGAGCGCATCATAACGAAAAGAAGGGAGCAACGCTGCTCACCGAAAAACCACGAGGTATCTCCCCAGGTCCTTGTCCTTCAGACCAGTCAACATAAACGAAGTCAGACCGTCCAGCATATTGGAGGCGAGTTTTCGATCTGGTGTTGAGCCTAGCAGATGGCCAAGGTCCTGGAGTGCATCCGGTACTTGGGGCCCTTGCGCTGAGTCTGAAGGGGTGCGCAGACGAATATTCTCGGCGATGATTCGCCCGGAGCTGCAACGTGGACGTAAATTTCCAAACGTCATGACTCATGAGTGCGTAGCGCGCACATGGCTCACCTGTCGATGTTTAAAGTGGACACCAACTCCCCTACGCCCGTTGTCGCATAGGTGAATGTTGCCTGCTGGTGCTGCACGAGATTGGCGAGCATTGTCGCAATCCACTGTTCCATTTGTGCGTCCGGGGAGTTTAGCAACGGTATGGCACCGTTCACCGCTTTGGCAGCGCCAACAGCGGCCGCGCCGTCAGGCCAGATGCTCATCCTGGCGAGGGCAGCAGCAGCACATCTGCTGACCTCGATGTTTGCGTCGCTGAAAGTAGTGTCAACATTAGTCTCAGTCCGACGCGTAGCACTGGTTTCACTGACCCTAGCATGCTCACCAGCTGCTCGCAGGGGTCTAGTGAAATCACCCATGGCAGTGTCTCTTCGTGCTGCGCTACATGACCGAGCAGCTCGCACGCGAATTTGCGAATCTCCATCACAGGGGAGCTTAGATGCGTGGTGACATCATGCAGTGCATTTGCTTCCACGATAGCTTGCGCGCCTTCGGTGCGCTTGCTTATTTTCGCAAGTGCGTAAACAGCGCATCTGCGCAGATCGTTGTCCGGTTCACTATTCACTGGATCAATTCCGTCTCAGATGAATCTGTAACGTAGGTACCTCAGGAACGAGACCAGGCGCACGTAGGGTTCAATCGAGACCACGGCAGCTACGGTCGTTCCATGTAAAGCAAGGTTCCCCAGAATGCGGCTCGTTTCCGCCCGGATTTTAGGATGCGGGTCATAGAGAAGCTGAGCTGCTTTCGCGGTCACTTGCGCCTGGACCACTGCGGCGGCACCGTCGGGCCACCTGCTAATCTGTGAGAAGGCCGCGAGAGCGTGCTGACGGAGCTCGAAATTGGTGTCGCTGTTGCAGGGGAAGACATTGGCAGCTGTGACGAGGGGAAACCAAATATGACGCTCACCTGACAAGAACGAGTAGTTGGGCGCATGGATTAGACGCGAGAACAGCGGGAAGCGCAGTTGGATGCGTTGCAAGATGCGCCATGATGTGGCACGTCCATTTGCGAAGCTCGAGGTTGGGCGAGCTGAGATGCGCAACGGCGCGCTCCGGCGCATGTGCAGCTGCAACGGCGCGTCCCCCGTCGAGTGATAGGGCAACTTTTGAGAGAGCGAACGTCGATGAGCGGCGTACCTCTTCGTCAGGGTCGCTTGCAACAATTATATTAGCAGAGGAATATCGTAGTCGAAGTCCAACTCACTTGACGAGGTCCACGAGGCGCTGGGAGGGATGTATCGCCAAGACAGCGGCCAATGTGTCCTTATCCATCGCCAGACGTCCCACAACTTGACACACGGATGCGCGAGTCAGAGCGTCTGATGAATGCAGGAATTTCTCGATGCGCGGGAGTATTTTTGACTCAACCACGGCCCGTGCACCCTCCGGCGAGCGGCAGATTACCGAGAGAGCAATCGTGGCACTTCTGCACACACCAACATCTGAGTCGCTTTTCCAGGAGTCAGCGTGTCTCTCGCTGACGATAAAGCACTCACCTCGTGAGGAAAACAAAGCGCATCGGAAGATTCAGTGAGCATATAGCTGAAATGCTTGATTGCTGCTCCCCAATTTTACTCAACAGCTTGCAAGCTTTTACGCGCTCCTCTGTCATACGGGAGCTGAGGAAGTTCGCAGCGAATTCTAGAGTCTGGGCTTTTATGATCGCCTGGACGCCGTCCGGTGAAATGCTAATCTTGATGAGCGCAAACAAGGCCGCATCGCGAACGTAATAATCCGGGTCCCTGTGGACAGGAAGCCATGAATATTGCGCGATTTTGAGACCTGTATCACGCACCGCAGCAGTCTCACGATTCGCGAGCATGGCTCGAATAACAGAGTGGTGTCCCTTGTAGACTTGTGGCTAGCCAGATTTCCTATTAGGACACACGTATACGCCTTGACTTTAACCGCCGGGGATTGGAATAACTCGTCGAGAAGTGCCTCCTCCACGGTGAGAAAGTCCACAAGGACAAAGGCATTCTGCTCGATCTTTGCGCGCTCGGATAGCTCAGCCAGCACGAGGATTCTCGTTTCCGCTGAGGTATGTTCCTGTCTAGTGATTTGTCAATGAAACTCCGACCGGGCTGAGAGTTCCCACGTGAGATAGCCTCTGAAAGCATCCATCGTCTTCTCGGAGAGCTGGATGCCAGCATTCGCAATTATAAAGTCGCGGGCTCGTTCCAGACACAACCGCATTTTCAGGGGTTTCGCGGCTGCACTGAGGAGCTTGCTGGCGCCGCGACCGAAGATTCCTGACATCCTCGGGACTGAGATGCTGGTAGGATGAGAACGAGATGCTTGCCCGAATCTGGTAACCGTGATGTGACTAGAGATGTGACTACCGCCGGCTTGACAGCCGAGGGCGGCAGATGTCGGCTTGCCATGCAATCAATCACTTCGAAGCTTTGAGAGCTTGTCATTAATGATCACGGAGAGGAAAATTCTTACCCCCAAGGAAAGCTTCCCCTGCGACAGTGGTCGATGGAACGAGGGGATCCCAGTGGCATATCAATTGATCGGGCCAACGAATTCTGTGACTGCCCAATTGCCGATTCGGCCAGGTCACAGATCTAGAGTTGATGGCCAAACTATCTCAATATTATGGAGCAGCAGTCTGAAGGAAGAGGTGGTCTGAACCAGTGGAGTTAGCTGTTGTCAATCATGAATGACCTTCGATCCACCTGCACTAAACTCGAACTTCACTGACAGCGGACAATTTGAGGAGGAATGAATAAATTTATTGACAATAATGGGATCATCATTCAATTCCTTGCGCTGAAATAAATAGATATCTCTCTCTGTCGCATACAAAGAGGCAACGGGTGGTATAATAATTAGTTGGGTGTACATTTGCGGCGCATTTCGCATTTTGGGCCAGCGAAGAATTCGAACCACTTACCGAAAATGGAACAAGAGGTTGAATCGCGGCCCGAGATTGTCCAAAGAGGCAGCCGGAGGAGGCCTGATCATTGACCTGCACACCATAAATTGCTTGACCTGGCGGGATCGACGATCAGGCGGAGCGGGAAAGGCTGCGCTCGGCAAGAGGTTGAGCGAAGTTGAAAGTGATCGAACCCCCGATCGGGGTATTTTCCGTGGTCCACACGTAAATACTTGCCTTGATATTTCGTGTAACAGTAGCTACAGAAATATATTACTGCTTGAACCGGCAAGCAGTGCCTTGAGTTCAGGAAATCCTCGTAAGAGGATCCTAAGGTTCAACTTCAGCAACGATAACCGAGTATGCAGGACACATTTCTTCGGTGATAGATTGCTCTTAAGAGACTGCAAGACGCTGGCCCCTAGATGGTGCACTCGGGACGTAAAGCGCTGCAGGACCCTTACCTTTGAGAGAGAAATGGAGGCCGCAAGACGCAAGCCTGTGAGAGAGAGAATTCACGCAGAAATGGAGCATATGAGAGTTGTATTTAAGATGTGGTGCTCCATACGAGGACTGCTATGCTGTATCTATACTAATCTACTGAGTGACTCGTTTCCTCTCATTTGCGGCTCGGAGCTCCGCCAGTTTAATTTCGAGTCATTAACCTTTCGATCTTGACTCTGGAGATCCGAACCGTGAGACTAATAAAGGGAATCAGTATGTACGTTGAAACTACACAGAATGTATGAATATCTATAACAGGATGACCGGGTCATTAGGTCACAAGTTATCCGCTATAGAACAGCTGATACTGATATTCCAGAGTGCGAACGCACCTAAAAACATGCAGGGAAGGGATGATGGATTGTCACTGGCACAGAAGGAGGGAGATAATTGCGACTACGGCCGAAGGAGAAGACGCTTGCAATGAGACGAGAGCAGCTCAGGAGTCAGAGCCCAGGGACCAGACAGGATCGGACAAGAGCCAAGAGGTGTTTGATTCATCTTGTTCAGCATCACCGGGTGTATCTATGCAAGGGCTTCGATGACTTGTATGTCGTGTCGAAAACTGCTCGAGGAGCCGAAGGATTTCATAACTTGCACAGTTTGCCAACTATCGATCGCACCATCGCCCGTGATCGGTCAGAGTTTCAATGACTGCTCAGAAATTCTGAGTTCCCCCTCCACAAATGGCCGACCTGCCTTTGTGCTTGTATACTGATTATATGCCATTCACAACATCTCTCAGCCTTGAATTTGTACTTGACCTATAACCAACCTATAACACTCAGGCTGGAACCTGGCAGCCTGCCAGATCAGCCGGCCCAGGGCTTGCGGTTGATTTGGAATTGCTTGTGTTGTCGTGTAGTATTGGCCAGCACTAAGGTCTTGACAATCGTTATCTTGCATAGGGTTTACATGCTAACTAGAACACAATTCTCAGAAAAGTTAAGTATGAGAAGACGGTAAGGGGCCCAGAAAAGCTCCCTCGGAACCCAGCCAAAAAGCCACGAATAGATGAAACATGCAAAAAGCTATCAAAAGGACCAGGAAAAGCACTTGTTAAATTGCTGATGCTACGGGGCCTCCCGGCCTGATAACAATATAACTTGGGGTGTGGGGCCGTGGCATAGCCCGGCAGGAACTTCGTACTTATGTCTTTTTCCATGTGCGAATACCAGTAACTTTACTCAGAGGAGACTGTAAAAACGGTACAAGTGAGCAGAGTGGACGGGCAGATAATATATTCACTACGGACATGATTAATGGACTCATAAGTAATTCAACCGGTTCTGTGAATGTTGGCTGGTTCGCAGATTTTCCCTGGGCAGGTCCCATACTGGTTCTAGTCTTCAACCCTCCATCCGCGCATATATTAAGCCGACGGCTGTTCTAACACTATCATCCCTGACACAGGTACTCAAAAACTCTGGGTTCTCCAGATGAATAGACGTTTCTGCCTCACCAACATTTCCGGTCTCTATTCCGTCATGATACCACACATCACCATTTTGTTTCAACATCCGTGAGGTGAAATGATTTCCTCCGCTGTATACCACACCCCTAAGTGCATATCTGTAGCGCACAGAACCTACACTTAGACTAACAGCAGTATCAATCAATATTGTCGTGTCTGACAGTGACAAATAGAAGCAGGATGGTGCATCAATCAATTTGGTCACATAAACCAAACCGTTCCCACAGTTGCACCTTTGTCTCGATTTTTTCATTTTCTGATCTGTAAGCCAATGAGATATACAGTAATGTCTCCCATGCCTTGATCGAAGCTTTGAATCAGTGGTTATGGTCTGGTGCCCTGGAAATCCGGTAGTCGATTCATACTCTTGCTCACACTTAGTACATTTCAGAATTTCCACGCCCCAATCAATGGATCCAAATATCTTGAGTGCCAGATCATCAATTCCGGTAAGAATTCGCCCTTTTGGGAACAGATCGGGAAAATGGGCATGGAGAAGACCTCTAACTTGGTCCCTGGAATCCTCTAACTTACTTGCGCCAGTACGGTACAGTTGGAAATATTTTCCCAGTATGTTGGTGTATTCATTTAGCACACTGAATAATTCTGACCACCGCGGGCCATTTTCCTGCCAGATATCGTGCATGGTAGTGAATATCGCATCGTATGCACAGCTATAATTGATGTGATCCCATATCATGCCAACTGGCGGCGGAATCATAGTCCTCTGCTTCTTGGTTCTGGGCTGTTTCGGAGGTCCCGTAGTAGATTTCCGCTTGCTACCAGTTTCCGTGTTGTCACCTCTTTTAGGTTTCTTGTTATCTTTAGGCTTGTCCGAACCCACGAGCTCCCATTTTCCCTGAATGATCTCGGCCGGCATTAAGGGATCATCACCAGCTCGCCATCGCACCGCTTCGTGCAAGTCCGATGGCTCATATGAGCCACCTTTCCACTGTTGGAAAGCTCGGAGCACTTCCCGCCTATTTATTCCTTTGACGGATGATGGTAGAGTGTTTTGGTACCGCAATTCCGTTACTTCATTCAGTAATTCCAATTCTCTGAATTCTTGTCTTAGCCAACCGTGGATCCCACTGGTGATTTTCTTCTCGGTCATACCCTGCAAGATAAGTGTTCCAGCTGAGGTCGTTCCGCGTGATAGAGCAGTGTAATATGAGAAATGAGTCCTGCAGTTATTGACGTTGTCATCCCGTGATTTCCCTTGGGAAGAGTAATCTGTCATAGCAAAATTAGGCAGGATCAGAACTTGATCTCTGGTTATTTGGATTAGTCGATCGTCCTTCAGCGCACACCATAATCTCTTCGGGACTCTAGACAGAGCAACTACATTGGGTGGGAGTCCTGGAATGGTTATGTCCTTGGGTGGATTCACCAACTCTGCAAACAAAGTGTCCAATATTTGTTGACCATGATTTCCAACACCGGCCTGCCAGCCAACCACCACAGCTTCTTGCCCTTTCGTTATACATAGTTCTATGGCATCATTATTCCTTATCAAGATCGGGAGGCCCAAGCACAGGCTCAGTTTTCCGGGGATATGGTCTGTCGTTGAACTAGGCCAAGCAGCCCATAACTCATCCTGCGTTTTTTCTGGTATACCATTCGTAGCTTTAAATGCCCGTTTCTTCCTGGCGGATTTAACTCTCCGGTTTTCTCCGCCCGTGCACAACACATCATCCGAATAAAAATGAGTCAATGTTTGCTTAGTTTCTTCGGCAAATTTTTCGCATCCCAACGGATTGATTTTATCCTTCTGAGAGTTCAGCCCCGTTATTACGGACACATTTCGGAATCTGACATCAGTGAAGTTTGGCCTCCCTTTTCGTCGACTCACAGTTCGACTTTCTAAATATTCTAGATCTTTCTTTGTGCAGGCACCATAGCGCATATTTGCCAAGGCTGTTCTCAACTTGATGTCGTCTTCTGTCATCGCTTTTTGTCTCATATTTTTCTTCAAGATGACCACTGTCGTAACCTGCTGCCAAATGAGCTTCCCGATGATGTTCTGCTGTTGCAGTACATCTGCTCTGGCATTCTTCACAGATGGAACCTTTTCTTCCCCCGTGTCCAACGCATTTGCTTTCACCGGAGGGAGTTGTGCAAAATCCCCAGCAAAAATCATATTCATTCCGCCAAAAGCCTCATTGGGTTCATTCAAGGCCAAGGCCAACTTCGCACTTATTTTATACATAGCTGAACAGGAAACCATTGACACTTCATCCAAGAAAATATATTCAACACCACGTAACCTCTCTTGAACCTTCCTGATCGACACTCCTTCAGTTCTCTCACCCTCTGCTCCGTCAATGATGCCCAACACCGAATGATATGTACTTCCATTCAACAATGCTGCCGCCGTACCTGTTGGAGCAAGTATCAAAAATCGATGAGCTTCACCTCTGTCTATGAAGAACCTTTCCAATGCCTTGATCACTTGAGATTTTCCGGTACCACCCACACCCCCAAGATACATTCTCAGTGGCGGTGGGTTTTCTGCTATTGCGTGATTGGCAACGATTTTAAAAGCACGCTCTTGTTCCTCATTTAATTCAAATCTGGTGCATATTGTCTGGACAACCTTCTGTGCTTTTTTGTTCTTAGCCTTGAAGTATTTTGTGAAGAAATAAGAGTCCAACACGGAGACATCATCAATATACTCCGGGTGTTTTGTAATTCGTCTTTGCTTAATCTGCGGGGGCGCATATTTATACTTTGCATCCAAGAATGCGGATCTTGCTTCTGCTATCTTCAATTTCCACTGATTTCCGCTCAGTCTTTTCTTTGGTACAACTTGTTTCGGGATCTCGGCTACATCCCCGATCCGATTTATCCAGCCAGTAGAGGTTACTATTTCTTCAGCTGCCTTCATCAAGTTTTCCCTTGCAAGCCATTTTGGTCCCGGTCCATTATTCTTCATCTCTTCAGCAACAAGTAAACCATCTTCTCCGTATTCAGCATTTTCTTCTCCATCCGAATCATCATCATTGTCCACATGTGATCGTCCGAAGCCTGGCATGGCCCTCCGTTTCTGTTTATCCTGTGATGCATAGTCATCGCGTGCATCGTTGCATTTATACTTCACATTGAAATTTTTCATCAATCTCTGTGCCTTTTCGCTGAACTTGGTATCCATAAATGTTTCGTGCCAATTATCAACATCATTCTTCAAATCTTTTCCAGATCTCCAATTCTTGAATAGAGTCAACATAGTACAGCAATAATACTCTCGGTCACCCTGATCCATTCTCGGAAGCGAACCGCCCACAAAATTTGGCACTGCTTCTTCCAGATTCCGACGATCACATCTAATATAGTGTGTTTTGTATAAGGGATGCCCCGGGCTAAATGGATGCATGGATACTGTGTCTGATCTGTCGCCCACTGTCTCCTCGTTCACTTCATCACCGAGATCATCGTCAAGCCAATCATCATCATCCGGAGTCGGCTCATCGGGTTCAGCCATCTGAATATCTCCATCGGCATCTTTCTCTTCGAGACTTCCCATAAATTCTGCGCATTGCTTCTTCGTTCTTTTCTTCCGAGATGTCATCTGAAAATAGTCATATAAATTCGTTTCCGCAAATACAGCAGGTCTGTGGACATAGTCATCTACGTTGGAAACACCCATATATGTAGAGTTACTTTTCATCAGGAGGAGACGGTCTGTTTCATCGTTGGGATCATCATCCGGCTCATCACCATCCAAAGACGATTCTACAGGCACCCCCGGAGAATTTATATTTGTTGGCCAACTCTTCTTTACTTCAAGTATATAAGACCTCCACCAGAATGGTTTAAACTGCTTGTTTGTGTAATGATCCGGGTTACCAAGTAGATAAAGGGATGCCATCTGACTTCCTATTTGTAGTTTGGACGTTAGAGAGTTTACCATCTGCATTACCATTACTCTCGTGTTCTCCCTGCTTTTCGGGGTCCCTCCTACTCCGACTGTATTGCGATTCAAGATCATTCCCACCGTGTCGAATATGTGATACAGCTTCAGTGTTGCCTTGGTCACATAATCTGAAATGTATGCGACAACTGCCTTGATAGACGTCCCCGACAGCAGGCTAGTCACATCAGTATTGCATCTCAAACAATATGTCACGTCTGGTGTTACACAATTTAACATCGGTTCTAATTTCTTCATCGTTATGGCACCATCTTCTGGATCCACCGTAGTCTTCGCATATAGATCTCTCGGGAACCTCGACGCACAAGTGTTATCTTTGCGCAGACAACCTCTAACTTCTGTTCTCAACCTGGTTCCTGGTTGGACGGGTTTGGATAGATCTGTCCCTGTCACCGGACGGCGACAAGTATGAACATTGGATCTCAATATCAAGTCATCAACTGTTTCCTCATATTCTGACCACCAATTATCCAGTTCTTCGCAGTTTTTACACAGGTCTTCAGAGCAGTTCGGGCACAATGGCGGTGGCGGTTTCGGCAGTGTTTGTGTAGGGTCCTCATATCTAAGTGGAACGGGGGTCCGTACCTCGTCAAAGATCACATCGTGTAACCCCTTCCTCTCCTTCTTTTGATATGGTACCTCGGCCTGAACCTCATTCAATGTTCCGGTCAAGAATTCACCAATGTGTGTAGATTCCAGGTAAGTAATCATATCCCTTTGAAAGGTACCGTCCGGCTCTAATAACCTTTCACGTATTTCCTGGGGAGACAATGCCCCCTTGATCCAAATTAACATGTGCATGTGTAATGTCAATCGTCCCTGTTGTTCTACTGTCCCGTAGTAGGCATCAGTTTCCCCATAAAGTCCCGGTTCGCTGGACCCAACACTTAGTACATTTTTGATGAAGGACCGAGACATATGATGGAAGGAAGAACCTAGCGGCAGCGACCGGATTTTTAGCAATTAATCGGAGCCGCTCATCTGAACTCCGAAGTCGAGGCGAAAATTCTATCTTGTTATCAGCATAATAGAGACACAGCGGATGGTTATTATCAACTGGAGAGAACGTTATGAACCACGTGGGGGCTCCTTTGAACGATATGAGAGACCAAACTTCGTTCCGCTGATATTTTTTGGACGTGAGTGAACCCTGAACTTTACCTCCCACATGCTCTAAATCGTTCA
The DNA here is from genome assembly GCA_029448575.1 of Mycena maculata. Classification (NCBI taxonomy): domain Eukaryota; kingdom Fungi; phylum Basidiomycota; class Agaricomycetes; order Agaricales; family Mycenaceae; genus Mycena; species Mycena maculata. The sequence continues at coordinate 371,627 of JARJLG010000038.1, read as the reverse complement.
AGAGGTCAAAGCATAATTGCTCGTCGGCTGTTTTATTCTTGATATGTTCCCCCTTTTCCATGCGAGAGGCCAAATCTGCCAACACAGCGGTGTCGATATTGACAAGGCGTTCTGCGACTGATTTGAAGTTCTTGGTTTTTGCAAGTAAATGGCTCCCAGTTGAACCGGCCTTAATCTGCGAGTCATTGAAGGCAATCATGGGAAAGAAAAAATCGGTTTGGAAACATTTATCATGGTACATTAACAGCTGTCGTTTATGGCGATCCTCAGAGATCCGACGCTTGTGGGCCGGATGCCCTATGCCACCTTTCCCGTAAGGAAACAGCCACGGAAACATTTGGGGATACAACTGTAAGTTGTGATATAAGGATTGGGGCTCTTCGGACTGGCCAACTCCCAAGACTCCACCACGCCGTTTGAGATGATCGAGAGCTTTAATCTTCAACGTTTTTATATCTGCACGCCCGCATTCTTCACCCGTAAGACCAGCTACAGCAAAGGAACATGGCCCATCAGATGTTCCCTCCTCTTCTCCATCGTTGTGTACACTCATGGCAGCGGCAATGTTATTTGTCTCTCCTTCTTCCGTTTGCTTCCAATCTACACCACAAGGTATACCAGACTCAGGCAAGTCATTCAGGTTATCCTGGGATATATCTAACTCTGCATAATCTGAATGGTTCAATTTTAACCAGTGCAATGCATCCTTGACGCGCTTCCTGCGGACCAACATTGGTGTACGAACATATTCTTGATCAGTGGGTTTGGCCGGTCCCAGAAATACAAATGCTAATACTTCGCTAATCTCATCCTTCGAAGGCGGTAGGATATTATATATTTTCACAATTGGGGTAGCGAACATGACAGCATTGGCGCTCATTTTGCCTCGTCCAGAAGCGACTCTGATAACACACCTATTGTGTCGAACTTTGGCAACAAGCATCTTTTCAGCAAAGGAAAGGTCCTGTAACTGCCACGGAATCTTGCCAATCCAAATATGGTTGGCCAAGCTGAATAATGGAAGTATACCTGCACGAAGTCTGGCCTCACAGTCTGCACAGACACTGTCACATTCATCGGCCAAGATGGGACCCTCTAACTCCTCGATTGGATCATCAACCGATAATCGTTCTCTACGAGTCACACCATTTTCCGCTAATAGGCCCCAGTTCAGATCTAAATCAATCATTTTGGTGAGCTCAATATTGGGAGTCAACTGAGCGCACACAGCACATCCCGATTCCTGTTCCTGTATAGTTTTTGGATTTACATCATCGCACATGCCAGTAGTGATTCGATGTCGGTTGTCCTTAGACGGAGGCCTAGGTGGAAAAATAGGATTGCTCGAGGGATTGTTTTTCGGCTTTTCCGCATTCTTCGCGCGAATTTTCCTTCGCTTGTTCGTCAATGCTTCACTACATTTGCTCCTCTTTGCAATGCTGGCCGCTTTCGCTCGCTGATCAGCCCGATGTCCGGCCTTGAGTTCTCGCCGTCTTTTAAGCTTCTCTGCTGTATCATCTGGCAACAGGTCAAAAATTGACACAGATGGTTCACATTCATGCTCTTGACAATTGTGGTTCTCAACAAGATCATGTAACTCTGTGCCGGAAGCATGGCTGCGGTGTTCAATTTTATGTACACGACATATGAGTTTTAACTGAGCTTTTGTCAGAGCTGGGCTTAACAACAAGAAGGGAATCTTGGCTGCAAATTTAACAGTATCCACATCAAATCCGAGCTGCAAGTCCTTGACCAAAGAATGATCTACGAAAACAAGCCTGTCATTGTTGTGCAAAAATTTTATCTGACCATGCAAGAACGGGCTTAAATCTGAACCTACAAACTTCTTTTGGCTAGAACCACCTCTCCTCGATACACACTTCACGGTTCCCTCATACTTCTTGTCGTAAATATCTGACATGGTGGGATGAACAACGATTTGAAGAATTACTGCAGATGTAATAACAATCAAATTGAATCGCATCAGATAACTGGAAACTAAATTACAATTATTGAACCTGTGGCTCCGGTCAAACCGAAGTTTGTAGAGCAGATTCCCAAGCAGTGCATGCCAATCATGACGTCTGATCATAAATCGGCACATAAAATGTTCCAAAACTTTACTGCGCATTTTAGTCAACAGACTCGAGTCAGAGCAGTACACACTTATCATCAACCATTGCATGTTGATCCAGACAACATATGTATAGTATCTCAGCCAACTAGAGGTAGTGATGCATTTGAATCCGTAATACAATGGCGTTGATGTAATTCCGTATCTGTATGGGCCGGGTCCAAATACGTGGCACGGGCCTGAAGGGGAACAACGCTTGGACACTGAAATGTTTTCATACTCGAAATTGGATTGTTCGGAGGCAGACATGCGTCCCAAAGGGCAACACCCGAAAATCAACGGCACCGAATTGTTATATTCGGAATAGCATCCCGAAGGGGAACACCCCTGCACCAAGGTGCTTTCAACGTTCGTATAAGGCTCAAAGGCAACAATGTTTAGGTACGGCCAGATGGCAAACTCGGAACAGCATCCCGAAGGGGAACACCCCTTTGCAACAAACGAGTCTGACTCAGAATGTGCTTTTGTATGTTGTGTGTTTGGAATCCAGGTGAGCCATAGAAGCCACAGCCCGAGAAGTGTGCGCATGCAGACATAGGATAGTCTCATCGTGGTGGTAAGAAGAAAGAGACGATAAGGGTTACTACCCCTGTCGAGCTGAAACTGGATCGATCGGATGGTCCATCACCGGAATTCAATGCCGAGGAAAAATCGGGCCGCAAGTTGGAGGATAAAGGATGAGGAGAACGGATAAATAAATGCGCAGAATATTAGCCTGATGATCGAGTTCTAGGAGTAAGAGACACACAGGGGTTGGTAGCTGGACACGGCAATTGTTTTCCTAGACTTTCCGCAACTTGTAGCTCCTGGAGGAGGAGGAGGAGGAGGGGTGTATTGGGCCAGGCCGATTCATTCATTGAATATTTGCAGTTTAATTTTGACACTCCAAGTATTCCGAGAAAGGGCAGATGTCAATCGTTGAACCGCATTCAGGGTTAGCCGTAGCCCTTTATGTTGAGAGCAATGGATCATTTCCCCTGGCCCGGAAAAATGGCCATAGGAACTAAGTGATCCTTCATTTGCCAAGTGCACCAAGGCAGGTACCCAGTACCAGTCCAAGCGCGGAATGGGCACGGGCGGATGTATCCAAGATGATATGCGCATACCACAGGTCACACCAAATGGTCTCAGGGAGCAGCTAAAAACTTCAGTTAACGGAGGTGTTTCGAGGATCCGATGACTAGCCCGGAATGAACCGGATACAGCCACTGAACTATCACAAAATTTGAAGGGTGATTCATGGGAAACACTTCAACACAGCCACTATTAGGGCTTGATCAGTTGATTTGGGACTGACTTGTTTGGAGGTCATCAAATTTGGCACCCTGAGTTTCTTAAATGAACGATCACTTACTTACATAAGTACTCGTAATTAAGGGGCGGCGTAGGCAACGGCAACTGCGATCAGCTACAGCCGGGCACAGGTTATCTGTTCAATAGAATTCAACTGCGCGGAGGACATTTGTCGTCGAGAAATGACGGTGAGGACAGAGGAAGAAGGGGATAGGCTAGATGGGGATGAGTGTAAAGAGATAACAAAGAATCACCGAGTTAATCGTTAAAGAACGGTTAATAATTGGGCTTTTATACGTCAAAAGGCCCCCGTGTGAAAAAAAAAATCCACTGCACTGCAGGGTCCAAATAACAGGAATTCCCTCCGAAGTCTGGATCACGGGACTCGCCGTTGTGTCTCGGAAGTCCCAATCCGTGTTGCCTTTGACACCTCGCAGTCGTTCCGCATGTAAATGCACAGCAAAGTGACAATTGCACAGGCTGCCGTGATAGGAAGCCATTGCCAGCATTGATACAGTGCTAGTGCACATGGGGACGGCGCCTCTGTCCTTGTGCGATCAGAGGGGAGGAAGAGCAATGGAGGTACAGTTATATGGAGTAAGAGCACAGCCGAGAGGCCATTTCGTTAAAGGACGGTTAATACGACAGGTGCTGTCGTTGGAACAAATTTTGACCAATTCAAAGGCCAAATCATCTGATATTGACTGTCTTCTTAGCTCCCGGGGACCCGCAGTGTGCTATCATCTCATTCGAAATTGCTAATTTGGTTATACTGATGTGGATCTGTGCCTGCATTCATTTTCGTTCCTTACCTTGGGAAAGTTATGGGGCGAAAAATAGCCGCAACCCCATAATTCCAGCACTTTCAAGTCTTTATAAACCAGAAATAAAAAACTGTTTATAAATGGCCGGGGAATTATAAGCAGCACGCTATTAATTAAATACGACGAGAGTGATGCTCTTGTCCTAGACTTTATTTTTATTTTGGAGCGATTGTCCTAGACTTTATGATGTACAATAATGCATAGATTGAGGTTTATTTAAGATCAAACTCGATGTAAGCATTGGACTATTTGAATGCGCAAGGTTAAGCAAAGGCGGGGCCGACGATCCAGGTCGTGTCGTTGTTGAACAAAGCAGTGGCATCAAACGTGTCCGCGCCGCCGTTGCTCGCTGCGTAGAGGATGGCGTTGAAGTGTCGGAAGTAGTGTGCTGGGTAAGACCACGAGCGGATCGAGTTGCCCTGCCCGTTGAGGCCCGCCCGCGGGCACCACGTCGCATCCTCTCTGAACAGCTTCGAGCCGTCGGTAGCGTTCACGAACAGCTGGAAGTCCGAGTGCCGAATGAAACTGCCCGGCGTGTCGCGGGACTCGAATGACACACATGCGCTACTCGCGAGACCCGCAACGACGTTCCAACTAGCAGACAGCTTGAGTGCGTTGGTGTCGTTTGAGCTGACCACCTGGGTGTTTACCGTTGCGCCGGTGTGGGCGATGTATCGAGTCGTGCAGCATGCCGTCGTTGCGCGGAACGACACCGCGGAGCCTACGCTGATGGCGGGCCCGCTGGTCAGGGAGGTGGTGGCGTATCCGGCCGCTGCGACGTTGGCCTGGACCGAGTTCTCGGTTGCGTCGGACGGATAGCCAGAGGTCATCACGCCCTCGTAGAACGTGCCCTGCGCCCCGTTGCTGTTGTCCCCGCCTATCCCAAGGATTATGGCACCCTCCTTCTGCATCGGGTTGTACCCGCCACTGGGGCGCGCGCCGCTCCAGAACGTCGAGAGCAAGCCGGAAGAAGCGTTCCCGCCCCGGATCGCCCAAGTGCCCGGCTCGCCTTTCACGACGGCCGTGACGAAGCGTGAGGTGATCGTCGGGTCGGAGGGGTTGACGGACCTGTTTGGTCCGGAGAACAAGCCGTTCTCGAGGTCAGCCAGAACCCAGGGACCGCTGCCGGCGCCTGCGGCGCCACCCGTACCAAAATAAATCGCCTCCATATGCCCATTGCCCGTGTCGTGCGCTGAGGTCTCCGCATTACCATAGTCGAAACAACAGTTTCCGTTAAAATGCGTGCCGTCGAGGACCGCGTACATGCCCTCCGCAGCGTCGCCCTTGAAGACAATCAGTACACGGAGGTATGGCATGAGAGATAAAAAAGTAGACTGACCACGGCAATGCCATTAGTGGCATCGTTGCGGTAGCCAGTGCCGGGCGGGATGAAGACGCCGTAGGCCTTCTGTCCGTTCAGCGTGACCGGTGCGCCATCCGCAGCGGCCAAATTGTCGAAGCCATTGGGATCGGTGCCCCTGGCGGCGCCGCCGGGAGGAGCCTGCGTGAGATGGTTGTCACGACCGGACTGGTCGAAGATGGTGGTGATTAGACAGGTTGTGTTGGCGCAGAAGGAGTCTTGCGTAGAGGCATTAGCGACACCGCCCGCAGACAGCGGGCCGATGTTGGTCGTCGCACCGTCGGAGCCGCGGTTAATTTGGTAGAGGGAGCCAGAGTATGAGCTGAAAAGGGCCCTGGTAGTGCTGTGCGCGGCGACGCAGGGAGTGCCCCCGGAGGCGTAGATGTCGCAGGGTCCCGCTGTGACTAGCGGAGCAACAAAACACAATGCGAGGAGTGAGGAGAATTGGAACATTGCTGTGAGCGTTTCGTGAGTGAGGAGGGGGCATTTTAATACGTCGAGCAGCCTAACGTCAACTGTGACGCGACCCCGCTCATGCACCGTTGAAGGGAGAGGAAGCAAGCTGTGTATGGAGACATGGTTAGGTAAATCGAGGTGGCACCTCGGGCCGTTACCATGTACGGCACCTCGAGCTGATCGGACCTCACCTCGAAGCAGCGGGAGCTCCGCGACGATCAGGCCGGAGTGCCACCTCCCCAACGTAAGCCGCCTCATTGCTTCCCACTCCTCTTGGTTACTAACCTGTTCTATAAGATGCCGGATGGACGTGGACGGACAAGCTGTGGCCCCGCATAGAGGAGGAGCCGGTGGAACAGCAGAAATCACTTTCTCCGCAAAGCGCACATTTTCGGTTTTTTTTTTGATTGAAATTTTTCTGAAATTTTATCCGGACTTTGAGATCCGACCTATTTTGGGGTAATCACAAGATCACAGGTCCTGGTGGAACCCGACCTTACTGCAGCTGTCCAACTTGTCTCCAACTTGTCTCCAACTTGTCTCCAACTCTCAACTCCAACTGCGCATTGAGCGACGGCCAACGAGCCTATCCGACCTCGAGACCTACCCCAACCCCTCCAATTACCTTAATACGGTGGTCTCTTTCAAGTCTCTTTTAATAAACCCGTCACCGTGTTACTAGAGGTCACGGTTGCGTGCTCATCGATAAATTAGAGGCACTCACGTGTTCCATCCGCGGTGTGGGCGATGCTTCAGACAGCGAGGTCCGAGGAAGCACTCGAGCTCGTCGTTCACAAGTGTGGTGCTGTTTGGCAAGGCCAGTTCATTGCATAAGGCTCCAGCCATTTAGTTTCCGTTTCAACTTCCGGGCAAATCAAACCGAAATGGTTCCCAAACCATTTGAAACTGTTTCAAACTGTGTTAAATGGTGTTTTGGCCAGCAATTTTCATACCACTCGACACCGATCTCTGGGAGTGATAATGGTGGTGTAAACCATCGGATGGATACCTAGAGTTCAATTGAAGAATAACAGGAGCCCAATGGATGGTGTTGAGACAAATGTAGGAAGTCAGTCTCATTCAAGTGGATGCCGCCAAACAGAAACTCGGGTCTGGATTGTGTCTGACCCACAAATCACCATTAGTAGTCCATGGAGGAATGCTGAATTGATCTCATAGATGATACTCACATATTTTCCAGAACTCTACACCCACCAGATAAGAGGATGTGAGCTCCAATACCGTTTGAACCATTTGCAAACAGTTTTCAAACCATTTGGACCTCGGGGCAAACTAAAAGGAAATAAAAACAGTTAAAACTGTTTGAAAACATTTGGAAACGGCTGGACCCTTATCATTGCATTTGGCATCCAGTGATCAAACACTTTCCACCTCGTCGGCAATGATGGCGAACAAAAGGTACTACCAAATGATGAAAAATCCCGAGTCATGGGTGGAGGTACTTGCACTCAGATGGGCCAGCGATACGAGCACAGGACCCATGGGGGATAATATAACATCGTCCTCTACCAGTATAAAAAAACCTTTTAAAAGAGCAGGCCAAGCCAGATCTCAATTTATTTGGCAACGATGAGGATATGGTGCGACAATGATAAGCATGAAATCAAGTACACATGAATTTTGCGATTTTGCACGATTCAGCGTGTCAACACGCACTGAGGGTCCATCGGGGCACTCTGACTGAGTGGTCCAGTCTATTAGCACAAGCTAAGGAAACTTGACGATGGTGGCAGAGAAACTAGGACATACAAGGCCTAAGGCTGCTTGCTAGGACACAAACAGCATACCAAAGAGGTTGCGAGGCTGATATACCAATTGCTGGCAGGCAACAGCGGGAAGAACCCAATTATGCATGACAAGACTATTTAGACCTGTTTTACCCAAAACTGGGGACACATTTGATCACGCATTGGGTCCAGACTGAGTCTGGGGATTACTTGAACAGTAGGACATGATCCAGCCGTTTGGCCGTGAGGATAAACCAGAGAGAGAGACAGATTGCGATATTGTGGATGAACCACCAAACCAAACCAGGCATTATGGGGTATCATTGGGAAGGTAGAAGAGATATGCATGAGCTCCAAGACTATTCAGGCCTGGGACAAGAGGCTACAGATGAAGAAGACACTTTCTATCTATTTAATGAGCAATCACATGTGTCGTGTCAACCACCACATGCCTACCACATGTCTCAACGAGACACAACCAATCAGGAGCCAGGAATTGGGGGGATTTGGGTGCCACGAACCAACAGACATTGTACAGTAATCATTGTGATGTAAACCATAGGGCAGTAGTATAAAGGGGCAGCAGAAGGAGAGGGAAAGCTAGCACATCTAGGGACGCTGTACACATTGTGTCAGCTGCTGGAACCATCGCTCTGACAGCCATGGAGGTTAGATTGCTTTGAACAAATTATATACCAGACTCAGAACTTGGGGTGTGGGCCATGGCACAGCCTGGCAAAACTCGTACTTGTATTTTTTTAAAATGAGATATCTGGGTGACTCAAAACTCCCAAAATTTCAAACCAGGATCCTAGTATATTGAGGGGACCTTCAATTAATGAATTCATAAGCAACACATAAACACCTGAAAATGAGAGAAGAGGAACAGGCAATCAGAAGCTTGATTGCCAATTCCACTACATTTCTGTTGCAGGTGTAGTGAGCAGGAGAAACAAATGCATGCCATTAAAAAGTGCAAAAAAGCACCCTATCATTTGATGACCTGTCCTCGAGTCAGATGAAGGATGGGTACTCGGTACTGGGGTGCAGAACATTAAGTGTCCGGGTATTGTTCCCTCCTCCGTAGACATGGGTATTGGACAGCTTTGTAGTAGACAGATATGACCCACGATACCTAAATAGGGTCGTTCACAATAATCCATTCTCCCTTTTCTCTCCTTTTCGATGTTCCCGTCAATTTTCACCAAGGTTTTTTTCCTTTTCAACTTTGAGGTGTAAGAAGGATCCAGATCCAAAAAAATCAGGTTCCCACGTCCGTCCAAGGCTGGATGAAAACCAGAAAAAAAATGAGGGATAAAGGGAACAAAAATGAGTTACTGTGAACAGGTGAGCAAGGGTATTTTGAAAAAAGGGCAGAGAAAGAGAACCTTCCGGAACTTATATTTCACCTAGAATATTCAAGTTCGGAGGGCTACAGGGTCTGTTCAGGGTACATTTGAGGTGTTGGAAGGAGATAACCTAACAACTGGAGAAAGGAACCACTGCGAAAAGGGCCCTTTTTGATAAGACCACATGTAGACCTTTTTGATCCCTTTTCTTCGGTCCCTCTTGTAAAAATGGGAGTAAAAGGGAGTGAAAAGGCCTATCGTGAAAAACCCTAAAAGGAATCCAATCACCAGGTTCGAACCAACGCCTGTGGACGTCAGAAGTATGCTTGGCATTGGCCGATAGCACAGCCACTATGCAGTCACAAAAATTCTAATGGAGTCTCTGAAAAACCCTTCAACACAGCCACTATTTTCCTTAACTGATAATTCATGCAGCTAGTGAAACGGTCATGTAAACTTTAGAAAAGAACGAGAACTTATTACATAAGTACTCGTAATATTCACTCGTCGCATTGGCATACATAAATGAAATGGAAAGATGTCTGTAAAGAGCGGATAGGAAAGTAGATAAGTGAGAGTACAAGTGGAAATGCCAGATGAGAAACATATCAATTGAGAACCAATATTCATAGGTGTGCTTGGAGACTCGGTGAAGCGACGGTGGAAGGAGAAATAAGGATATGTGGTTGTGGCCTTGATTCGGTCATAGAGAGGACAGTGTGCGCGGAATGAAACTCGACGTGGTCAGGTGACCATGATTGCTGGACGTGCGGAAAGCCTGGAGGGCCCGGTGGTGATGTGCTAGCCAATCGGCACTTCCACACCAGTCTGCATAGCCTTCCTAGCTTTGCTCTGTTCAGCTCGCATCCGGGCCATTTTCTGTGTATCCGACCCGTTCAAAGGGGTTGAGAAAGAGATTCCAGGTACTAAAATGGCACTGAGACCACATGGATTTCGTCCGGAAGCAAATGGCCTGTTTGACGAGGTGAGAAAAGCTAAAAGGGGAATTATGCAAAGATCATCTTGGGTTTGACCCATCGCTAGAGTGGAAATTTAAACTCCGATGTTTATCGAATAAAAAGATTCACCGTGATCAAGAACAATAATCATGGCCTGGGTGCTTGCATGTCTACTCAGTGGTATATCAATTGATCAGGTCAATGAATTCTGTGACTTGCCAATTCGGCCAGGCCACAGAGTTGATAGTCAAACTATCAATCAACATTATGCAGTCTGAAGGGATGGTCTGAACCAGTTAGCTGTTGTCAATTCTTTGATCCACCTGCCCTAAACTCGAACTTTACTGATAGCAGATGATTTGAGGAGGAAACAATAAATTTATTGACAATAATTGCTGAACCTTTAGGTTTGGCTACCCTGGGGAAGATCAATTTTGGCCTATTTTCTGCTACAAGTGCAAACAAAGTTTTGTCATATTGTACTTGTCATGCATACGGACAAAATAATTGCGGATTCAGGAAACTGGAAAGCAAGCAATAAAGAATGCAAATATATTTCATGTCTTCTTGTTTCTTTCTGCTTGTTCTGATGTCAGATCCCAAAGACAAGGTAATGATATCCATGGTACTTATATTGAATACTGTCTGTTTGTCATTTCTGCTTTATGTTCGCGCCTGATCCGGCTTGTCATTTGCGTCCTCGGCATTTCCCGAGCGGTCCAGCCCTTCACCGTCACCTCTACCATTTCCATTTACAAGTCTCAAATATGGTGATCTTGTCGTCAAAATAATAAGGGCTAGGATTTTGTCCTGGATCCTGGCTCCCCTCATGCCTCCTACTAAATTTGACCCCTTACCTGGCCACCTAAGCATTCATGCTTCAATCTCAATCTGTCCGCTGACCTTCCGTGCACCCAAATGTGTCAGAACGAAGGCATACCTCCTAGGAAGAATTCAAGACCCTAAGTTCCCAAATATCCCAACATTTGAGTTCACAGTGAATTTAGTTTGAGCGGCAGTACAACATGGCCAAATAACAGGCTAGTTGGCCACCCCGTTAAATAATGGCCTGAGGTCTCAAATGCCCACTCTAAATCATAGAGGGGAATTGTATTAACTATCTCACACAGTTGTGGTGTATACATGAGGCATACAAAATGCCAGAAAATCGAGGTCCGACGGTTGCAAAACACCAAAATTGGGGTCATGATATGAATGAGCATCCTACAAGTAGAAGAAACACCTAGATGGGCAAAATTAAGATCCATGTTGCTTAATGGAAGGTACTGGGACGCACCTGAGCACCCGATTCCATTCCAAGATGCTGATAGCTCCTCCAAAAATCTGACTATTGGTGGCACCGAAATTGAGTTAATGACCTGCAGAGCCATCCGAGGTGAGTAGATAAAATTTCAAAATACCTCTCAGAATGAAGGATTGTATAGTAAGAGGTACTCTGTAATGGTTCAGACCGATAGCAAGGTGGTATTGTGTACTGCGATGGTGGCCAGCATGGCTGACTAAAAAAAACAGTTGTGTTTCCCTGAGTGCGTAGAGTGCGTAGTGGAGGCCATTTCCATCCAGTGACATCAAATACAGAAGCCCAGCATCAGGGGATCAGAACGAGCCCCAAAAGTCACGGATCAACGAAGAAACGGTGGAGAAATGGCCAATGCAAGTGAGGCGAGTGGTCTGATGTCAAGAAATTGATGTCCCCATGCCTCGGATTCCGATCCATGATGCCGTGACTTTTGATCAACTCATCACTTTTGGCTGAAATTTGGTCTGGACCTTCGTTGGAGGTTGTACCTTGTTTGTATATCACACCCGGTCATAATTATCAAGCTTCGGCCTTCTAGATCCCAAGTGGCCAAGTAGGGGGTCTTAAATAGTACATGATTTGCTACCTTCTTTCAATTACTTTGATTCATGTAGGCCTCACTTAGTGTCTTTCCATTTTATCTCGGCACAATATATGGTACCGCTAAATGTATAAAATAGCCAGCTATCATATGAATTCATCTGAATTTTCTTGTCCTTTTCTGTATCAGGCAAGATCAGGCACTGTACACTGGTTGAACATTTCACATTTTTGAGTGAAAAAATTGATAAAAAATGTCGTTCAATTTATAGCCATTTTTCACCGAAAAAAAAAGTGAAAAATTTAAAACATTTTCACCACTTTTTTGACTTGAAATCAAAGTGAAAAATGTGAAACAAATTTTGTGATGTTGTTAAGATGTTTCTTTTGCATTTTTTGACTGAAGTCAAGGTGAAAATGATGGTGAAAAAATCAAAAGTTTTTTCACTAATTTTTTCAGCAGAAATCAAAGTGAAAAATGTGAAACAAAGTTGGTCATATTGTTAAGATGTTTGTTTCACATTTTTGACTGAAACTCAAGGTGAAAAATGCGAAATATCACTTGTTGAACATTTCAATTTTTTGAGTGAAAAAATTCATAAAAATGTTATTCAATTTATTGGCATTTTTTCACCGAAAAAAGAAGTGAAAAATTCAAAACATTTTTCACCACTTTTTGAGTTGAAATCAAAGTGAAAAATGTGAAATAAAGTTTGTGATGTTGCAAAGATGTTTCTTTTGCATTTTTTGACTGAACTCAAGGTGAAAATGAAGGTGAAAAAATCAAAAGTTTTTTCACTAATTTTTTCACCAGAAATCAAAGTGAAAAATGTGAAACAAAGTTGGTCATATTGTTAAGATGTTTGTTTCACATTTTTGACTGAAACTCTAGGTGAAAAATGCGAAACATCACTGGTTGAACATTTCAAATTTTTGAGTGAAAAAATTGATAAAAATGTCATTCAATTTATTGGCATTTTTTCACTGCAAAAAGAAGTGAAAATTTTAAAACATTTTTCACCACTTTTGTGAGTTGAAATCAAAGTGAAAAATGTGAAACAAACCTCATGTTGCTCTTCGAACTAGTAATACCGTTAATTCATACACATTTCAAGGTAAAAACAAAGGTGGAAAAATGAACAGTTTTTTGACCAGTTGTTTCACTAGAAATAGAAGTAAAAAATGCAAAACAAACAGTGGTGGCAAAAGCTAACTCACCCAGAATTCACATGTGTTTCACTCATGTGTTCCGAAGGTGGTTGGCAGCTAAACAAAGCTGATATCACAGTCCATCAATTGTTCTTTGCCAGACAAAATACACACAAAGAATAGACAAAGGACAGACAAAGGAGCTTGGAAATCCTGTGGCCCTTTGTCCTTTGTCCTGTGTCCTTTGTCCTTTGTCCTTTGTCCTTTGTCCTTTGTCCTTTGTCCTTTGTCCTTTGTCCTTTGTCCTTTGTCCTTTGTCCTTTGTCCGTCCTTTGTCTATTGTCTGCCTTTCACTGGTGAAGCAATTCAAGTTTTTTTGACGGAAAAAATGGTAAAAAATTCTGTTTAGTACATTGCATTTTGGGTCCCAGTGGCATTTTAGGTGCATCTCAGGTCCCTGCGTCTATTTCTGGTGTGCTTGGGCCCATGCCACCCACCGTTCCCTCACGGATTTAAAATCCGAAAAATCACCCTTTATTGTTGTTTTAATCAGTACTTGGCCCGCGGTGAGTCCAATCCCAGACGGATTTTGGGCCCAGCGGCATTTTAGGTGCATTTCATGTCCCTGCATCCATTTCTGGTGTGCTTGGGCCCATGTCGTCTGCCGTTCCCTCACGGATTTAAAATCCGACCTAAAAATCAAGCAAAATGGCTGTTTTAATCAGTACTTGGCCCGCAGTGAGTCCAATCCCAGACGGATTTTGGGGCCCAGCGGCATTTTAGGTGCATTTCAGGTCCCTGCATCCATTTCTGGTGTGCTTGGGCCCATGTCGTCTGCCGTTCCCTCACGGATTTAAAATCCGACCTAAAAATCAAGCAAAATGGCTGTTTTAATCAGTACTTGGCCCGCGGTGAGTCCAATCCCAGACGGATTTTGGGGCCCAGCGGCATTTTAGGTGCATTTCAGGTCCAGTACTGATTAAAACGGCCATTTTGCTTGATTTTTAGGCCGGATTTTAAATCCGTGGCAGACGACATGGGCCCAAGCACACCAGAAATGGATGCAGGGACCTGAAATGCACCTAAAATGCACCTAAAATGCCGCTGGGCCCCAAAATCCGTCTGGGATTGGACTCACTGCGGGCCAAGTACTGATTAAAACAGCCATTTTGCTTGATTTTTAGGTCGGATTTTAAATCCGTGAGGGAACGGCAGACGACATGGGCCCAAGCACACCAGAAATGGATGCAGGGACCTGAAATGCACCTAAAATGCCGCTGGGCCCCAAAATCCGTCTGGGATTGGACTCACTGCGGGCCAAGTACTGATTAAAACAGCCATTTTGCTTGATTTTTAGGTCGGATTTTAAATCCGTGAGGGAACGGCAGACGACATGGGCCCAAGCACACCAGAAATGGATGCAGGGACATGAAATGCACCTAAAATGCCGCTGGGCCCAAAATCCGTCTGGGATTGGACTCACCGCGGGCCAAGTACTGATTAAAACAACAATAAAGGGTGATTTTTCGGATTTTAAATCCGTGAGGGAACGGTGGGTGGCATGGGCCCAAGCACACCAGAAATAGACGCAGGGACCTGAGATGCACCTAAAATGCCACTGGGACCCAAAATGCAATGTACTAAACAGAATTTTTTACCATTTTTTCCGTCAAAAAAACTTGAATTGCTTCACCAGTGAAAGGCAGACAATAGACAAAGGACGGACAAAGGACAAAGGACAAAGGACAAAGGACAAAGGACAAAGGACAAAGGACAAAGGACAAAGGACAAAGGACAAAGGACAAAGGACACAGGACAAAGGACAAAGGGCCACAGGATTTCCAAGCTCCTTTGTCTGTCCTTTGTCTATTCTTTGTGTGTATTTTGTCTGGCAAAGAACAATTGATGGACTGTGATATCAGCTTTGTTTAGCTGCCAACCACCTTCGGAACACATGAGTGAAACACATGTGAATTCTGGGTGAGTTAGCTTTTGCCACCACTGTTTGTTTTGCATTTTTTACTTCTATTTCTAGTGAAACAACTGGTCAAAAAACTGTTCATTTTTCCACCTTTGTTTTTACCTTGAAATGTGTATGAATTAACGGTATTACTAGTTCGAAGAGCAACATGAGGTTTGTTTCACATTTTTCACTTTGATTTCAACTCACAAAAGTGGTGAAAAATGTTTTAAAATTTTCACTTCTTTTTGCAGTGAAAAAATGCCAATAAATTGAATGACATTTTTATCAATTTTTTCACTCAAAAATTTGAAATGTTCAACCAGTGATGTTTCGCATTTTTCACCTAGAGTTTCAGTCAAAAATGTGAAACAAACATCTTAACAATATGACCAACTTTGTTTCACATTTTTCACTTTGATTTCTGGTGAAAAAATTAGTGAAAAAACTTTTGATTTTTTCACCTTCATTTTCACCTTGAGTTCAGTCAAAAAATGCAAAAGAAACATCTTTGCAACATCACAAACTTTATTTCACATTTTTCACTTTGATTTCAACTCAAAAAGTGGTGAAAAATGTTTTGAATTTTTCACTTCTTTTTTCGGTGAAAAAATGCCAGTAAATTGAATAACATTTTTATGAATTTTTTCACTCAAAAAAATTGAAATGTTCAACAAGTGATATTTCGCATTTTTCACCTTGAGTTTCAGTCAAAAATGTGAAACAAACATCTTAACAATATGACCAACTTTGTTTCACATTTTTCACTTTGATTCCTGCTGAAAAAATTAGTGAAAAAACTTTTGATTTTTTCACCATCATTTTCACCTTGACTTCAGTCAAAAAATGCAAAAGAAACATCTTAACAATATCACAAAATTTGTTTCACATTTTTCACTTTGATTTCAAGTCAAAAAAGTGGTGAAAATGTTTTAAATTTTTCACTTCTTTTTTCAGTGAAAAATGGCTATAAATTGAACGACATTTTTTATCAATTTTTTCACTCAAAAATGTGAAATGTTCAACCAGTGGTATTGAAAAATGATTGCTTGCCATCATACATGTAATATGACTGTCAGAACCTAGTGAACAGCAAAAGCTTAGGTTAGGTTAGAGGGCATGAGCACTGTGTGACAGGAGTTTTTGATCCATTCAGAAGCTTCTCTCATTCTTAAATTCGAAGCAGACTCTACAGGACTACACAGCTCCAGAGTGGTCAAGATTTTCTCTCAATAATAATAATATAAGAACACAAAATTTGAAATCTCAATCTGTCCTGAATTGGCCAGGTGGTTTCTCCCACAGGGTGTGATGAATATATTTTTTGCAATTACTGTAAGTACATACAAAGCTCTTGCTCTCCACAAACATCTTTCTATAATGAGCAAGAATACCGGAGGAAATCTGGATTGTTAGAGTTCGTTCTTGAAAGTTACCTCTTCTACTAAAGGTTCAGCACCCGCCTCGAAGAGGCCTAATCCACGTCATGGGATCATCATTCAATTGCTGGCACTGGAATGAATAGATATCTCTCTCTCTCACGTACAAAGAGGCAATGGGTAGTGTAATAATCAGTTGGGTGTACATTTGCGGCACATTTTAGGCCAGCGAAGAATTCGAACCACTTACCGAAAGTGGAACAAGAGGTTGAATCGCGGCCCGAGATTCCTGAAGAGGCAGCCGGAGGAGCCTTGATCGTGTGTGTAATGCGCGGACCGGTTTGCCGGTCCAGGCCACCGGCGGCCGCCGGATTCAACTGCGGGAATGGCCAAGGGCCATTGAATATCCGCCGATGTCCACCGTCTCCGCATGATGGACACCGTACACTGTGAATGAACAAATATCCAATGACCTCCAGTGAATTCCGATGGATTTGGTTGGAAATACTGATGGGATACACCCAAAGTTGTGATCAACATATGGTCCATGTACATTGGATGTCGCTGAAAATGAAGTCCACTGGCACTCCATGAATTTCCAGTGGATTCCCATGAATTCCAGTGGATTAAGATGTCAGTATTGCCTTGAATGAATAACAGATGCATGTGATGTCCTATCCCACTTGTAAATGACAGTACTAGTGTGTAGTGATATGGACAAAGACATCAGCTCTTACAAGGGGCCTAAAACCCGACAAACTGTCCAATACGCTCTGTGTACAGCGGATGCTACGTCCGATCCTACCTGTGGAAAATAACTTTAGCACACGTCTGTGGTGGGTGAATTCCACTACACTTACAACATGGATACTTTTTTTTTCTGAACGAAATACGGTCACATCCAACGTCCAACGGATATCAGTCGATGTGAACAGATTCATCGGACTCCGAATTTGAAACGTAGGCCCTCGGATAGGCGCGGTTCTGGTGTTTGTGGCATCAATTTTCCTTACACGGCCCAACCGTTTACGGTTGGCCTAAATATATGGGGTTAAATCCTAACCAGATAAGGGAATAATTCACGTGCAACGCGTGGGAGCCTCAAGAGCGCCTGGTTCATTTTATTTCTCCTTCGCTAATGGTGGCGAATTCTGACCAGTTCAAGGCCTCTTAAATTCATATAGTTTTTATATCATTGACCTCTGAGCATCCCGAGTCCATACATGGCATTTTGGGTGTTCAGTGCTCTGAAAGGTTATATTTGCCTGTAGGGCTGCCGCCCGTTGCCGTCGCGACGGTTTGATGGCACCCGTGGAACGGGTGCCGTGCCCGTCCCGTGAATCATTTTTTTCTTCAAGCAACGGCCCGTCAAACGACGGCCGTGACGGCCATTTCAACGGGTCATACAAATCAACCTTTAAACTGACGCTTTCCGTCATTATTTAGTCCACAGAGACTTCCATCTTGGAAGGAATACACCTTCCTACTCGCCTTACATTTTTGCCGGCTCCGAACAGATGGTATATTGTGTTGGGTTCTCGGCAACTCCCGATCAAGAATCTATATGAAGTTTGATTAATCAATTGCTGTCTCAACACATAATCCAGTTCAAGTACTGATTTGTTTAAACAGTGCGGAGGCTTGTAGTTACTGGTGCAATGGTGGGGGCCACTCGGTGGGATAAACCTTGGTTTGATCCAATCAAAATCTGGTTAAACCGGATTAAGATGTGTTCAACCACGTTTGAACAGAACAGTGTTCATGGTGCACGGCCAAAAAGCCTCCACCCATGAGACTCGAACTCATTGCACTCCTATTTTGAAGTCTGGCTCGTGCGGGTTCGACTCTCGGAAGTGTCACCTTTTTGCAGTCTTTGAGCACCCGACTCCGTTTAAACAAATCAGTGCTTGAACCAGATTATGCATTGAGACAGCAATTGATTAATCAAACTTCATATGGTTACTGCCCGATCATGATTGCCAACGTGCAACCTCCAGGTTTCGGTTGGTTTCTATAGCTGGAAGCACAAAAACATCAGGGTGGGCAGGTAGGAATTAAGCTCATGACAATTGCAGCCCTCATCCACATTTTATTAGGGTCAAAATGCGAGGTAAAGTTTAAAATTCCCACCCTACCTGTCGAGACGGCCGTGACGGCCGTCCCGTTGCCCGTCCCGTCCCGTCAAGGTTTTGGAAAGAAGAAAAACGGCCGTCGAATCGACCGCGGTTGCCGTCACGGCAACGGGTGGCAGCCCTATTTGCCTGTGGATGTGTTTCTGGTAAGTAGGGTCACCAAAATATGGGCGAAGAGATAGACACAAATACCTTATGTAGTCCTAATAGTTTACCTAAAATAAGGGAGCATGTACCCGAGATTTAGGTACCAATTTCCATTGTTCCGCATGCAGGAGCCAGTTCTCATATTTCCGCCCTCTACAGCATCCGAGCCCCGTCCCGTGCAATATTCGTGCCTGCAAATGTGAGTCTCAAACATTACCCATTCATTGGGCCCTTCATATTAGCGGCAGATGGAGTATCTGGTTAATGAGGATAAAACCATTTTTTAGTGCTCGACTGTCAGATGTAGTTGAATTGCCAAGTTTCTGGTCCACAATTGACCCCAGCAACTGTGAATGAAAGATGGGATGCTATATTCATGTATAAGAGACGTGAGAAAAGACAGTGGTGGAATACTTGCCTGATTGTGAAAATATTGATCTGCTACTTGTTGAACACTTCCGATCAACTTCAGATGGTACAATTCCTGGGACACGGACACAAATACAGAGAGCCTGGAATTATAACGGGGATCCGAATTGTTCAAATACTATCTACCCCAAAAAATTAATGTCATTTTCTGGTGCAATATTACAGCAGCCATCAACGCCGCGGAGCGGCGATTTTTCACACAAGGGCACCCACTGAGGTTCTGAAATCACGACAAATTGCTCTATGGTCCCTGCTTACTAGGGGAGGATATCTCTCAATCTTTTCCTTGTCCTTTTTCTTCCTCTTTCCTTTTTCGGCGTATTTTTCCTAATTCTTTTGGGAACCCACAAACACCGTACCCGAGCCCTCGGATACGCTCACCGGCCACTGGCCGGCATCGACGGCACTGGCCCTCTGATCACCCGATGGCATCGGGGATCAGCGCAAGCCGTCGGACGACACCGGTGAATGACGTCCACCGGCGTCCTTTGTTACTCCGCGCATATAACTCAGATCATTGACCTGCACGTCGTCCTGGCGGGATCGGAAAGGCTCGCACGAGGTTAAGCAGAGTTTGAAACAGGTGAGCGGAAGTGATCGAACCCACGATCGGCGATGGCAAGGTCATTGACAACGTAGAACAGCTGATACTTATTCCAGAGCCTCGGGACTGATGAGCCAAAAGCGTTTGCGGTGACTCACCGATGTCTACCACTTGTGACGAGACACTACCACCATGCCTGTCTCATTCCCAGTTGCAACGCACCCAGCAAAACCATACCCATTCCCGAACGGCCGAGCTGCCTATACTGCAGAAGAAACACTTGCTGCTGCATGCAAAGACCAGCACGCGAAAACTGGCGAAATCCTACAATTCTCACTCTCTAACGATATTCACGAATCGTACGCAGCCCAAACAAACCCTTCGCCCAAGTGGTGAACTAATGTTTCTTTTTGACATGTCAGGGGTCGAAACTTGAACGCCAAGCACCCGAACATCGTCCCCAGCGCGAATGGCTTTGTCGCGACTTTGCTGGATGCATACACCCAGGACCGTGCCCTGGTGATTCGCCCCGACGATGTGTGGCTCGCCATCCTCTGCCAATTCAATTTCTTTGTCGTCGCGCGGGCAGAACTCCTGCGCGCGAACTTCGTCGCGCATGAAGGGAAAGAGGAGCTTACAATTGTTGCTATGCCCGCGACGCGCTACACCGTGAACTACGGGGACATCGCAGACCAGATGGCAGACCTCATCGAAAAGAACGTCGTCGATCCTTCGCTGCGTGCCTGGGCCACACCTAATTTCACCACGACCACCCCTAACGACAGGGTTGTGGGTGCCGTTCTGTTCATGGCGACGCTTAAGAACTATTTCAACTACAAAATCATGCTGATCGGCTGCGGCATCCCGCGGGTAACGCTCGAGGGGGAGCGCTCGGACTGGGTCGATATTCTTGGCCGGCTCGAAAAGCTTAAAGAGTACGGCCTCGAGGCCATCGCGTGGTACCACCTCCTTCGTCCCGTGATTACGCGCTTCGTCGCGGCGTTTGACGCCCCCGCGAGCGCGGAGAACGTCGCCTTCTGGCAGCGCGTGGCGCATTATGTGCCCGGTGGTAGCGGGTTTGGCGCTTATTACAACGGATGGATCTCTGCCTTCACGGCCTTCAGCAAGAAGGGTGAGTGGATTGGACATACACTGGACACTGAGGTACGTGGATATACTCATAAGTATATGTTGCTGTTCAAATTTAGCATACTGATGATACAATCGTTAGACATCAGCGCCTGCTCCCGTCCCTGAGACGCTCACCGCGGCGCAGTTCTGGAAAACATACAGAAGCTCAGACATGCATCGTGACAACCAGCAACTCGTGCTCGACGGGACGCCATACCATCCCCTTCATCGCGGCAGGATCCCACCGGGCTACGGTGAGGCTGATGTTTTGCTTATCGACAACGGCGAGCGCTTCGAGTGCGCAATGGTCGCGGGGTCCGTCGGCACTCGCGTGCTATCTAGCGGCGACCGCGCCTTGTCTGCCGGCGGGGCAGATGATACGGTGCAGTCGGTTGCAGGGTGGTGGTTGCTTGTCAAGGACGAGGAGAAGTTGAAGATGAGGGAGATGGAGAAGAAGGCTGAGTATGCGAAGTCTCCGATGAATTTCTTTGTGTTGTAATAAAAGGACCAATGCCTGTACTAGCTATATTGATATTCGGGTCGGATCAGCTTGGGCCAATAAATATTCTCTAGAGCTTGGGGTACACCTTTTAAAATGTACTTTCGGCGAGTTGCCGCGTGTAAGCCCTCTGGAGACATGGTCCGCCTTCAGAAGATACAGGAGTTTGTCTCAATTCCTGAATCAGTCACCCCCAAAAAAAGTCCCATACAGCAAATGCGCAAAAGCAGTACCAGGATATTCCGGCGGAGCCATTGAATGCACTAAATAGTTGAAAAATCCAAATTTATAAGTGACAAAAAAAAAGATGAAAAACGTTGTTCCAAGTTTTCGGCATCGATGCAGTTCCCTAAACAGGATGTTGAGATCAAAGGCGTCTAGCATTGAGTTGCGCCTGAGATTTATCTAAAATCTTTATCGTGCTCCATTTCATCAGGAAAACCTGACGTTCCCCCATAGACCACGAGAGACCAAGAAAGACACCGAAGACGTTATAGAAAAGGCTTGTCTATAAAGAAAGGTGGGAGGGGCGGGAGTTGCCACATAGACGGCCATAGTAGTCACTCAGTCTATGGAGTCGCATAGACAGTACTATAGCCAGCAAATCCCTCGTAATTCTCAAAACACACCACCATTCAAATGGAAAAAATATATTCAATAAGCATCAATGTACTAAAGACAAATAAATGTAATGATAAGAGCAATGGAAAGTGACATCGCAACATCCCGAAGGCAACATAAGCGAAGATGGTCGGAATGGTTCAGGCCTTCAGGACTTGCTGCTTGCCAATGCTGGGGAATAAAAATCGGAGGATTTGACAATCTTGAGGCAAAAAAATTGAGCCGAACCGGCGATTGATAGTCACTTGAAGTCGAGGCTCTTGATCCGATGCGTGCAGGGGCAGCTTGCCCGTTCTGACAGAGTTTGAGGCAGCAGCAGTACTCCAGAGTGAACAGGCCCGAGTAGAGAGGCTCTTATATAACTTGGGCTTTCTTTTAGTGACGACTTGGTTTTGGGACTTGTGACGAGACAGCATTGAGGTGGCAAGGATGACACAACAGCATCACAGAGCTTGAAGTGGTGTGGATGAGGTCTTGAATACAAGAAGTGGAAGCTCTTGAGGTGTGTGACTCGCAGCGGGACGGGCAGAAGTAAGGAGCAGGGAGAAAACTCATCAGCAAGTCGACAAGTTCACTTTTTCGTCTTTTTCAAGATACAAAAGCTGTAAAAAGAGGAAAAGATCCAAAAGAGATGATCACTTTCTAGGCCAAGTCCCATTTCCAAGTCCCATTTCCAGAAAAAGACGAAAAGACACCGATAAGAGACGTCATCATCTAAGCCTACATATAAGCCAGGAAAAGAGCTCCTCGAGTGGACATAATAGGAATACTATTTGAGACCAGTTAGTTGGCCACTTAAGCATTTATGCCACGGCCCTGGGCTTCTGCCGGAGCCGGGACCATCCAAACTATGTTGCAATGAGTGCATGCATCCTGTGAAGAGTTTGAGTCCATTGGCGCCGAAATATTTGAGGATTTGAGCCCACAAGGAATTTATTTTGACCCGTAGTCCAACATAGCCAAAGAATAGGTTAGTTGGCCACCCCGCGAACTACCGGGTTGGACTCTCAAATGGTGGTTGGCCGCACCTGGGATCATAGATACAGGCTATATTTACTATTTAAAATGGTTATGATGTAGATATGAGGTGTATAAATTGTCTGAATACATGCTTGCAACCGAGGGAAACCTCCGAAAATCGGGGCCGTATGATGAATCAGTGTACTGCAACTGGGAGAAAAGCCGGGATGGGCCAAGTTAAGATCCAGCCTACTCAATTGGAAGTATTTGGACGTACATGGATGCCTGACTCCATTCCAGGATGCCGACCGCTCCTCCAAAAAATCCGACTACTCAGCACGACTGAAACTGGGTGAATTGAGATAATGGCCTCCAGAGCAATCAAGATCAATGGATAAAACTTAGGAATACCACTCAGAGGGAAGGATTGAATAGTGAGAGGTCCTGTGCAAGATTCCGGACCGATGCCATAGCCATGTCGTGGACCGCGACGGTGCCAGCATGACTGACCTAGAATAAAGTTGTGCTTTTCACGAGTGTGTTAGGAAGGTTATTACAGTAAATTGTCGTCTAGTAGCTGTGAAGAGGGACGTCCAGCATCGGGGGATCCGAACGAGCCCCAAAACTCGCGGATCGACCAAGAAATGGCGGAGAAATGGCGACGGCAAAAAGTGAGTGATAAGAAATTGATGTCCCCACGTTTCGGATCCCGATCCGCGATGCCGTAGCTCTCGATCAATCCATCACTTTCGGCTGAAAATTGGTCTGAACATTCATTGGAGGTCATACTCCATTCATACATTCTGCCCAGTCATAATTATAAACACCTGGCCTTCTAGCTCTCAAGTGGCCAACTAAGTAGGGTGGCCAACTAAGGGGTCCCAAATAGTAATTATATATAATGAGGGGATAACTCGGACAAGGGTGTATATACGAGCCGGCATGCAATAAGTAGTAAGTAACCCAGTAGCGATGTCAACTCAGAACAAAAGACTGAGCCTACAAGCAACGGCACTGTAAGAGAAATGGGTATCACAGGCTATGTGATCCCCGGAAAAACGACTTATATTCGGGTCCAAATACTGGAACCTTTATATAATCAGTCGTACACAAGCTTTCACTAAAGAAGTCTTAGAATTGAACCAAAGCTAGCGTCGTAGTTCAAATATGTAAGGCTGCTATCAAAGCTTAAGAAATGAATGAGCACTGGTGGCCCGGTTTAGGAATCACGCTAGTAGCGGAGAGTGAAAGTTTCACGGTTGTGTATTGCAGGTAAGTAGATCATGCCAGTACAGGAGGAGGACGAGCCTCTTATATACTACTAGCTACTGGATGAGTCACAGTTCAGTGACTCACATTGACTCATTGACTCCAACCTGCATAGCATAACACTGGAAATGCGGGACAGAGTCATAAGGCTGTGTTCAACCGTGAGAAATACAAGATACGAGGCATGTAGGCTAAAAACAGTGTAAATATGTGCCTACAAGCCCAAAAGTGCTAATATCCATCACAGGCACCAATTAGCATAGCATTGTATGTATTGGAGAGACCTCACTGATAGATACAGTGTGGCAGGGGAAGATGGCCCGCATGCGGAAATCCCACTTTATTTAGATTTTCTTCGCAGTCTTTCGATTAAACCCTATCTAGCGTACATCATTATTTGTTTCGTAAATACGTACCCACAGTCAATTTTCTCGCTCGTTCTCTCATCGTCGCGGCCAGTGCAGGGCAAGTGCCCAGAGATTCAGTGGAGAATCTTGACCATCCGACTCCAGAAAGCCTCCAGTGGCCACCAACAACCTCGTTTTCGCCCCCAGACGACCGCACTCATTTTACGCTCCCACGCCACTATACCGGTACTCTCCTTCGCCGCCATTTTATACTCTATGTCCCGAGGCCGTCCCAGCATTTTTATTTCCGAAATCTACTCTACATACCTCGGCCTACCGACCCATTTCCAGAACCACAGACCGGCTCCCTGCCTCTTCTTCAACGGTTCAAATGACAAGTGACGCCCCTGGGTGTAGATGACAAACGGGACTGTATCTTCTCTTAAAACACATTCAGAATAGGTCATAAAACATGTATGCACCGAAGCCATGCGGTGCGATGGAAGGCACCGGTGGGAACACGGAAGAGTCGACAAGTCAAACAATTGGCAGGACGTGGAGGTCATTTGTCAACGACACCTGCATTGTATCCCATCAGTAATGTTGCCGGCATAGGAACGAGGTAAGCACACACCACTCAAATAGGTGGGCTTAAGGTCGCCCTCTGTGCACGGCACCTAAATGCCAGGGTGGATATCATCGTCACCGACGGCAGCGGCCCAGTGGCGACAGACATACTGCTGTTTGAGGTCGGGAAGGGGCAGAAGGGGCCGAGTAGATGTCCGCACCTATTCCAGCTGAATAATAAATTAGAGAGGTGGCAGGAAGAAGAGGAAGAAGATGCACGCAAATTCGCAGCAAACCCTGTGGTGGGTCTGTGTAGGTCTACATCTCAGAGCCAGGGAGCCGCCACGCAGCAAAGGAAGGATGCAGTACAGCTTGGGGAGGATAGGGTAGGGGGGATACTTCTTAAACAGTTTCGAGACCAGACTATCGGGAGAGGAAAGACAAGAGACCACAAGATCAGGCTTCCCAAGCGCGAGTCCAGTTATCTTGCGCACAGCACAGCTATTTTGGACTTGAATACAAGCGGGTAGACCCTGCAGACCCCGTGTACATTGAGACGAGGAATGAAGACTCTGGTGACCTTGTCCACACCTACACCTCCTTGACCATGGCCCCTGTATTGAGCATCACAAATGAGGACCTCCTCCAGCTCATGCACCAGATCCTCCAGATCTTCCCAACCTTTGGCTGCTGCATGATTGATGGCCTTGCCAGCTGGGTCACCACGTCCCCACATCTTGCATTCACGAGTTGTACAATCACATTCATGGCCCCCCAGTTTCTTGTTCAGACAATCTCACAGGATTCCAGCCTGGGGGAAGGAAAGAAAGAGGGAGACTTGACTTGAAACAGACTTGCTTGTGGTGCATCAAACAATTGCCCAGTCAAGCAATGAAATTTCGAAAAGACCAGGAACTTGGAAACGAAGATTCAATTCCTGTATTTTCAAAACCCAGCCAGAGATTGGCAGAAACAAGAACAAGAAACAATGATTCAAAACTGGAGAGATAGCTGCACAAACGAAATTGTTGAAGACAAGAACAAAACTCTTGAAGACAAGAACAAAATGGTGAAAGTGTGATTTGTGTTTTTGTCAAGACATCTTGAAGTTTCTGCAATTATTTTGGTGTTGTTCTTGCATACAGGGTTTTGGTTTCATCTTGGGGTGTTTTCATTTCTGCAGAGCAAGAATGAAGTTTGGACGCCTTGGTGTGCCGATTTATGGTCGCGATCGTCATGAATCACGATAATCACCAGCGAAATCACGCATCAGTGCATGCAAAATCACCAATTTCATGCTCTGCGAAATCACTTTATTTTTGTCCATTGAGGACGCCCATACACCCCGCTCCGTGAACAGTCCTATTTTCGAGAAAAGTTTAGTCTCAACTCTGGTGTGCATGAAATGCTGGCTTCAATCAGGCTATACTACGACAGCCATGCTCATAAGTAAAACCCCACATGCTCCGCCAGGACATTCCCTCCATACTAAGTTAAGGCTCAAACTTTCAGTTATAATTCTCTGCTCTAGTGAAACTGAGAGACACCCATAGTGGGGACCGGAGTCATATAGCCTGTTATAGACAACCATAGACACTCAAAGATGGCTTGTCAGTTTGAAAGACCATGAAAGACTATTAGTCACCCTTCTACTTCATGGCATTTCAGTTTTTCCTGGACAGAAAATAGCACATGGAGGTTCTCGAAGTATTTATTACAGTTCTTTGCAGAACTTAGGGTGTGGCCTGTTTTTTATTTTTTATTTGTAAGTTTTCACGAGAACAGCGATTAAGATATCATTTCTCAACCGTTTGCTCTGAAAATAGGCTCATTCGATTCGCACGGAAACTTCAAATTCCCGGAAAGAGCAGAGGGCCTCGTCCCCTGGGTTTTTCCATGGGCACCGAAAATCTCCCTTTTGGGATAGATTCCCGGGTTTTTCAGTGGTTAAGCAGAGAACACGTCCCATGGGCTCTATTTTGCTCCGATTGACCTAGATTTTATTATTATGGACTTCGACAAATCCGGAGGGCCTAAAATACCGGGATAGTAAATGTGAATGCTGGTTCGAATGTACCATACACTTTGGGATCAACAATATGAAAGGAATGTATCTATGAAGTGTATATTTGAAGTATTGATCCCGTTCAAAATACTGGTATTGCAGGCCCTCCGGAATATGTTGAACTGTATCACAATAAAATCCTAGGTCAATCGGAGCAAAATAGGTCCCATGGGACGTGTTCTCTGCACAACCACTGAAAACCCGGGAATCTATCCCAAAAAAGAGATTTTTGGTGCCCATAAAAAAACCTAGGAGACGAGGCCCTCCGCTCTCACACCTAGGATGGGAACCTTTTAAGGTCGCTTAAAAGATCTATGAAAAGAATGTGTATTTGTAGTCTAATATATCTTGATTGATTTAGCGAGATCCAATGAAGTAAGAAAGGATTACAGACACAACTAGAATTCATAGGTCTTTTCGACTTGATTGATTTCTATCTTATTCACCATGTGAGAAAGGTGTCTGAAAAGAAGGTGCCAAATCAACCATTTTGGGGTATCAACGGTACACAAAAGCACATTGTAAAGTACATGTTCTAAGCCAATGAGGGATTTTTGCCGGAAAATGCCGGACATCCAATGGCAAAAATCCCTCATTGGCTTAGAACATGTACTTTACAATGTGCTTTTGTGTACCGTTGATACCCCAAAATGGTTGATTTGGCACCTTCTTTTCAGACACCTTTCTCACATGGTGAATAAGATAGAAATCAATCAAGTCGAAAAGACCTATGAATTCTAGTTGTGTCTGTAATCCTTTCTTACTTCATTGGATCTCGCTAAATCAATCAAGATATATTAGACTACAAATACACATTCTTTTCATAGATCTTTTAAGCGACCTTAAAAGGTTCCCATCCTGGGTGTGTCTTTCCGTGCAAATCAAATGAGCCTATTTTCAGGGCAAACGGTTGAGGAATGATCTCACAATTGCTGTTCTCGTAAAAACTTTCGGACAAAGGGCAGGACAGGATTCCCGGGTGCTGGAAATCCTGACCTGCCCTTTGTCCGTCCTTTGTCTATTCTTTGTCCTTCCTTTGTCTGGTAAAGAACAATTGTCAAACTGTCACACATCTTTTGTTTGGTAGATCATTACCTCTGAACCACATGAATGAAATGCTGGGAATCCTGTCCTGCCCTTTGTCCGTCCTTTGTCTATTCTTTGTGTGTCTTTTGTCTAGCAAAGAACAATTGTCAAACTGTGACATGGGCTTTGTTTGGCTGCCAACCACCTCCGGACCACATGAGTGAAACTCATGTGAATCCCGGGTGAGTTGGCTTTTGCCCCCAGTGTGAATGATTCCAGATGTTTGGAATATGGGGTACGGCGGAAAGGATGGCAGAGACTTTCTCCACAAATCGTGAGCACACAATTTGGATGAAGCAATATTAGCTGCACTTAAGTTCCGTGCCCATGGCACACCGGCCTGTGCCGTGGGCATGCTCACCACTCCCAAAACTTAAGTTCAGCCTACAACTGGAGTCTTATTTGAAGAAATTAAGTCTTGATTACATAGCTATGTTGTAGACTAGCATGACTAGAACTTGAGTTTCGTACCACTTAAGTCCTTGATCACTCAAGTGCTGTCCGTGAACTTACATAAGTTTCAAAAATCCTTGAATGCCCTGTGTATGTGATTTGTACCATGTACTCTGAGTTGAGGGCTGCGATTGAGCAGTGGGCACAGATGCCTTGATCCTGGATCCTCTTGTAATTTTCGCCGATTGCTAGTTAGTATGTACACCCTCAACTTCTCGCACATTGTACACTAGTAGCCAGCCCTGTACCCTCGTTCGAATTCTAAACCTATTCAATACGCTACTTTCCGGGGAAACCGGGAGAAGTCAATATTGGTGGTACCAGGGTCAGTTGTCACGATTTAGCTATCTAATCGCGACAACACCTTATCTAAGCGCCTAATCAAGCGCTCATCTATTTAAACACCAAGGCTATGCTTGAGTCATCAGTGATCAGACAGCCAGGGATCGGGTTCCCACAGGAACATGCCGATGAAGCATGACGGATTGGTGATCGGACAGCTGACAGGTGTCATGCTGCGGACATGTGGAGTATGCATGGGCATTACTCAGAACACATGGCTCCAGGACGTTTCTTACTCAGAACACATGGTTCTGGCATGTTTATTATTCAGAACACATGGTTATGGTGCTTATTGCACATGGACGCTCTATTGTATATATTATTAGCACTAGTTACATAGCCACAGTTGAACAGTATAAGTAGTGTAGCTAGTCGCTTATATTCCTTAGTCTTTTATTCCATCATTCTTCGAGCCTCACTCTTACCGAGCACCTCCAATCCGCATTGTGCGTCCATTGGGTGTTCTTGAGCCTTGAGCGTGACATCAGTGGTATTGATCTACCCTGTCTTTAGTCGGTAAAGGTCCTCTGGAAAAATATGGAGTACTTGGGATTATGGGTTAGGGGAGCTATGGGTTAAGAAAGCTTCCGCTGTACGTATTTCCGGGGAGTCAATGGTCCTGGCCTCCGAATTCATATTGTTCAGCTCGAAACAAAATCAGCGCAGATTGGGCGTCGCTAAGCTATGGTGCTGTTTATAATTCTCATATATGAACAGTGTTTTATTCTGGTTTATAAACACCCACTTAGAAGCACTAGAATTACGGTGTTGCGGTGAATTTTCGTGTTGTAACTTTCCCAAGGTAAGGAATGAAAATAAATGCAGGCTCAAATCCACAGGAGTATCAACAAATTGGCAATTTCAAATGAGATAATAGCACAGTGCTAGTCCGGGAGAGGTAAGAAGGTCAATTTCGGATGATTTGGCCTTTGAATTTATCAAATTTGTTCCAGCGACGACCAGCAGATGCCGAAAAGACTATCATTACTGCTGACTTCAGGCCCGGCCTGGCAGATGCTAAGCAATGCTTGGTTGCACAAGGTGTGCATCTGCTGAATTTGAAGGTTTCTCGTGGTTTACGTAGAAGTTCTCTGTTCAATTTGGGGCTAGTTGATAAACAGTCTTTTTTGCCTTTTTTTCTCCTCTCTCGTTTCCTCTTTCTGAACAATTTTTATGCAAACGACCGAATATCCTGTGAACTACACAGTTTCATCCATCATGAACCCCATCTCCTATTTCGTTTTTTTTTCTGATTCAGACTCTTCAATTCCGAGTCAAATCTACATTAGGGTTCTGTTTCTCTTCTAAGTTCTCGACCACCAAGTCCAGTCCACGTCAACCGAGGTTCCTGGTTACAACTTGCATGATTGAATGCCCCTGTTGTCTCATAAATAAACTACATTCATGCACCCCCACCTAGTGTCACCCCAATTGAATCCCGACATGCCACCGGTGCTACTTGGGTGCCACGCCGGGGGAAAAAGCCAGGGCACCCGGTTTCCACATGAGTTTCGCTCATGTGGTCGGCAGGTGGTCAGCAGGCCCGACAAAGAGTGGCTTAATATTCTGCCTAACAAAGGGGCATCTATTATTCAATTAGATAGCACAAAATAATACTCCGACTTAGAGGGACTTGTTTGTGTCTTTGAACCATGATGGTGCTCTGATGTTTGGCATACCTCCCAAGGCACTTGTGGCGACGTCGTGGCTTGACACAACAAACCATCCAGGGGGCAATGGTTGTGGGTCCAGGACCGGCCAGAGTTAGCCGAGTGGCTTGGCCGAATGGCTTGCCCCGCTTAGCAGAGTTTGAATTGGGTGGGACGGGCTTGTGTGGCTTGGGCTTGTGCTCGGCTACACCAACAATCCTCCCTGTGAGTATTTCTATCATAACTATCCCCGAGTCCATTGAAATGGTTTGTACTCTTCCGCATTAGTCTCGGGATCTCCCGGCCATCCTCATCGTTGTGATCAGCGATCAAACAGTGTTCAGCGACATGAATCTTGTTTCGGGCATTCAAACCCAGTCTGCGGCAAGTCTTTACTGTATATCCACCCCTCTTCTGTCATCATTTGATGAGTTAACAATTATACTTGAGATTAAAGTTGTCTGCATCTGCACCTTCGGCCACAGTTGTACCGCTACGTAGTACAAATACTCTCCATGACTTTGCCACCAGAGCACAACCCACGACATGACCTTCAGGCTTCTTTTTCTTCCAGGGGCGCATTTGGAGAGCAGACTTCTGCCATTCAACTGGGTTCTTCTCTTCAACATCTTCCTCTGCTGTGCGCTTTTTGTTCCGGGGATGGGGATATTGTCATCGACTCCCTGTTTAAGTGGTTTGTTGCGCTGAAAGGTTGGGGGTCAGTATTCGGGATCATAGAAGACAAGCCACTTCCTTTTTGTTGGCTAGGACGAAGTTGGCCGAATGGCTTGCAAGCCGATAGTTGAGACTTATAAAATATGTGCCTCAAAATGTTTGGTTCAAATTGTTGACTATTCGTGAATGTTCTTTGTCAGAACTTAGGCCACCTCCATGTCCTGGTACTTCCATTCAATCTGATCAACAGAAACTGCATTCAGACACTTGAGGAACAAATATTTGGTCAATGTCCCCATGTATTGCATGCACAGTCGCACACCCAGGATGGGAACCTTTTAAGGTCGCTTAAAAGACCTATGGAAAGAATGTGTATTTGTAGTCTAATATATCTTGATTGATTTAGCGAGATCCAATGAAGTAAGAAAGGATTACAGACACAACCAGAATTCATAGGCCTTTTCGACTTGATTGATTTCTATCTTATTCACCATGTAAGAAAGGTGTCTGAAAAGAACGTCAATGAGGTGCCAAATCAACCATATTTGATTTTTGGGGTATCGAGGGTACACAAAAGCACATTGTAAAGTACATGTTTTAAGCTAATGAGGGATTTTTGCCATTGGATCGGAAAATGCCGGACAAATAGCAAAAATCCCTCATTGGCCTAAAACATGTACTTTACAATGTGCTTTTATGTACAGTCGATACCCCAAAAATCAAATGTGGTTGATTTGGCACCTGATTGATGTTCTTTTCAGACACCTTTCTTACATGGTGAATAAGATAGAAATCAATCAAGTCGAAAAGACCTATGAATTCTAGTTGTGTCTGTAATCCTTTCTTACTTCATTGAATCTCACTAAATCAATCAAGATATATTAGACTACAAATACACATTCTTTTCATAGCTCTTTTAAGCGACCTTAAAAGGTTCCCATCCTGGGTGTGTCGACACAAGCCATTCTGCTCAGGGGCGGTGCACCACCCAGTAAGGCTTTGATCATGACACAATTATTCTGAGGTTTGTGGGCCGGAAAAGACATCCAAAATGTAGGTTTACGTTCCCTCTTCCATATCCCAGTGAGATCAAGATGAATTCATAAGATCTCCCTCGGATATGGACGCAAGCCATTCCGCCTCGCTTAAGTCACGTGAACAAGCCATTCTGCCAATGTCCCGCCCGACTGCCAGCCTTCTTCAGACGGACAAAATTTCCAGCCAATGGCAAGTAGTACCTTGCCAATGGATACACCTAGCACAAAATTTGAGCTATAAGACCACGAAGGTTGAACCCAGCGAGAATTCCATCCCCTTAATTAAATTGAAACATTGTGTCAGGATCAATGGCATGAAGCATGGATATATGCCTCCAATAGTCCTTAGATATTCTAGATTCCATTGGTTTGGTATCTTTTGACACTCACCACGAAAAGAAATAGAAACATTAGCAGAGCAGGCCAAAGTCACAACACAGAACCTCGAATTCATCAATTTTCCTACTCATTCAAACACCAGAGGTGAGGACGCTGACATGGGAGTATTCTATACCCTAATACATCAATAAATCGCATCAGTGTCGAACCGAACCAAAATTGTTTACAACTTATGTGACTGAGACGGTCAAGTAATAACTTACAGGGCAGGGATGGGGAATCATGCTATCAGCAAGTAAAAACATCGGAAAAAATTGAAAGCCAATGAAAAGAATACTTACTCAATACAGTGGGATAACTCTGAAAGAGCCAATAGTGTTTTTAACACGTACTTCGTTCGGGTGAACCACGCCCACGCCCGTTTGATGGCATCAGACAAAGTGGCTTGTGATGCCAATTGGGATGTTCAACTTCGGTCAACCCGGCGTCAATTCATCAATAAGGTCCCTTCAAAGCAAAGTCGCTTAGCGCTTAGCGCTTAAGCCTTAAGCTGCTTAAGATCATGTGAACGTTACCTGCGTGATTTCCTTTTTAAATTTTTCATCCGAGTCGAGTCGCTCTACCACTCTTTACATCTCTCTCTACCCCATCTACATACCCAATAATCATATTAATCAAGCCTATAATGTCCAAGAGGAAGGCCACCGAGTTACCTCCCATCTCGTGGACCAGGAACAATGGCGACTTGATTTGGAAGCTCATCGCCGAGGTCGAAAAACCCGAGTTTCAGCTCGTTATCTTGGGAAAAAAGGACCCATCTGAGGTGCGAAGGCTTTAGAGGAGCATTCTCCGATGTTTCTTATAATTTCTGCAGCCAGAGGTGAAGGGCGGGATCCTGTGCATATTCCCCAGCTAAATGGAGGTTCCCTGCCTTGGGAATATGATTCCGTGTGCATAGATAACGAGTCTCCGCAGTGCAATGAGATCCAGTGTGAGCTTGCCAACGATATCATCCAGGGAGATGTCGTTGTCCGGTGGCGCTAGCATGTTGCGTAGAACCATATGGGTCAAGTAAGTTTCCTTGACTTTATCGTGATAGTTCTCCTTTGGCATTGGATTCCTGCACCTCTCGGAAGACTGGGCACAAGAGTAAGGTTATTTGCAGAGAGACAATTATTACCAATGGCTTAGGAAGCATGGCTATCGATGCCCACATGGCACACGCCCGCGATCGCTGAATTACTTATAAAGGAAATCACGCAAAGTGACGCTCACATGATCTTAAGCAGCTTAAGGCTTAAGCGCTAAGCGCTAAGCGACTCTGCTTTGAAGGGACCTAATATATGGCTGAAAGATACTAGTATGTAGTAAATTACATATGCATCCAATGGTATTGACCCAGATATATTATGACTTACTCAACTTTTGGTCGCAAGCCGTGTCCAAGCCCATTTTGATGGCATCAGGCAAAATGGCTTGCGCAAGCCACTTTGTTCCCGAAGCAAAGGAGGGATTTCTTGACCTATCCCAGACATGAGAGGTTTCCATATTATTCATGTGTTCATTGGGATGGTGTACGGAGAAGAATTGCATAATTATGTGAATTCAACCGGTTACGGTAAAACCGTAATCCAACCGTCATCAAATAATAATTGCTGCAACCAGAAACAGGTGTCTGGAGGGTTGGTTCGCATTCTTGAGGGCATCTGAAGCCTTGTTCCAAAGTAATTAGCTAAAATTTTGGCATGAGGTACCGAAACACTTGCATGGTTCAGAAGTCCAGTGAGCTGAACTTTGGTTTTGTGAATTTCTTAACATGGAGGACAGTTCCCCCAAAGTTTTCACTACAGTTAAGAGCAACAAAGTATTCTCTATCCATTGACCATCACAAGCCAGCAGGCTTGTATATGGGGTATGAGTTGTCTGCATCATTTGTCACGGTGTTGATGAGAATTTCTGAAATATTGAAATTATGGAATAAATGGTGTCCCAGGCACCTGCAGGGGATGTATAGTAATATATATAGCACATAAGATTTAACCATATGGTCCTAAATATTGAGCAATGAGCGCAAGCCACTTTGTTGATGGCAGACTGGCGGAATGGCTTGCAAGCCGAAAAGCCGGGCTTGGGCTTTGATCACCACCCAAATCCAAGCCCAAGCCCGAAAAAAGCCATTCCGCGCAGGCACAAGCCATTCGGCCAAGCCAAAAATGTCACTCTCCAGGACCGGCGGGTATCTTATGTAATACCGCCAAATTTTTGTTCTGGGTACCCTGCAGCCACCTTTTCCTTTTTGGGCCGGATAACCTTTCAAGGACATGTGAATGAACAGAATGAAGATTTTGAAGATTTTGAAGGCCCAACCAGACAACTTCCAGGCGGTAATCTGCTATTCTGTTCAATTCAACACTGGAGAATTCCTGTTCAGGGCTTTCTTGGTTGTCATGCTGTAAAATGTTCAATCTTTTCAGTCGATTCTTCCACAGGTACAAAGACCTCAAATTTCAACAGAAAGGCTGTAGGAAATTTCAAGATGATTCAGAGTTCAATCTAAGTTGAAACCAAAATTCCCCCCGGAAACAATGAGTATTCACTCCAAATCTCAGTCGTCTAAGTGATCCTGAAATGGATCGCTGCGAGGCCTGGGATGATATATGGGGCCAAATATTAAATCCTGAATGGCACTTCTGGCATCTGGTAGGTACTATGTGCTGTTGCAAGAGCTTTCTCTGCACATAGGTGATATTGAATGTGGAATGGTACACCACCGAAAAATAATAAGATCTCGCCCGCACTTACTCCGTATCATCTATGTACATGTATTGAACCTTTTGTTACAATGGAGGCTGGGTAACGAGTTTGGAACCCTTTATTGCAGAGAAGTATGTCGAATGATGGTTTTGAATTGCATTTTGTTCTGATCCCCAGTTTTTGCCACTTTTTTACCGAAAATCGTGGTCTGAAGGTCCCCACGCTTGAAAATTGCCATCCGAGCACCTCTACGTGTTTTATATTGTTAAACTATGATATCTGAACAATATTTTGACTGTTTCGAACCATGGAATTCAACAACCCCGCTGATGTGTGACACCCAACCACAGCTCGACATCCACAGTACCCCAGGTCACGGGACTGTCGAATTGGTACCTCACTTAGCTCATGGGTACGTACCCAGCGGTTAGCTGGAATCATATGTATATTCCATGTACTTATGGACATCTGACACAACACATTAACAACTTTTCTGGACATGGGGTAGTGACAATAACTTGTCAGCTTATTGTTTGGGGCCATTTGATCCAGGAGACAATCACATCAAGCTATTTCCCCTCTCTGGTACTATCTTCAACAGGGATTCCAGGGCCCACAGGATCTCCACTGGCTTGTAATCAAATATTACTACTTCAGTCGCTGGTTGAATTCGAGCCTGGGCTATTTTGTTAATTTTGTCTGTTGATTGTTCTCACTGCCCGATTTAGGTATTGTGGGTCATATCTGCCTATTACAGTCATCCGATACCCAGGTACATGGAGGAGGAAAGGACATGCTTTGCACCCAAGTACCCAAATGTGTCTGGCATCTGCTGCAGCCCCTTGTCCCACTCAATGACAAGTTGTGGAAGAGGCTGGGACACTTTTCTTTGGAAGTGGCAGGCATATGTTTACCCTGCTCACTACACCTGCAATGGAAATGGAATTGACAATCAAACTTCTGATTACCTGTTCCTCTCATTCTGAGGTGTGTGTGCTGCTAATAAATTACACAGGGGGCAGATATAGAGGCACTTGTCATAGCGGCTTCCGACAGGCATTCAACACGTTGATAAGCCGCGAAATTTGTGAAACCTCAAATTTTACGAATGCATGACATTCAGCGCTCATCCAGAGGTTGGCGTGAGCTCCAAACGTGCAACCCAGAGCCATATTGCATTATCATCTTAAACTGGCAATAACAGCTTATTCCTGGAAACTTCACCTTTGAGACACTTGGGGGTTAATCCGGATTAAGGCTCAAAGCCCATACATCAAAGTCCTGAAACACCCTCTATACGTGGGAAGGCAAAGCAATGCTCACTATCAAAGGGAGAATCATATTATCCACCTCTGGCATTTATTGGCACGCTGGGAACCTTATTCGGGAGGGAAACACCTAGTTGTTTACACGACTTTGGCTTACCCGACACGACGCGATGGGTCACCTGATCAAGGCCTGGACCTACAATTATTACTCCTACACACCGGGTCCGTGACAGCGCGATCACCCATAAGCCGCAGATTGGATTAAGCTTGTACTGCGTGTTTCTGGATACCGATTAAGGGCATCTGGGGTATCATTGGAAGGGTATTAAACCATACAATCCAGTCAACAATACTAGAAGTTGAGGCATCTACCACAGAGGAAGATATGGGTCAATTACCCTATTCAGGGGACTAATTACACATATAATCCCCTGATCGACGGGAGTCATTAGATGAACATATAGGAGGGCTCAAGCAGCGAATAGGAACGCCAGAACGCGCTCCGCTGATACCGATTTCAGGCTAATTAATTTGCACATGTAATAGTTCTTGTACAGTATATAAGGAGGGCAGAACTAGGGAGGACGGGACTGAACCAGACCCCAGAAAGTGAGGAGCAATACAGCCCTTGCGTACGGAGTTGAAGTCTAGGCTTGAATCTTTGGGTGTCAATTAGTCTCAGAATTTAAGTTCGATTTTGGAATAGCATCAGTGGGATTTATAAGTGTTAGTTACGCAGCGTGAGCCATACCAAGTTCGAGGTGTGAGCCATTGTGTGTGTTTTGAGGCGTGAGCCATAGTTACGGGGTGCGAGCCAAGCAAGTTTGAGGTGCGAGCCAAGTCAGTGGAATAAGGTGTGAGCCAAACAACCGGGTCTAAACAGCCCACCGGATTAATAGTCCACCAAAACAAACCGGTCTAGAGCCGTTATATCTGCATAGTTGGGAAACTTAAATCCACATTGGGAACCAACCAATAAATTCAGGTTGTGTCTTGAACACCACTTCAAGAAACTAGTTGAGACTTAGCCACCCTTGGGGGAACGGGAATTGAATACTTTCGTGACAAATATGTTTACTCGTGGTTTCCTTGGACCTATACTTGTGTCCAAAAAGACCCGAATCTCGTCAGGGCATCAAGGTCATTAAGGGAGTGTGTTGGTGTTGGAGTCTGTCTATTGTTGGTTTAGTCGTGCTTAATCTCACTTTGTGAGTTAGGTGTAACTCAGTTGTTCAATAGGGGGGGATTTTGGCAGTAGCATATTTAGACCGTTGAACCTGAGCAACCCTTTCAACGTCTTTGCAATGTCTTAGTTGAGTCCTTGCTGCGGCCTCGTTGCAGCCTCCTCATTGATATCTAAAAATGAAATGATTGCCGTAGTTGATAATGTGATCTTTGTCTCTTTTTCCTTCCGAACCATTATGTTGCCCTCACCTCACTTTCTGACCACCACAACAGAGTATCTCAATACCTCAAGAACATTTCCATGGAGGTCTTACCTCTCTTCTCGCCCACCCGCACCTAGTCACGAGCAGTACCTCGATTCTGGATACCAACATGCGGTGATTCTAGCTGTGTATATGGTGAATCTGCTGGCTGCATTTGCAACCCTGTATCAATCGGTGTCGGTGCAGTATCTGTGACTATTATCCCCAGCCACACTCTAGACTCTGCTAGCAAATTGAGGGCAGCTCGATGTCGCCCCCTGATTTTGGTACAGCAAGCCGGAGCTGATTTAGCTAATTATAATTTTGCCAATCGCTTTGTCCTGCACGTTATTCCTCACTACCACAGTCAACATTTGCTTTACCCCTGCCCTTCCCATGTCCTTCACCATAACAACCCCCATTCACATCATGCCATAAAATATCCTCAGCTGATGGCATCTTTGGTCGAGGTCGAACCTTACAAGATTTTGATGGTCAGAGAGCCGAAACACGTCATTACCCATCTCACCTCGTGGATAAGACCTTTGCAGACTTGTTCGGGCATCCACAAACAATTCAGGGTCGTTTGTTGGGCATTCGGTAGAGGTTGTAGATAAATTATGTGTATTCTTGATCTTAAATATGATATGTCTGACCACTGAGCACAGAATGGTTCATATTATTATTGAGTGGATATAGTTCAGACTGCGGGAATTTTTATACCCAAGATCACGCTGCTGTCATACCGGCCCGGTGTGAAAGCCTGAAATAAATGACAGGCCATGTCAAGTGTGGGACCAAGACAGCACGAGGATGCAACGAAGACGCAGCAAATGCCACTGGGTTGCCGTTATGACAGATGCCCACTGTTTTGCCCCCTGTGTTAATTGGCTGAACCTTTAGGTTTAGCTACCTTGGAGAAGATGGATTTCGTTCTCTTTTGCTACATGTACAAACACAAATTTAGTCAGGTAACATTGGTCATCGTGAAAATGAAATTGAAAGAAAATGGGCAAGACAAAGAAAATGCAAATCAGAGCACAGGAATATGTTCTTCAGCTCCTTACCCGCTCGAATTCCATGTGTGAGCCTGTTCCATCTCTTAGAACCGAAGAAATGCTCCAAGTTCGATTTTCTGGCCTTAGTCATTTCTGCTTTGTGTTGAAGAAGAGGAGTCCCTGCGTGTAGGTTCTTGTAACGGGTTGGTGATCCGGTAAGGCTGGAGTGATTTGGGAATATAAAATCAATGAAGAAGCCTCCAAGCCTCGGGTATAAAAGATGGCCGAAGAGAGTGTGTCAGTAGTGTGGATTTTGAAAAAGAGTACATGCTACATGGTTGTATGAGATGATTCTGAGGTCCGAATGGCTAAGAAGCCCACTGGTGACAATTTTAAGAGTAAGGGGCGAGGCCTTTGTTGGGTCCTATAGGCTAGATACCCTGCACTGGTCACGGAGATGGAAGGTAGTGCTGAGTGGCATGGGTGAGTCCGTATTTACCAGTAAACAAGTGATGTAAGCAAAATTATGTGTTCAACTACTTCAAGGCCGAAACCGTTGTATGGTTGAATTTCCACATGCCGGCCCTCCGATCCTACCACAGTGTTCGGGCTACCCGTTGATGGCCGGAGATTTTCGGACGTGGAAGCACCCGAGTCTCCGATCACTCAGAACTCTCTTCACAAAAATCAATACAAGCACTGAAAGCACCACTGGTACAAAAAGCCCACCGGATATCATGGTCTGCTTATCTCTCAATACAGTGCTCCCACTGACCTCCAAGGTGATTGAAGGTGAAATCCATGCATCACATCATCTGTCATTCTGATGAGTAGACCACAAAGTCAGCGACATGTATGTATGAACCAAACCTCCTGTCCAAACACACTGGGGCCATATTTTGCACATCAGAGTGCAATGCTCATTCAGCACAATATCTGGGATGAAAATGAGAAACTCATTGTTCCTCACGAGCTCCACAGCAAGTTGACTGAAGGAACCCTTTTTGGTGCGAAGATTTCATTTGAAACCTTTGTGTATCAAGACAATCCTTATGGGTGTAAGGTATTTTTTTCTTTTTCTTTTTGTTACCATCCTTGCATTTATATTTTCAGTTTGTAGATGTACCACATATGTGTGAAACAGTTGAAGATTTTCCACAAGGGAGACGGAGAACCATGGTTCTATCCCATTCCCACTATTCCATCTGATGCATCCAAGAAACGCACCAGAGGACCGGATGTGAAATCTGATACCTCCATTGACAACGCACTGAATGCTTTCAAGTATCCCCCCAAAAAATCAGTGCCTCTCTGCTTGAACATACAAACTTTTCTTGCTAGTTACCAAACTACTGTCCAATCAACCTACCTATCTATCAAGTAGAATCTCTTGAATAAATCTCACTCCACTTTCAAAGGTTCAGCCACCTGCCCAATCCTAGTCATTGAAGGGACCTTCGTAAGCTGTGATCATGATCTGAAACTTGGGGTGTGGGCCGTGGCATAGCCCGGCAAAACTCGTACTTGTGTTTTTTTAGTAAGATAACTATGTGACGGGAAATTCCCAAAATCTCAATTTTCAAACCAGGATCATGGCATACCAAGGGACGTTCAATTAATCCACCAGCAACACACACACCTCAGAATGAGAAAAAGAGGAACAGGCAGTCAGAAGCTTGATTGTACATTCCACCTTGGCAAAAAAAAGTTGAATGACTTTGTGACATAAATACTGCCTTAATCAACTCAAACTAAAATACAGGGGGACACTCTGGATTCCCAGGAATCTAGGTTTATCTTTTTAGAAAATTTGGAGCAGAACTGAGTCCATCAGAAATTGATACTTTGTGGACAAGCTGATAACATGTGTGTCAGATGTCCATCAGTACATAAAGATTCAAAGGTAATATGTAATTAACTGACCATGAGGAAAAACACTGACGGAAAAAGGAATCCAATCCCCAGGTTCGAACCAGCGCCTGCGGACGTCCGAAGTACGTTCGGCATTGGCCGAGAACACAGCCACTAAGTAGTCACAAAAATCTAATAGAATCTCCGAGAAAGACTTCAACACAGCCACTATTTTCCTTCTACTGGAAAAGTGTAACTGATGATTCACGCAGCTCGTGAAAACCCCATGTAAACTTTTAGAAAAGAACGAGAACGAGAACTTATTACATAAGTACTCGTAACTGTGATTGTTGGAAATCTCTGGTCACATGGATACTGTATTTAAAAAAATCTAAGTATGAGTTTTGCTGGGTTATGCTACGACCCACACCCCAAGTGGGAAGTTGAATATTGCCTTCCTTCTCCCTGAAGAGACAAAATAAAATCGCACTGAAAACCGCAGTCGCGTTCAGTGCGATAATAATTTCGAATTGAAATTGAGGCACAATGGGTATACAGACCCCCCGCTACGAACCCAGGTGCATATATCAAGATCGAGTCAAAAATGGGCAGGGCTGGGAAGCAGTGACTGATCGGCGGGTGAAGAACGGTGCCGATGGAAAGGCATTCAATAGAAAATGATAGCAATATGCGAAGTGTGGCACATTTTTTTATAACGTGGTGGGGTGTCCACGCCCCGGCACTTTGCCTGGGTTAGCACGGCCCTACGTGGTCCACGCGGGGGCCAAATTCTCGATCGGGGTTTACAGCTGTTTGCATAATTGGGTGAGAGGAAAACAGAAGAGTTTTGATGCCAGAACTTGTTTTGCTCATTTCTCCCTCATTTCTTGTCCAATTAGCCTTACAAAAATGGACATCCATCAAATTCATTGATTATAAGGGAAAAATCACTGTGAATTGGGAGGTGAGTATAGCATGATTATGAAGGCCCTGAGAAGCCCTCTCAATCCCCCCATTTCCCGCCTAACCAGACCATAAATGAGAGAGAAATGAGCAAAAGAAGTTTTGGTATCAATACTCTTCTTTCTTTTTTTTTCTTAGCTATGTAAGTGTTGGAACTCGGAAGTTGGACAATTGTTTTTCTGGCATTGCATGTCAATGTATTTTGACTTTTCGTTGGTCTGGATACTATGTATCACAGAAAAACCACGGTGAGGTTGGAATTCTGAAGCAATTTGGGGTAACAACCTGGGTCTAGGAAGATCCCGCATGACAGATAGGGTATGTAGATGGTTCAATATTCGAAGAGGAGTGTGCATTAGCTTGAGATTCGAAACAAGGAATTATATTTATGACAGCACATCTGCGAAATGGGTCAAAGAACACAGAATCACTGATCAATATGTTTATTAGCAACTTTGCGCAGAAGCCATCCATGCCAGGATAGGCGACACAGGGAAATCGAGCCAGGCGTGTGCTGCTGATGGCCCTAGCTTCGCGCTATCGGATAATACCAGAGGATGGCATCTAAAACATCTTTGTATAATAGAGAGTTTGCACATAAGCCATCCATGCCATCTGGTGGCATTTCTGTAGTGCCCGAAATGATGGCTGATGGCTTGGATGACTTTCGCTGAGGGCCTGTATTCAGGTGATTCTGAGTGATACAGGTTGTCAAACATGCTTTGTGTGTCATCAAGTTGGATTTCGGCCCGAGTTTGCGAGACTCTATTATTTTAATTCAATTGGAGTTCCGAGGATATCGGAAACTGACCACCAACTAAAGCTGGTGTGCGGGCCGAGTTCCCTCCTCCCAGGTAAAAATTCCCGTTGTTCACCAGTACACAGAAGCTGTCGAATATCGTCCCTTATACGGCAAATGCATTTTTACGTGCGATGCACGGGTGCAACCATGTTCACACGGGAGTACCGTAAGAAAGATACAGATAACATGCAAGCATGTATAACTTTCAACCACGTCATGAACCGTGCCACATGTTTCTCACAACTGGGAGCATTCACGTCGATCAATGGATCACCGAGGACCAGTGCAGGGACACAGAAGAAACAGAGTAAGAATCAATGTTGGTGCATCGGTTGTTTAATGTCGCCGACGTCTCATTATACCATGTTGAGAGTGCACGTGGAGGGGAGGGAAAGTGTCGGTCTGCAAGAATCTTTGCCTTTCTAAATATGGAAGTGCGAGGGTGCGAAGCCCGCGTCGCAGTGCCCGATATACGTGTCAGTACACGTGAGAAGTTCAAAATAGAGCATGAGGGCTATGGACCAGCGTGAGTAAGTTAAGATTCCAAGGCACAACACCGAAGCGGACGGGGAGTTGAAAAGGGCTTCGCACTACGGAGAGTCAGATGTAATCCAGTTGATATTTAACAATTAGGGAGTGGGAAAATATTTGACTCCTCGACGTACAGGCGAATATTGGGCGAATAACTTGGTGGGCGCCCGAGGATGGGGAATTTTACAGCAGAAAATGACGTGCAGGAATATGCGCGCGCACCTATAGAAACTGAAATGTACGTTGTATGATTTCCGCCTTGGTTCCGAATCGCCGCTTTCGGCTTAGGGAGTCGAGTCACTGACAGCTCCGCATCGATCCGTATCCTCGGGTAATGATCCCCGGTTGCAAGCTTGCGCGTCCCTTGGGTTTTCCTTTCCCTCATACAAGACACGCGGCTGCCGACCGCCATCCTGCCATGGATCTCTACTTCCATGCTGCCTCATGGCTCCCAGAAGATCCCCTCCATGAACAAACCCGGTACGCGTCCCCCGGCGTCGACTTCCTCAGGTCGCCATATATTCTCCAGTCCTTGAACCCAATCCCCTTTGCCTTCCTCGTGGCGCTCGGTGTGCTCTTATCCCGAATCATAGCAAACCGCAATGTTCCCAGATGCCTCGGAAGAAAACTGGACATCCTGGTCGTTCTCAAGACCCTGTTTGGCGTCGCATACATCGCAGCAGCAGCAGCTCTCCTTGGTAACGCGCACAGTGAATGGGTGGTGGCGAGCACGGCTATTGCGGCAGCGGTGAGTCCTACATACAGTTGAATCAGTTCGGAACCTCATGGGCACCCTAGATCACTTTCGTCGCCGCCTCATTATCCGAGCATTATCATTCCATCGCGCCTAGCACCCTTACCACCCTCTATGCCATCTTCGGCACCGTTTTTTACACGTATACGGCCCAGGGACTATACGCGATGCAGGCACCCCTGGTGTACCTTTCCGCCAACTCCGCTGCGGCT
This sequence comes from Mycena maculata, assembly GCA_029448575.1. NCBI lineage: Eukaryota > Fungi > Basidiomycota > Agaricomycetes > Agaricales > Mycenaceae > Mycena > Mycena maculata. The sequence goes on along the minus strand of JARJLG010000038.1, from coordinate 327,303 downwards.
GCGTCTCTATTCGTGCTCATTTTCCTCGAGAGCAAGAACAAGCGCCGCCTGCTGCTGGCGACAGATCCGCCGCCAGCCTACGAATCGACGCTCTCCTTCCTCGCCAAGCCGTTCTTTCCGCACATCCTCCCGCTCCTCTACATCGGCTCCAAGCGCCGCATCAAGCTTCCCGAGCTGCGCAACATCCCCCTGTACCTTAGGGCAGACCCCGCGACGGAGAAGCTCTTGGCCGCGCTCGCGACGACCGACAGGACGAGCGGCCGGTATCTTGTCAAGAGCACATTCAAGGCGTTTGGGGGCCAGTTCTTGAGCCCCGTCATCCCGCGGTTGCTCGTCCTCGCTGGGACGTTATGTATGTCTATTGCCTTTCATTTTCACACCGTGCTGACTGTTTTAAAGCCCAGGTCACGCTGGTGGAACAGATGATCCTGTACGTATCCGACCAGTCCATACCCAAGGAGCGCGGGACGGTCCTTATCTGGGCGTACTTTGTGGTTTACGGTAAAGTGCCCTCATCTTCTCAAACCCCTCTAAATTCTCACTCACACAGTTTCGCTGACGATCTCCAACTACGTCTACTCCGAAAAAGTCAACGCCTTCGTCGTCCTCTATGGCTCGGCGCTCACGGGCTCCCTCTACGCCAAGACCCTGCGCCTCACCTCCATGGCCGCGCGCGAGGTGGGGCAGGGCGCCGCGACGACGTACATGTCTGTCGACGTCGAGAAGGTCACGTCCGGCTTTCAGACGTTCCAGGAGCTCTGGGCGGCGGTGGTCACCATCGTCGTCGCGTGCACGCTGCTGTGGTACAAGGCGGGCTACGTCATGTTCGCGCCGCTGCTGTTTATTATTGCGCTTCTTTCGACGACGAGTGGGTGTTTCGTGTTGCGCTAATTATTTCACCGTCGCTGAACATCATCTTCTAGGCACGGTCGGCAGCTTCGTGGGTCCCGCGCAAAAGGCGTGGCTCGCGGCCATCGACATCCGGATCAAGCTCCTCGTGCGTCGCTCCTTGTTCTCCCGCCCTGTCCTGCTGACCGCCCACAACCGCATAGACCTCCGTCCTCGGCCAACTCCTCCCCATCAAGCTCGGCGCATACGAGTCCTCGCTGGAGCGCAAGATCAACGCCTTGCGCAAGACCGAGACAAAGGCACTGCGGCACTTTATGTACCTCATCGCCGTCGCGGGGACGCTGTCGAACATCGGTTCGAGCGCAGGTTTTCTGGTGACGCTCGCGGCGTACGTCGGGATGCAAGCGCGGGGGTGGGGGGATTTGCCGCCGTTGGACGTTAGTCGGATTTTCACGTGCGTTTGTTTCACTGTGCTCTTTGATATGGGTTTGGCGAAACTGAGTTAATTGCGGGCAGGTTGTTCACGATCGTGAATATCCTGAACGGTGAGTGGTTGCAGATCCGTCATCAACAGTCAGCTGATGTGGGTAGGGCCACTGAACATGATCGGGCAGTCGCTCCCGCAGCTCTTCGCCTCCTACGCGTCCCTCGAGCGCATCCAGGGCTTCCTGCAGCTTCCCGAGAAGGCCTCTTCCGAGCTCGACTCAGTCGACGCTGTAGAAGTAGCCAACCTGGTCGATGTCAGTGAGGGGGAGGACGGCATCAAAGTCTCCACCTCAACGGTCCATGTGTCCCTCAAGGGATGCGCCTTTGGGTGGGACGACAAGACGCGGGTGTTGAGCGGTATCACGCTCGAGCTGGCGCCGAGGGAGTTGCATATGGTTGTTGGGTCTGTTGCCAGTGTGAGTCGCGATGGGAGTTCTACGACGATGGGCTGTGGGCTGATTGATGCGCAGGGAAAATCGAGTCTCCTCATGTCGATATTGGGAGAGACGAGGCTGGTTGAGGGGAGTTTGGAGGTCAAGGCGCACAAGATTGCGCTCGCGAGCCAGACGCCGTTCATCTACCCTGGGACTCTGCGCGCCAGTTGAGTTGTCTGCATTCGTTCCCTGCAGGCGCGTAACGTTCTGGATTATTGTAGACATCCTCCTCGACAGCCCGTGGGACGAGGCGTTCTATGACAAGGTGATCCACGCCTGCGGGCTTCGCCAGGATATCGAGGCGCTTCCGCAGCGGGATCTGGTGAAACTCGGGGATAAAGGTGTGTTTATTAAAATTGATTGGTAGGTTGACGAGGGCGCTGAGATGGATGTGTGGTGCAGGAGCGACGCTTTCTGGCGGGCAGCGCCAGAGGCTAGTAGGTTGAGTTGATGGGATTATTTGGCGCTGCTTATGCTCTACAGGCCATCGCGCGTGCGGTTTACGCGCATGCGGATCTCGTTTTGTTGGACGATGTGTTCAGCGCACTGGATGGCGAGACGGAGGCACACGGTGGGGACCATACCATCCTTGAGATGAGATGAGATGCTTATCCTATTCCAAGTCTTTGCCTCCTTGTTCGGTCCGGACGGAATGCTCAAGGGAAAGGTTCGTAGCCGGCCACGACAGAGATTAAAGCTGTCACTCATCTTTGTGTCTCAGACGACGGTTCTCGTAACGCACGGGGTGCATCATCTGCCCAGCGCCGACAAGGTCATCATCATGGACGCGAGCACGATCACGCATTTCGGGTCGTTCGAGCAAGTGCGCGATGCGGGTGCGACGTTTGCGTTGGCTTCTACGGCGGTGGACGCCGAAGCGGGCAAAGGCCAAGTGGCGGTCAAGCAAAATTCAACAGAGGCCACGATCATCGACGAGGAGAAGGAGGAGGAGGAGGCGTGGAATTCGGAGCAGGCGTCGCGGCGGGGTGCCTACGCATTTTATGTCAAGTGCACGGGATTCTTCCAGACCACCAGTTTGCTTACGCTCATCACGGTGTGGAGCGGGATCGGCTTGTTCTCGACGGCGTATTTGTCGAGTAAGTCAAGTGGTTTCTCTCTCCCGCGACTTATCGTCTCATCGACCGTGCCAGTGCTCGCGTCCGCCTCGGGTCACTTGGGTCTTTGGGTCGCCGGATACGGCGGCATCGTTTTCCTCAAGTGTGTCTTGTGCTATGTTCTTACCTGGCGATGGCTAACGGATCACCCTGCAGTCTCTTGTTCATGGCGTTGTCACTCGCATACTTTGCGTACACGGTCGGAACATTCACCGCACCCAACATACATGGTGTGCGTCGGGATTCTGTAATCTTTGTAGATCAACGATCTGCCGCTGACATTCTTTTCTTTGTAGGTTGAACTCGCGGGCGTCATGGGGTCTCCGATTTCTTGGATTACTAAGAATCCCGTGGGGAGGATCTTGAACCGGTGCGCCGTGCTGATTTGTGCTGTCTAAAGAACGGCACAATGTATACTCATGCATATTTGAAGATTCTCTCAGGATATCCAGGTCGCTGACCGGGAGTTCCCTTTTGCCTTTATGAATTTCGCGATCAATGTCCTCGGCATGATCGGTACTTTTGTATTTATTACGATGGCGACGCCGTTGCTGGCCTTCGCTCTCCCGATTCTGGGTGTCCTGGGCTTCTACGGTGTGCGGTTTTATCTCAAGACAAGCAAGGTATGTAGATCTTCCGGCCTCAGTTGTATGCTTTCTTATGCGACTGTCAGCAATTCCGTAGACTTGAACTCGGGTCGAAATCCCCGGTTTGTTTTCGTTCTTCGGACCCGTTCGATGAGGTTCGGCTAACATTGTTCTCCCCAGCTGTATACGCTGTTTGGAACTACAGTGTCCGGTCTTATCACCGTGCGGGCCTATCGTGCACAGAACTATTTCCGCTCGCAGAATGCCTCCTTCGTTAATGAATCCCAAGGGGCCCTTCACCACCGACTCGCTGGTCAACTCTTCCTCCGGGTGTTCTTACTATGGTTCCAGACGATCCTCGCGTGCAGTGTTGCAGTCCTGACCGTATGGCTGAGAGATACCACCTCGGCGGCGTTCCTCGGCATTGCGCTCTCCCGGTGTGTGACGTGTTTTGTTGATCCATTTCCATCTATAACTGTTCCATTTTCAGACTGGTGTCTCTTGGAATGTGGATGACGCATCTACTCACGTCTTACGCCTCCGTAGAGAATGGGAGCATTGCCATTGACCGGATCGAGGAGTACGCCAAGTTGCCTGAGGAGGAGAAAACTGCCCCATCGGATGAGGTCGCAGTCAGCGCTCTCTCGGCCTGGCCATCCGCTGGCAGCTTGGCTTTCTCGGACTTCTCCATGAGATATCGGTATGGTTCACCATTCACTCATACAATAATCTCACGCGCGGATCCCTTAGCGACGACCTTCCACCTGCCCTCAAAAACCTCTCGTTCGAGCTACAAGGTGGACTTAAGATCGGTATCTGTGGCCGGTAATCATCTCCTTTGAGACAAGAGACTCTTGCTAATTTGGCCGGGTCGTAGCACTGGCTCTGGAAAATCATCCACCGTGCTTTCTCTATTCCGAGGGATAGATCAGCATCTTGTCACGGGCAGCATTGTCATCGACGGCGTCGATATTTCGACCGTTCCTCTTAAAAAACTTCGTGAATCGATGAGGTACGCCCGTCGCCTTACGGCCGCTGGATCTTGTTCAATTTCTCTCGTTTAGCATCGTGACGCAAGATCCATTCCTTTGGCACGGATCGATTCGTGAAAACCTCGACATCACCAACGAGCGAACTGATGCCGAGATTTGGGAAGCTCTTAAACTCGTTGAAATGCACGACGCCGTGTCCGGTTTGGTAAGTGGCTTGACACTCATCGTTGTCTTGGTTTATACAACAATGTTGCACAGGATGACAAGCTAGACCATCTGGTAGTCGACGAAGAAAGCTTCTCGAAAGGCCAACGGCAGCTGCTCTGTCTTGCTAGGGCTTTGTTGAGAAATAAGAAGATCGTCGTTCTTGACGAGTCTACTTCGAGGCGAGTCAGCGCGTAACTCATTCGGTAATTGTTACTGACATTTTTTTAAAACCGATAGCATGGATCACATCACAGACGAGAAGATCCGGCATGTGGTGGATTTGCACATGAAGGGCTTCACAGTCATCGCCATCGCCCATCGTATCTGTACGTTTCGAAGCTCATATTCCTTGCTACTCTGACTGTCTGTGTCTTTCAGCGACCATCGTCAACTACGACAAGGTGCGGGCGCTCACAGTTCTAAACTCAGATCACTGATCACTTACACTGTCCGCTCAGATCCTTGTTCTAGACAGTGGCTCCATCGCCGAGTTCGACAACCCTACAGTGTTACTTTCCAAACCCGAGTCACGTTTTGCTCGGTTGGCTGCCACTCAAGGCATCTACCCTCCCGATTTCGTTCCTAAAGGCGCCGCAGTCAAAGAGCTCGACGGAACGGTCATGGTGGTTGAGGATCTAGTAGATGTCTAGGCCATTCTTCAGTACTGCAGCTACCACGAAAGTAACATATTCAATATTTACATGTCCGTCCACCCCAAAGGTGGTGTCCCGTTCGAAAATTAGCGATGCCCGGTCGAGTTTTCGCCTCCAAAATGCGTGTGCCATCGAATCTTATCACCTTGCATTAGACAGTTATTTCGAGCTTGGCAGGCTATAATCATTTATTTGGGCTCGTAGGCTACGCGGGTGTGTGGGTCACCGTTGGGCTGGAAACCTCGGCTGTAAACCCACCATCGACTAACGGATCAAGGAGCCTCGCTCCAAAGAGAAAGTTATCTCCTTTTGCTTGTGAAACATGCACGGGCATGCTCGGCCAACGAGCGGACCAGCGGAACGGATGTGAAGTCCAAGAGATCTGATTAACGTGATGTCGCGCGGTCCCCATCACTACCAGCGAGCGGCTCTCTTTCCTCCCCCCCTTCCTGGCGCTGCGCGCCTTCACATTCTTTCTTTTCTGGTCGTTCATTCGTTCGTGCACGCGCCGCACAGCTAGCCTGGTATTTCTCAGGGTTGCAGGGGTCTTGCGCCTCGGTTGATTCTTTCTTTTCCTGCCGGCGGGCCTTTCCGTCTTTCTCGATTTCGATCTCTTTACGTTCCCTGGAGGGCGAGATTTGGCCTTGATTCATGCCTTCTATTCCAACAGCAAGTGCAGGCGCTCCTGCGAGGTGAGTCGTACTACCACCCTCCACGCCTCACATTAAGTTTGATATATATAGTGCGGTGACTCCTCCCGCCGATGCTGCGATACCGGCTGCGAGCCAAGCCCCAGCAGCGTCCGCTCCAGCCAGGTGAGTTATACTCTTCCGGCTTGACGAGTTAAATCTCACATCGAGGGGATAGTGCAGCGCTGATAGCGAGTCCGCCTCCTGCTCCAGCGACACCATCATCCGGGTGAGTTGTACGCTCGCTGCGTTCAGGACTCAAAACCTCACATCAAGCGAATAGTGCAGCGCTGATTGCGAATCCTCCGGCTCCAGCAACACCGTCATCCCCAGCGAGGTGAGCCATGCTCTTCCGCTTTGACGAAAAGAACAAGATCTCACATCGTGCGGATATGTAGTACAGCACCTGTACTGGTGGCAGATCCCCCAGCAACCCCGTCCGCGCCAGCGACGTGAGTCGTGCTACCCTTTAATCCACGCATTTTTCGCTCACGCCGCGAGGAAAGTGCAGTACTGGTAGCTTCCCCTGCTCCTGCCACATCGTCATCTGCCCCAGCGACGTGAGTCGTGCTAGCGCTTCATTTACCGAAAGAGTACCTGCTCACGCCGAGCGGACAGTGCAGTACTGATCGCTCCTCCCGCTGTGACCACAGCCTCAGTAGCCCCTCCCGCTGATGCGTCTACCGCCGCGGTGCTGCCTGCGACCACGGCGACAACGGAATCCACGAGCTCGACGAGCACGACCTCCTCCACGACTGCCGGCACCACTGACACGGCCTCGACTGCGACCTCAACTTCGGTGCCCGGCGCGGCCGCAAACACAGACGCAAACACGGCGACAGATGTGGCTCAAGGCCAAGGCGCGGCCCCTGCACAGACACAGAACCAGAACCAGGCCCCACCGCCAGCAGCTACCCCCGCAGCAGGCACCGACACCAGCACGCCACCACCAGCAGGTACCGACACCAACACGCCCGCGCAGCCCCCCGCGGACGCAAACGCTAACGGTGCTGCAGCGGGCGGCGGTGCGGCAGCAGCAGGGCCGGACGACGGGGTCTCGCACACGGCGGTCGGTACCGATACCGCGGCCCCGGCGTCGTCGCCCACAGACGCGGCGGCAAACCCAAGCGGCTCTGCATCGGCGACGGACGGCAGCCCCACGGCAACTGCGGTTCCTGGACCGCCCGCAGCGGCGGTTGGTACGGGAACGGGGACGGATAGCCAGGCGCAGACGCAGACGCTCACGAGCGCGCGCTTGGGCGCGGCGACTGGCGCGCCTGCGGCTGTGCCCACCGGCGGTTCAGGCTCGGGGTCAGGGCTGAGTGCGGCGGCGGCGAATGGGAGCGGTGGTAGCTCGTGCGTTTTTTTCACTTTCCCTTTTCTTCCCCATCCCTCCTTCTCCTCTCCTCTCCTCCTCCCTCCCTTCCCTTCCTCGCGCGCGATGAGATGATCACGAGCTAACCGCACGCCTCCCCCCACCAGCCTCGTACACAAGCCCGCATTCATCGGCGCCCTCGCCGCCGTCGGCGTCGTCCTCGCGCTCCTCCTCCTCTTCGCCGTCCTCCGCCGCCGCCGCGCCAGCGCCACGCGCAAGGGGCGCATGCTCGATGCGGAGATGGACGCGGCCTTCCGGGCGATGGTGCAGAAGGAGCCGGCCGTCGACTTCGATGTCGCGTCCGTGGCGGGCGGCGCGCTGTACCGCGCGCAGAGCACGCAAAGCACCATGTCTGCTGCGTCCTACGCGCTCCCGCCGCTCGCGGTCGCGCTCGAGCAGCAGCCGCAGTACAACTTCTTCGCGCAGCAGGGGCCGTATTCCGCCGCGCCGGACCACGCGAATCCGTCGGTGGCGTATGTCGGCGGGGAGCCCGTCCTGCCGCACACGCTGGGCGAGCCGCAGTTCGAGATGGTTATGCCGCCTCGTGCACAGGGACAGGCGTATACGCAAGCAGGGCTTGCGTAGCGCCCGTCGTTGACGCGGTGATCCATCTCTCGCGACTCGCGTCGCCATGCGGGGAGTCTGTTCGAGAGTGGGAGACCGTGACGGAGATCCCGCTGGCCCCCTCCGAGGCGTACCCGAATCCGTGTGCCGGTTATGCGGCGTGCGTGCGTTGCCGTGTTTATCTCGGATACTTATTGGCTGGAATAGAATGGAGTGGACTGGATGTGGGTTGGAATGTCGACTCGTGATACCTGCGTAGTGTTGTAGGTCAGTGGAGGACAGTGGAGGTGCTGAGGGCCAATACGGGAGCGGACAGGGATGAGTAGTAGTCGCACCGGAAATTACCCACATTTGAAGTTTGGCTCGCCCCAAAGTCAATGTAATGGCCAAGGAAGGTTTTAGAAAACAGACACGTAACCAGTCTGCTACTGCGGCATATAGCACTTGCCGCAGCACCTATACCACCTCTATATATAGACCAATCAGATGACATGTTCCGATCAGTACCGGCCATCTCGCGTGTATGCTAATCACACGTACCTCTTACCCGGCGGTAGCACCCTCCGGTAAAGGTTCTTAAGATGACTTGGTAGCTGCGAGAGCAGCTGCTTCCCGATTGGGATGCGTCCCGATTAGGATGGATCCCAATCGGGTTCATCACGATGGTTCGGCCAACGCCGCCCATCACCATCAAACGTCAACACCGTCGTCGTCGTCGCGCGCCCCCGCCCCCGCCGGGCCTCTGCCCTCACACCTTCCCATCACGATGGCTCGGCCAACGCCGGCCATCAATCCCATCGGCCAACGCGAGACATCAGCCCGCCATCAACGTCGCCGCCAAGTCACCGCCGAAGCTCCCGCCTCCACAATAACTCCTGCCCCCACTCACTGTTTGCACAGACCTCATAGTTACATCATATAACCTTATATAAAACTGTATTCCAGCAATAAAACACTGAAACACCCCAAATGAAAACGGTCAAAGCGATGTATATTAAAAAGTCCGTGGTGGGCGTGGTACAAGAATTACGGTATGAAGGCCTACCCCGCTGCCGTCCCTGCTGCCACCACCACATCCGCTTGCTGCTCCTCGCTGGCCTCTGGGTCCGCGTCCATCTCGTCATCGCTGGCGATTACTGCGTGTGCGTGGCGGCGGCGGCGGACAGGAGGACTGAAGTCGTCGTCATCCTCCTCAGCGTCGGGGTCGGCATTGCGCTCGTCCTCGCTGGTGATCAACTCGCGGCTGGTATACATGGGGCGGGGACGAGGGCGCGAAGTGCTGGTAGCCGTGCTACTTCCACCGGTGGCAGCAGCTTCCTTGGCGGCGCGCTTGGCTGCGATGTCTGCCCTTAACTTGGCGGCAGCTCGGCGAGTGACTTCATCATCGCGTGGAGCCTTCTTGGGCGCTGGCTTCTTCGTTGGGGCAGACTTGCGCGGTGCAGCCTTCGAGGCATTCTTCTTCGCGGCGGCCTGGGTAGTGGCGCGGGACTTCCAGGCGGCCACTGGCTTCTCGATGGGCGCAGGTGCGGGCGGCGTGTCCACATCATTGACGGGCTCCTCGATGATGGGCTGCGCAGGTAGTTTGGCCGAGATACGGCGACGTTTCGTAGGAGCCTTGGTGGGCGGCGCAGACTCACCGTCATCGTCATCGTCATCACCTGCGCCATCCTGCTCCTCGTCGCCTCTGACATCGTCGTCCTCGTCGTCCTCGTCACGGGTGCGTTTGCGCTTGACACCTTTGTCGGCACGCGTTGCACGATGCTTTGCCTCGATGCGCCCCGCCGTGACATCCTCGTTCCATTTCTTCTTCCGCATTTGCAGCTCCTGTGGGCTCAGCTTGACGAACTTGCAATCGTCATTCTTGATTGCGTCGTGGAGCTTTTGGAGCGGGGCAAGCGACGAGCTGAGCTCGCTCGGGTTCACAATCTCGGGGAATGTCCATCCAACAAGGATGACGGAGTGCTTGTGCACAACGTCCTCCTCGTACCAGACGTATTGCATCTGGGCGTTGGCGTCCCCAGTTATCTCGACTATGCTCACCAGGTCAGTAGACGAGCGGAAGTGATTCGCTGCGCACGTACTTAGTTTTTCCGAAAGCCCCTCGCGAATACCCGCCTTGAGAAAATCCGCCTTTTGCTTACTCGTCCGTAGAAGGTCTTCGTGATAGTCAGTAAAATCCCCAAAGCAGAAGGTGTGACGTACTAAGAACATCGCAGCCTGCGATGCAGAATGCCTCAGCCTTCATCCCAACCTCAGCAGTCACCCACTTGCGGCGCGTCGCGATTGGCATGTACTGCTCGAGCTCACGCGACGTGAAGAACCACTGAGGTTGCATATGGAAGTCGGAACTGTTCCTGACGATGCAGAAAAAGCCTTCGACCCCCACACGCATCCCCAGGCCGACCATCTGTGAGAGCAAATCAGGTGGGAACACGGCCACGAAGACACGATGTACCAAAAGTTTTATGTTTCTCACAATATTCGCGACATCTTGAATCTTCGCACGAGGGGTCGCACGGCGTAGCTTCACTTCACGTGTCTTCGTGTCCTTGAAGCGCTCGATGAGGGCCTCCTTCTCCGTATCCGTGAGGTTTTGATACTCTTCGAAGTAATCGACGTGAAGCTTGGGCGCATTTTTTGACTCTCCGCCTGTTACAATAAAATCAGTGGAAGCGTCTGGGAACAAGAAAGGAAGACGAAGACTTACGCTCCCTACACTCCGCCGCTTTTTCAGCCCTAAATGCGTTGTAGGGATTCGTCTTGGCCTGCTGGTGAACCATACGTGCGCCACCCTGAAACATCATCTCAAGAAAATACTTTGGTTTTTGCTTGTACTTGATCGAGAGGTCCTCCGCGAGCGCGACACTCTCGTCATACCACTTGGCAAGGGCAGCATCGATGCCATCCTGCTTGATCTCGCGCTCCTCTTTCTTCTCTTTCCGCTGGTCGGCTGTGAGAGGAGCGCGTGGCTTTGCTTGTGTGTGGCGGATGTGCGGTTGGGTTTCGACTGCAATGGTGGTGAACGCGGTGGGCATGGTGAAGTGGGAATATGGCAATGAGGGAGCAGCGATGGTGGGAAGGAGTCAGGACACTTGGACGTAAACGTGACGCGTCCATCAGTACTCATTCACACGTGCCGATTTTATCTCGCTTAGCTGTTCGGAACTTCCCCACCGGCCAACCTATGTGGGGCGACAAGAATCATATATTGCGAGACATTAAAAAAACTACAGCGACATATCACTCGTCAATGAATCCAGCAGCGCCTGCACCAAATCAGCCTTAAACCCCAGTCCCTCCAACTCCTCGTACCACTTTGTCGATGCGACGTGCTTGACCATGAGGCGAATTGCTGGCATGTGCGCTGATGCAGAATTCGCACTCAGGCATGCGGTCGTCAGGGGGAGCGGGACCTCGCCCTTGATTGGCGAAGTCGTACGAGGAGACCGAGGTGTGAGCGTGGAGCGTGTCTTGGTGGGAGTGAGCAGCTGCGACGATGACGACACATAGCTGGGTGGCCGCGCGCTGGGGACTCTGGAGGTTGACGGACTGGAAACTAAGCTTCATGAATAAATTGTTCTGATAAAATCTGAGACATACCTTGTGCGCGGTGAAGCTGCAGTTGCAAGCTGGATATGGTCTGCTCCAGCCTGCGCTGCACGTCAGCGTGCTCCCCATCACGATTGGCCATTAAAGCCTGAACGTTGTCGAGCGCATCCTCAAGCTCCGTGACGTGGGAGCGGAGGTCGGCGATATCTTGCATAAGGACGTGATTATGCTCGATCTCGGCAATGAGGTTGAGGGCGTCCTGCGAGTACTCCTCTGGGCCCTCCGAGCCATAACGAGTCGAGGTCTGGGACGCAACAGGTTCGGACGGTGCAGGTACGGCAGGTACGGCCGGTGCGGGAGAGGGAGGGTTCAAGGAGCCATCAGGGCGGCCGCGGAAGACGTAGACAGAGGAGCCACGTTCCTTGGGGTCCGGAATGACGAGCCCCGGGGGGATGTAGTTGGGAGATCGCGGTGGGCCTGATTGGTTAAGCGGCCACTTAAGCTGGCGTCTGGCATCGGTACGCCACGCCATTGCCGTAAGGACGCCGACAGTCTCGATATAATGCTGGACGATACGCGCAATATGAATGTGAGCGGCCGGATTCTGAGCCAAGAAAGTTGGGGGAATGTAGACGGTGCTGGAGAGATATTCAGGCCGCATAAGAGAGTTCGGCCGCGTCGTGCCCTCGCTATGAATGATGAGGGTCGTTGAGCCAAGTATACGATCCAACATTGTTGCCTGCAAGATGTTAGAAAATGCATGTGGAGAAAAAAATATAACAGATGTACCACGTCAAACAAGACTTTGCGTACGAGGTCACCGAAAGCTATCCGCGGCAGGTACCCACCATTCTCGTTGAGCGGCAGGGATTCGCGCAGCGCCAGAAACTCGGGGAAAAAACCTGCATCGTGTGGTGGGTGGTGCTGGTTGTCGGAGCTAGCGCCAGTAGCCAGCCAAGCGACGTCGGCTTGCTCGAATCGGTGATGGTACGTGTTCCATATGGACGGTGAGTGGGCGAATACACCCATGTGGCAGCGTAGGTCGTAGATGCCGAGCGGAGTGAAGCGCAGACAGTGCAGGGGCTGGGGTTTGACCTTGGGGTAACCGTTATGCGAGGGCGGGGGGACAGGAAGCGTGCGGACCCCCGGGGCCGCCCAATCGTGGACGAAGGGAACAGGGGGTGGTGTCTCGTCGTCGTCGTTGTCGCTGATCTGGATAGCTGAGGACATGATGGTGGTCGATAAGAAAGAGAGACGAAGAGTTATGAGCTTCCCACAGTTTAAGCGAGCTGATGGTACATCCAAAATGGGAAGGAGCAAGCTGGTAAGGATACAAAATCGTGAATACGACGCTTCCTCCACACTCTGAGGGCGTCTAAAGTACTGTCAAAAATTTATTAGGTATACAGGAGGTTCTTTGTGAAAAATTTAGAAGCGTGGCCATTTTATTTAACATCATCTGCAGCTAACTGTGCTTTCAGCAGAAATTGAACCTTGCCCTTCACTCGTTGGAAGGTTAGTGTCACCCATCCGTATTGAAGGTTCCATATAGTATGCGCACCCGAGAAAAATACTTTTGCACCTGAAATGGGTATATGGGTCAGGTAACAGAGATATTTACTTTGAGCTTGACAGGCTTGTACTGACCGCAATTTTGAATTGAATGAACTGAAAAGCAGGGAACATCATTTAATGAACTATATCAACGATCTGAGAAAAACTGGACCATTTTCAGGAGGTCTGAAATTCGACCCAAAAATCAGGTATTCGGGGTATTGGAAAGCGTAGAAGCATCGAGAAGGTGCAACAATCTCTCAGAGTGTGAGAATAGATTCTACCTACCCATATCTTTCGTTGGAACTGGGGTTATGTGGCCTCAAACTCTGAAGGTGTCAAAATAGGGTCGGAAAATGGTTCAAGTTCGTAACAATAATACAGGTTCAACTCTGCTCAAAGCAGTCAACACTTCAGTCCAACATATCCTGTGATTCCCTTGGGTTAATTCCTTCACAGTTCATACCAAGGACCTACCTGACAACATTTGAACTGTTGGCCAACCCGTAATACCGTTCTGTCATCTCCAAGCTTCGAAGGAGTCTTTTGGACAACACATTTGGCAGAGCAAATCAACAAAATGTCTTTCCGTGCCTTTCACCTGGCCGCTTCATGTAAAATTTTTGCGTATAGTCCTAGTTCATTACAGAACGGACCATTTACACGCTCCAAGTCGCGTAGAATAACCCAGGAGCACTCAGGCACAACGCGTTTAATGTTCGCCACCGGTGTCTTAAGTTGGTCGCCGGGCTCGGTCCGAACTTCCCAACCAATCAGAAATGTGCTTGGCATGCGCTGATCCGTTGTTCGTCCAGTCCGAGTCTCAGCAAGAAATCCGAATGAAGCTGTATTATTCATCCTCTACTGTACTAAGGTTTTCCAGAAGCTCCACTACCAAATTCTCATCGAAGTCCGCCTCCCTGCCCATCCCGTTGACATCGTAAGCACTCCACTCAGCTGGCGTAAGGCTGTCGGCCTCGTCGTCCTCCTCGTACTCGACCGTGGCCGTTCGCAAATGCAAAACTTGCTCGAGCCACACTGGCGGGGGTATCCCATCTCGTAAGTTTGGATCCCGGCCTTCTCGCTCCCCGGGGAACAACGAGCCAGTGAAACCCTTGAGCTTCGCGGTTTGCACCAAATGCGTAGCGATTGCCGTGTTGATGCGTGTACGGAAGATCCACTGGCGTTGAAGGGCGCAAGCAAGGGTGGGGTCGGGTATGAGGGTGGTCGCGATCGCACGCCAGTAGTCAACATGATCATCTAACATGGACGTAATGAGCCGACGGATTTCGACATTAAGCCGCAACTTCTCCTCCTCGGCGCGCTTGATTCCAAAATACAAAACCATGGCCTCACGGCGGGCTGGCTGCGTCCACGGTAGCGATCGGATATCCTGGCGAGTTTCACGCAACCAGTCGAATTCGGCGAGTGAAGCGCTGTTGACAACAGAATGCCACGTTAGGTGAGGACGGGGTGGGTTAAGTGCAGCGGCAGCGGCGTTGTACCGAGTGAGTGCTTTCCGAATAGCCTCCGCTCTAGTCTTTAACGCCTTGCTGAGCTTCTCGCGGAGCTTGTACGCTGGTGAAAAGTCAACTGGTGCGAAGATGATAAATGATTGCCACGTACCAACGCCACTCATCCCGAGCTTAGTTGTCTCGAAGAGGCGCCCTACAACGAGGCGCTCAAGTTCACTGACTGCCTTCTTGTATCGGCGTTCAGTCATCACTACAAGAGCGTCCTTGTACTCCTGACAGGCTGGGGTCCAGCGTTCGGCAATACTATGGAGGTCTTCATAACGGCAGACTTCTTCCAGCGTAGCGAGATACTTGTCGTAAGTCGTTCTGTAACGAGTCCGGATGCGAGTAATTTCGGTGCGTTGATAGCCATTTCGGACGATGTCGTAATCAAGGCGGTTGAACGCGACCTTGGAGGCCTCGGCGTCTTCTCTGGAACCATCCTCAGCTCAGTGATGAGGAAGTCCTGGAAAGGATGTACGTACTTTTGCGTGTGAAGTTTGGCGAGAAGTTCCATATAGTCAACAGTATCTACGACGTCTCGAGCCTCGGAACGAAGCTCTTTGAAATACTTCCGCTCTGCGAGAAGAGCACTTTCGTAGTCGCGACCTGTGGTGTGCAGACGCTGCTCGAGGATGTCGAGTTGATTACGATTGAGGCCGATCTTCTCAATGGCTTGGCGGTAATTCTGATAAATGAAGTTGCCTGGATTGTGAAATCAACGAGTCAAGCAATGCATGATAAGATAAAAAATGCTCACCTGACGCTGCATGCTTGTCAAGGTCGTGAAAGTCGAAATGCTCGTCTATCGCTTGTTGCCGATGGAAGGTCATACAGAGCCGCGTGGTGCCGGCAAGATGATTGGATCCCGAGAAAGTGCGTTCGCACTCCTCGAAGTCTTCGAGGCCAACACCGTCGACATATAATGGATGCCAGCCGACCTGACATGCACGGTTGTGGGCGTGGCCGTGGAACGCGGGGACAACACCTCGCATATTCATGGCGACGACACGGCTGCCAAGGGAGCTGCGCAGAAGGGTTTTAAAAAATGCGCACATGATGTCGTACCCTAGTCCAATATCCTTGCCATATCTATCGAGAATGCGTTTAACCATAGCCAGGGGATATTTCATTCTGCAAAGAAGCCAGTCAGCTCGCGTTCAGAAGCGTGCGGATCAGCTTACAATTCCCCGCTCCGAATCATATCGCACATCACGATCACATGGCCATGGCGGCAGACCGTCAGGAAAATCCCTGACACTGCAAACAGCGCAAACATTTTCTTGCGCTGATCCGGCCCAGCCGCCCGCCAGCGGTCGACACAGGTATTGATACATTTTGCGAGTTCTTCGGCGTCCATTGTATCGAGCTCATTGACATTGAGCCATGCGACATCGTCGTCCAAATCGTCGCCGGGTTCTGGGCTTTCACGAGATGATGCGTCGGGAGATTTCTCCGGTTGCGAGGCCACGGGTGGAGTTGGAGCGGATGATGCGGGTAAGATAGTGGCAGATGATGATGTGTGCATCTCAGCAAGTGTCGGTCCTGAGCCTCGGGGGCGCTGAAGGCGATTATTGGGTGAGTTTGTAAGAAGATAAAAACTGTAAAATACTCACCTTTTGTGATTCCGAGACCTCATCCTTGAATAAATCTACTTCTGCGGGGGTAATCCAGCGATCATGCTGGGAGACGCGATCATCCGCACGTGTCTTGCCGGCACGCAGGATTGCATCAACCCATTTAAGGGAATTATTACCATCCATGGCCCCAAGCCATGAGAACTTGAGATAAGGCTCACCAACCGTCTTGTAGAGGCACGGTGGGCAAATATTATCCATATACCATGTGCCCGTCCGGCCGAGAGCGAGGCGGGAACGGGCTTCGACACCACGCATGACCTCGAGGTATGCATCGTATGCAATTATCAGTTGCTCCTGCAACGATGATTTGCGCGGGCCCTATAAATCATTCGTCATTTACTTTTTCAATTCATTGAATTAACTGCATACATAATGTAGGTGAGTGAGTGCTTTACTCAGGGCGTCGAGGCTAAAGCGTGGACAGACACGATGGAGCTGTCTATAGATCTCAAAGAGACGAATGGGGAACGCAAACCCAGGTTGCTCCGGCGCTGAACCAATATATCCATGGCGAATAAGGGCGGCGTTCGGGGTGCGTGAGCTGGGGGTATAGGAAAATAAATGGTCTCCATGTTCTGAATCGCGAAGTGTCAGTATCAAGTGAAATGTAATAAGGATTAAAAAATCAAAACATACCGTCAAACCCCAGGACGGGTAAGGGCCACGCGCCGGGCTCCTCGTCCGAGATTTGCGCCCCGTGAGCCTTGAGGTCGAGATACGCATCGATGAGGTCCGGCATTTGTCGTTGCCACGAATTGACCACCTTCTGGACGCGATCGTCTCGTATGCGGAGATCGCCACGCCTTGAAACATTTTTTTTGGAATTAAAACACGAAATTAATGAAGTTTGCAACGTTACCCTGGCCGTACTCCATCGAAAATGTCGTGGAAGTTTGCCTCCTGGCCTGCGTGACTGTGGAGGATGCCTTCCTCTCCCGGAGGGAGGCTGGCGAGCGCCTCCTCCTCATCACTTTCGATGTCTCTCCACCCGGCGTCATCATCCGCGCTGTACATGACAGCGTCCTCGCCAAGAAGATCGGCCCGCTGGGCAAAACTGAGCGCTAAAAAATTCCAATTAGCCAGGATAAATCACGTTAAGAGACTGGTGCATGTACATGCGATCTGGTTGTTGAAGACACGGCGTTCCTCCGCAAGCTGCGCGCCTGTTCTATTTGCTCTTACATTGACGGATTGCTTCCTGCGGCCTGGCCCGAGTATGTGACCATTTCCATAGCTTATTGTGCTGCCTCCAGACAGGCCCGTCTTGCTGCACTTCATTCTGGAAGAGGGCGCGACTGACTGGGGCAAAAAGATAGCCCAACGCGGTGAATCTGAAATTCTGAATACGCGGAATATTGTGCACATCACGATTGACGGCTATCAGAGATGGCGGGTGGGACCTTAAGCGTCGTTCAAGAAGGGCGGTGGGTCGGCCGATAGCTTGCGAGGAGACTCAGGACACGTATAAGATGGTTTAACAATGGATTTATTAGCATCTAAGTACAAGGGAAAAAAAAGAAGGCAGAGGTATGACGGCCTACCAGGGCGGACAGAAGGGCGAGGGCGGGGCGTTGAATGCACATGTGATTGTATCAGGCACCGTGCCCGCAATTGACAACGAAACAGCGGCAGACAAGAGAGCAGCACAGCGGCAGAGAGCTGGACGGCGGATGTAGGTGGACCATGCCGTCCAGGTAAGCACAGACGGGGCCGATGTGCTGGCATACGGTGGTAACAAAGGGCGGGGAGGGCGGGGCATTGAATGTGCATGTGATTGCATCAGGCACACGCACCGCGCGCGCAATGGCGACAACGAAACAGGGGCAGAGAGCCGAGGGTGCATGCGGGTGGCACAGAGATCGTGGTGTCTAAGCAAGCGTAGATGGGATACGGTGGTAACAGCCATCGCGGAGCATAGGGGGGCCGTATGCAGTACAGCGCAGTAGTTGGCGGGAGGAGCGGCAGGACCGGGAGGAGCGGCAGGAAGGAGGCGGGAGGCACCGACGTTATGAAGGCGGAGAGGGCAGAGGCCGCGGCGGGGGCGGGGGCGCGCGACGACGACGACGGTGTTGACGTGTGATGGTGATGGGCGGCGTTGGCCGAACCATCGTGATGAACCTGATTGGGATCCATCCTAATCGGGACACATCCCAATCGGGAAGCAGCTGCTCTCGCAGCTACCAAGTCATCTTAAGAACCTTTACCGGAGGGTGCTACCGCCGGGTAAGAGGTACGTGTGATTAGCATACACGCGAGATGGCCGGTACTGATCGGAACATGTCATCTGATTGGTCTATATATAGAGGTGGTATAGGTGGCCGCAGCCAGACTGGTACGACTCGGACCAAACAACTCACGCGCGCGGCGGGTGGGGCCGATCACGGCATCAAAGTTGCTGTGCACTTGGGATCAATTCTCGAATAGATTTCGAGCCCTACTGCACGATCCTCCTCAAACTGAACGAAATTCTGAAGAGACAGTTTTCATGAATGGAGTTCCTTGATTTATGTATCACTTTTTTTCGAGGCATTTTGAGCCGAACAGAGGCCAGAACAGAGGCCATCAAAAACCTTCAAACTCCTCGCGCACGCCAAGTATTTGGTCCGAGTTGTAACCAATCTATTTAGACAAGCCGAATGGAACACCAAATTAGTTAAGGATTTGTTGAACCGAAATGCAAACCAAAACTACATGTTGGTTGCGCCGACACAAAAACTGAAAAATTAAGATATCAATTTTTGTATCAGTTGAACTGGAACATCTGATTGGGCACGGATCTGGCGCCACCCCATTCTCTAAGAATGGCCTCCTCCCGTGGAATGTCGTGCCACTTCCTGCATCTAATAGGCGCTTATAGATGGAATTTCGTGCCACTTCGGATTCCCACAGGCTGGCCCATTCTCGTGGCATTTTGACATGCTGGCCCATTTCTTAGGATTTGACACATAGTGGTGCCAGATTCCTTGAGAATGGCCTGTTTTTCGCGATTTTTCGCATTTTGTTTACATCTATAAGGGAAAAAATCCTTCTAGAGATGGAATTGTGCACACAATTCCTGGATTAGATAGATATGTTTCCATTGACCCAAAGGAAAGAAGGCATGAAGAAAGTGTTCAAACCATGAATTTCAGTGGTTTTGACACGCGACTAATCCCGGCATCACCAACCCTGCTGGCTGGACGGCCGGCACGAACTTATATGCTTCTGAGCCCAGCATTGTCGCAGAAAACATCGGAGCGGGCTACTAGGTTGACATGTGGGTCATTTGCAACACCCCCAACTGCCATCTTTTCTCCAAAGATGACAACGGCCACCTTGACTGTTCCAAGACCTCCCTCGCCAACTTCCCCAACGGAATGAGCCAGCCCGTGATAGCCCTCTCCGACCCGAATCCAGACAACTTGTTTGAGGCGTCCAACGTGTACAAGATCGGAAACGTGTTCATCCTCATTGTCGAATGTATTGGCACCAATGGGTGCAGAGTAAGTTCTATGTCTGTGGTGTGGGGTGTAATGGCCTTATTCGTGTTTGTAGTACTTCCGGTCGTGGACATCGACCAGTTTGACAGGTACATGGTCAATCTATGCCGCGACAATGACGAACCCATTTGCGGGAGCCGCGAACATCATGTTTACTGGCACACCCTGGACTGACAATATCAGCCACGGCGAGATGATACGCACCAACGCACCAACGTCGACCAGACCATGACGATCAGCCCCTGAAACATGTGCTACCTTTACCAGGGTATCTCGCCCACCGTGACCAGTGATTACAATGTGCTTCCCTGGTGCATCGCTCTCCTGACAGCCACCAACTCCCTGTGCTGAGTTGGGCACCAAAGAGGGATGTCAATTCTCGGATGTTTTGTAGAACTACTTGTTAGAACCATAGGTTATGGTGGTGATATGTAAGATAGTAGTCGACAAGGAGAAGATACAGGGGAAAGTATTGTAAATACGTGGCAGCTGCATGACCCGTCGGCATCTCAGCAACTTCGGAGTTGACCCGATCACTCCTGGAGTTCTAACACCCCCCCTTGACTGGTGTCAAGTCCGGGTGAGTGAGAGAATAAGTAATATGTGAAGTGGGAATGAGGAAGCAGGATGTGCCGAGCTCCGTTGAATGAGGAAAGACATCAGGGAAAAGCCAAGTTCCCTTTCCAGGCGTAACCGCACTGTGGCTCTTGTAGCAAGAACTTGGGAGGCAAAGTAAGTACTCCTCAGTACCCGCAGTACCGTAAACCCACGCTACTGAGTGTGACCTCAGTGCACCAATGTCCTGGAGTCCTTACATTCGCTGGTTGAAATTGTGGTTCGAAATTTTCAAAAACAGTCGGTTTCCAGAGGATGAAATTGTTTGCCTGACTTCAAGAATTAGTACTTGTCTTGACTCAAGAGCAGATTGAATGAATAAAATATGCTCATCATCAAATGGGAGGCTCTGTGGCGGAATTATACTCGAGGGAAGAAAGAAGTATGTATGCTCATAGGCGGAGTTATGCTCGAAGGGCAGATTATGTTAAATGGGTTCAACTGTGTGGTTTGCATGGCGGCCAGCCTGACCCTAGCAATGGGTGGAAAAATGCAGTCCAACAATGTTATCGGTTCTTGTTCTATCTGAATGAATTATGTGAATCGCTAACCTATGCGATGGAAGGGAGACAAAAAAGCATATGTCGATCCAGAAACAGTGGTTTGGCCCCGAGTCGAACGGGCTCTCTGTTGTACAATTCCACAGTACCTATTATGGAGGACAGATGCGCTCCGAGCGCTACCAAGCTTTCTAGGCACTCTCACCTAATAATCCCACATAACCCTTCATATCAGAAGGGGCATACCCCCCCCCTGTGCCCCTTCTAATATGAAGTGTTTGAAGAAAAGCCAGTGTGCTGCAAAAAATGCTGTCCTTTGGGATTGGATGATGCATTCATAGTAGTAAAGTAGGCAATTAACACCCAAGGCACCCTGTACCCCATGTTTCAGGCTGATCTGGTTTTGTATTCTTGTTCACCATATTCAGTATGCTATTTCAAGTGTTTTGGTGAAGTTTTGGCCAGATAGCATTTTGAACTATAGCTAGCATATGGAGCAAACTTCACCAAAACACTTATGATATAGGGTATTTACACTGTCTGATCCTACTTCCAATGTCCATTTCCCACTAAATGATCTCCTTAATGCCCTATTCATGTCATGTCAGGCAGCTATAGCACCCAATACAGACAGCCATCAATTTCAAGGCAATGGCAGGACCCATCAATTCCAATAGAAATATGATTTAATTATGACTTATATCAGCTGCTAATTCTTGAGAGTAGCCTTAGACCACTACATCTCCCTTCTAATAAAACCTACTACGTTACCTATTCTAACTAGAATGGTAGTATGGGTAGAGGGAGAAGAGTGGTGATTTTTTTTCCTGTATTTTACAATATTTTTTGGTGAATTTCCTTTTTAGATGTCTCATCCAATGGCGACTGGGTGGAGGGGTTTTTTTTTTTTTTTTTTTGTATTTTACAATATTTTTTAGTGGATTTCCTTTTTTAGGTAGGCAGGATTAAGTAACATGTTCTCTCTTTAAAGCTTCAAGTCGCAGAGGTGAATATGCTGCATGGAAGGAGTTATTATTTTTATTTTTATTGTATTTTTTCCTGTATTTTACAATATTTTTTGCTGAATTTCCTTTTTTGGATATCCCACCTCCACTGTCAGACGCATTATAGCCTCTTCATATTTTTTTCTTCTATTTTTCTTGTATTTTCTTGAAAGTTTCCTTTTTGAGCCATTCTAACTCCCACTATTGAGCCAACACCCAACAGGATTACCTAATACAAGCAACAACTGAGAGCTCTAAGTCCAAAGGCTCATATGCTGCAGTGCCTTTGCAGTATATTTGGACCTTGCGTGCAGCATTTTTTGCAGCACACTGGCTTTTCTTCAAACACTTCATATTAGAAGGGGCACAGGGGGGGTATGCCCCTTCTAATATGAAGGGTTATGTGGGATTATTAGGTGTAAAGTCAGGTTTCGAGACTAGTAGCGATAGTCGGAGTAATTCCGAGTCGATTCTAGAAATTGTTCTTGGCCAGAATCGTGGAAGAATCAAGCCAAAACTTGACAGTCCGATTCAAATTTCGATTCGGGATGTGATTGTGACCCGATTCTGTGCCCAATAATTCCACTTAGCGGGACAATGGATTTTATCTCTACCCAGCGAGCGTGAAACTCGGCGCCACCAGTTCGGAATCAGCCCTTGAGACGGGAAAAAAGATAATGTACGATGAAAAAATTGCTTTCCGCGGTGTTATATTCTGGTGGGCCTTCCGAAGCAATCAATGCACGGAAGAAGTCGATTGTATCTCGGTCCCATTTGACGCAAGCATCCAGCGTACAGGCATCCTGGTAGTAGGTGATATTATAGGTGGCATCAGGGCCAGCGAATTTCCGCCCCATTTAGTCCAACATTCGCGCTGATACTTGGTCTGTACGCAGATCTAGATGGGGAGAGCATCTAGATGCATTGGAAGTTGTTAGCCTTGGCGAAGGCTCGCTGACACCTTTTGCCGAGTCATGTTTTGCAGCCTGATATAGTTCAAATCTCGATCAGGTCCACGGCCTGTTAGTTTCCGTCGATGAATATTTCCCCCCCCAATCACCATTACGGCCCTCCGCTCCTCCACGAAACTTCTGTCTCTATGTGGGCGGGCGCACTCATGGAACAAGAATAGAAGAGCACCGCGCTTTAAGGAGCATATCCGTTTGTGTGATAAAATGAAGGACAGCTGAACAAGCTCCGCGCAACGGGTCCGCTCAGGTCGAACCTGACCTGAATCCCCGCGGGGTCCTTCTTCCCGAGTTTCCTTTGTTTGGCAAGGTCAGTACGGATGAGTTCCCGAAGAGCGGTGTCAAAGACAAGACGCACATTAGGACCGCGATCTCCTCCAACTTCCACGGGTTCATGTACCAGACGCGGGCGAGGAAGCGGGTCCTGAACCGGCGTAGGCGCTCCTGCCGCGGCGACGACGTCCAGACCAGAGTGGTGCACGGCTTGGTCCATTCTGGAGGGTACCAATCGGCGGTCGAGGGACTACTGCCAATGTCGACGTCGATGAGGACCCAACTGGATTTGATAGCGGCTCGGACGGCTAGATTTGTCCGTCTGAGGCCCGCTGAACGCCGGCCTCAGAGAAGTAGTAAACCACGTCTGTTTATGGAATGAAAAATACGGACCGGCCGGATGCAAACTGCCAAAACAGAAAGTAGCATGCCCCCACGCTCTTGCCTGTCCGAGATGCATCAGCGCCAACCACAAAAGCAGAGAAAGACGACTGCTCGCCGATCCCGGGTTGGCCCGTGAGGAAGAAACGCCGCTCATCGTCTTTCTCGACTTGAAAGGCACATAAACTTAACATATTCCCCTCGGACAACCACTGTTGGTGGGTGGGGCTCGAGGAGGCTGTGGACGCGCAACTTGGGATGTTTGTTGAGGTCGATGAATCGAAGCTGTGGCGAGCCCGGAGACGGAGTGGGCTCAGAGTCGTTCTTGTCCCCACGGAAATCGTTGTCCTTCCCCTTGACTCTTCGTCTCAACCGCGGCAGTGTAGGATGGCGCACACGTGCAGTGGAACCAGAAGGACGAGGCGGGGACGTTGGAAGTGGGGTGCGCGAACGGTAGCGTTGGAAAAGGACAATGAGGAAGGAGGAAGAGGTACAGACGTAATGGGAGCGATCTACAGAATCGAATGGTGTCTGCGAGGACGAGATTAAGTACCGGTGGCCCACAGGTAAGAATGAAGGCAAGGAGGGGCAACGCCCGACTCGAGAAACGGCGCCCAAGCCGAGGAGAAGGCGGGCGTGAGTAAGAACACTGCGTGCTTGTATCCTCACGGACTCACAGTCGCGTCACTGAGCTGTCAGCGTCATAGCGCAGAGCCGAGGGACGAGAAGGACAGAAAGAAAGACAGACGGCAATGAATTGAAAACGCACCGGAACAAATTAATCCCAATACAGATTCTCCGAAGATTGAGGTGCGCTGCTTGTGGAGGTAGCGACGCAGCGTTGCACCGTCGATGGGATATTAACGGTCTGACGGAGCCGTCAGCGGGAGAGACAGGAAACTTGGGAGGGATACGCGCACCAGGGCCGAACGTGGACTAGTAGATTGGAATGCTCCGGCTTGGATTGGAAAGGTCTGAGAAATCAGCGAATGCATAGACTTAGCAATGACCGGCCTACGCATGAGAATGGACGATCATCTGGCTTAGTCGTATCTCAGATCTCAGAGAGATAGAGTTAAGATTTAAGGAGCGCCAGGAAATCGAGAAACATCTTTGCGGCTTAAGCCATCCAAACTAGTACCGAAGAAGGAGAGATTAGGAGTAGATGGGAAAGATTCGGAGCATGTCTAGCGTGACGTAGCGCCAGTTTTCGGCCAGTTTAACGAGGCCATGACAGATTGAAGAGAAGTTGATCGGAACACAGCCACACTTTCGGTCCGGTTCTTTCCGAAGCTTCATGTCCTTTTCTTTCATCTTCGCGCTCCAATTTTCCATGTGCTCAACGCAGGACTACTCCACTAATCTCTGAAACTCTGTACCGATTTTCTTTGCTCTTGGCTGCGGCTCGACTCCAAGGCTTTCAGAGTCGACTGCAAAATTGCGCTGGGATACTATTTCCTTTCCACCGAGTCTCCCATGAACATATCCGCTTCCACCACAACTCAGCGCGTTCCTTAACTGGATTACCACCCTCTCCTCAACGATTTGCTTCGCCAACTAAATTCTCTGTGATCTCCTGGCTCTAGACGTGGCAGAATGTGGAAACTGCGTCTGATTTCAAAACGAACTTCATTTTACTGGAATAATCTTTGATTGATCGTCGTACGAACTAGTGGTTCCGGATCCGCAACGCTGGCTATTATCTTTTGATTTTTCTTGATGAAGTAAATAATCAAACACATGGAAACCGCTAAGCAAAAATCTTTGCGCGTGTTCAACCCCCCTATCATGGGCTGAACAGAAGGTACGAGCTTCACCTCTCTGGCCGCCGCTTGCGTTTCAGGCTTGATCACTTGCCTGTGCTCCCGGTCAACTCCCGGCAGAAATCAAATCGCCTCGCTACAACCTCGCTATCCTCGAACTAACAATGGCTGCTAGAACCTGCTTTCAATCCCTCGTTATTTTTGAAATGATTTCTCAACTCCA
The DNA here is from genome assembly GCA_029448575.1 of Mycena maculata. Classification (NCBI taxonomy): domain Eukaryota; kingdom Fungi; phylum Basidiomycota; class Agaricomycetes; order Agaricales; family Mycenaceae; genus Mycena; species Mycena maculata. The sequence goes on along the minus strand of JARJLG010000038.1, from coordinate 301,889 downwards.
CGATACCGACACGCTTCCTCTATCCAAACAGATGCCGCTATCTTCTCTCCTTTTTCTCCATTTAAACGCTCGAACGGCGGAAAGAATATCTGGACTGCAAGCTCATCGTCCTTTCTAGAGACTTCTGCTGTGTTTTACGGGATCGACTCTGATTACAGGTCCTCATGCTCGACAGCCCCTGGAGTTCGCCTGCTCGTGTGTGGATGGTGCTGCATGGGTATCAATCCCTTTGCATGCGCTGCAACGTGGACTCGGAGTTGATGGAAGCCTTGATACAATCTTACATTGGGGCCCAATATATCGTTGCTCGCCTGCGAAAATTCTCGCAAGAAGCCTCGTTTCCTGTGCGTTTTCTGACCGCCCAATCTGCAGACAGCGGGACTATTGCTCCTTTTTTTGTCTGCTGGTGGCCAAATGTGGTCAAGTCAAATACAGCGTGACGGGCATTTGTATTATTCCTCCTACCGTGGATTTTGGCGCCCATCTGTACCGTACACCAGCCGTCTATCTGCTTTCCCATCAGGTCCGAACCAATGTGCTCCGTTTTTGCTCTACAGTGTCGATGCAGAACTCATCGCCCTTGTAAGCCATGCCCCCTCTCGTTCTTCTCAACATGATTCGCCCGTGGACTTCATAGCTCTGTCTTGAAGCTCATTCAGCAATTACTCTGTTCCAGTGTCTCTTGCAGAATTACTAACGATCTGCGCGGCACTCAGATGACCTTACCGTCGTCTCGTAGGCGTCTTCGCCGCCGCATTCTCGAGCGTGATCGACTCAGCTTCACTCTGGTGTCGGTGCGTAAACTGATCCAATTCTCGTCAAGACTTGTTTTCGTTACAATCTTCTGGCTAGAGATCTGGTCTGGAGACGAATCATTTCATAAGATGTACCCCCGGAGAACGTTTCCTGTTCAATAATCTCAGCCCCTCTGTCTCTGCTCAATATAATTCTTCTTGACTTTCGCAGCGTTCTGTTTCCGAGATAATTCAACTGCTTCCTTCGAACTGGTGCGCCTTGTAGAAATAATGGAATACACCCCGGCGTCTCCCTCTTTTCGGCGCAGCTACATAGGGGTGCCAGATCGCGGGGACGGACGCGGTTATGTGTATTATTTTTCCTTGGAGCGAAAAATCTACCACTGCTTACGCGCGACCTCGAGGCCCGCCTACCCTGCTCGCCGTGCTCAACTTGAGAACATGGTCCGTAAAGGGCAGTAGTATAGTATTTGACAACGAAAAACTACACAGCTATCACACTCCCTCGCCACTGCTCCATGCGGGTCGCACGCTCTTCTTCCTCACGTTTTTGATCCTCCACTTCGCGGTCTCGACGCTCGAGTGCTGCGGGGTTCCTGGCCCAGAAGAACATTATGACCTCATCAGGATCCATAACCTCTCCATCCCGCTCCACCTCGCTGTCCCGAGGGCCAGACCCAGATCCTCCTATATTCCCCGTTGCATGTTTCTGGATGGACGCGTCTAGTTGCGCTGGAGTTCGTTTGGTTCGAACGGGGCCCGCTGCGGCTGGGACGGGGACGCTCGGGCGAGCCATGGTTGGCCGATTTGAGATCCCCAGGTGCGACTTGCCGTGGCCCCACCACTTCACGGCAGCGGCGCCATAGTTGTAGTGCAGGAGCATGGGTGACGGCGTCGGTGTGCGAGAGTGTTTCTTGAACGTCGCGTCGGAGTTGTTCGGAATGACTGCTCGCTCTTCCGCGGCGCCGTGCAGCCATTGAAGGGTGTAACGTTGTCCATCCGGGTAGTCGATATGCTCTGACAGAGTCCGAGGATGGCGGGGCGGGACGTCGTCGACATTGAGCACAAGATTGGGCGTCTGATGATGACGTGAGATGAGGGTCAAATCACCAAGAATAGGCGGCACACATGTACGACGACAACCTGCCTTGACTCGGCGACGACGTGGGCTTCAAGTCCGAGGAGCATCCCATTTCGTCGGTCTTCCACTGTGGTGAGGTCGGAAACATCTTCGTCCAGGCTGGCTGGGCGGTTTTTCACAATCAGGTCGAACCACTGGGAAAGCGCCTGTTCAGAAGGAACAAAGATAGGAAGAACGACTCACTTCATCGCCCTTGTGAAAAGGGATAATATGGGTGCCTTCGCAGAACAGTACCGGCTTATTGGTGAATACGCACGAGGCGTCTCGTTTTAGTAGGGAGTCCTTGAAGGCCTTGGCACGGGCGCGGGTGGAGCTGTCGGAGGCGGATGTATTACTACGCGCCTTGATAACGTCTGGATCCACCGCGTATCGCAGGGCAGCTGCACGAGAGGTCACAGATGGATGCGAAATAATCATGAGACCAACCGTCATCGTCAGGAGCGTCATACACGTAGAAGTAGGTGCCTTGATCTTGGAGGGGAGCGTTATCCGTTACGTCTGCGCCAGCGCGGTCGCTCTTGACGGTTCCGAGTATGCCTATAATGCACCACCCGAGGAAGCGGAGATATTTGATAGGATGAACAGAGTTGGATTGTACGACCGCAATGGGAATTTCCAAGTAAAAGTCGTCGGTTGAATGCGATAGGATGAGATGGATATGCCCGGCAGCAGGCTGGCAGCAGGAGTCGCCATGAGCGTGGATCAGAGGTGATGGCATGTGACTCGGTCACATCACAATTTGGACTTTAACTCAACTTTAACTCCTGGGTCCCTACTGTTGTTGCTGCTACTAGTATTGCTGTCTGCGCGCGCTGTTGTCTGTTTAACTCTTTTGTTATTGTAGTAAGTAGTGTACAGAAATCGAAAGACCTCCGCGCGTCGAGGAAGCGCTGACCAGATTTCAAGTTGATTGTGAAATGAATTGACTTGGACGTGCACGGATAATGGACTAGGATGAAGCAGCATGCCGCTCCACAAATTCAACCAGCTCCCCTCCGACCTCCTCGATTAAATCCCGCCGCACCAGCGCGTTGCGCCACGCCCGCACCCGCGGCGACCAGAAGAGCCCCTCCTCTCCGTCAGCGCCCTCCTCCTCCTGCGCTGCATACCACACCCCCGCCAACCCCCCATACACTGCCGCGACCGTATCCGCGTCACCGCCCATATTCGCGGTGAGCAGCGCGCCCGCCTCGAACGTGCGCGTCGCGAGGAACGCGTAGAGCGCTGCCACGAGCGTGTGAACGACGTAGCCCGACGAGGGGAGCGCAGCGGTGGAGGGGAGGGGGGCGCGCGTGCGTGCCGCGAGCGCTCCTGCGTCTCCAGCTGAAGGAGTGGCTGCGAGCGCCGCCGTGTGTGCGGCAGCGCGTAGTCGCATGAGCGGGTGGTGCGCAGTATAGTGCGCCTCTACCGCCGCTGGGTCGATGACGCCCGCAGGGAGGGGTGCATCGGCTGCGAGAGCCAACCGCAGTGCGTCCGCATCCGCGGGCCAGGGATACGCCGCGAAGTGGTGCAGCACATCGAGCTTCGATATCTGCTCCGCCCCCTTCGCCTCCTCCCACGCATCTGCACTGCGCACCAGTCTCGCGATACACTCTGTCCACGCGGCACATGCCGCTTGGCACACCGCACTCGGGTGCGTCGTCGCGCTCGACCTCCGCGCATACGCCGCCGCCCCCGCGGGGTCACGGGAGTACGCCAACCCCACAGGCAGCACGCGCATGAGAGAGCCGTTCCCGCCGAAGCCATCCCCACGCAGATCGCGCGCAATGCGTGCGAGCGCGCTCTTTGCTGTTGCGCGGCGTTTCTCCTTCTCTTTCTCCTTGGCTGCCGGCAGTAACCGCCGTGTCTCGGCCGGGGATAACGCTCTGGAAGCTTTGAGAGCGTCTTTGTAGATCCCGAGCGCGCGGCGGGTGGTGCTGCCGATGTCGAAGCAGCGCCCGATGGCGCTGAGGACGCCGTCTTGGTACCAGCGTAAGTACGCTTCGAGCTGGTCGGCTTCGTCGAAGCCCCCGGACCCGCTGTACGTCGCCAACGACCGCGCAAGCGCCAGCATCATACTCGTATCGTCCGTCCACACGCCCGCCCCAAGTGAAAAATTCCCGTTCGGCTTCATGAGTGAGATGAAGGAGAAGGAGAACCGCGGCTTGAACTCGGCGGGTGCACCGAGCGCGTCGCAGAGCCCGGTCGCCAGGAGGGCGAGGCGGATCTTGGTGGACGCAGGGGCGGGGACGAGGTGTTGGGTGCGCAGCGGTGCGGAGGTTCGGGAAGCCATCGGCGGAGTAATTAGAAAGGTATACTATATATGGAGCGCGATCAATAGGCGCAGCACAGCATGCGCACCAAGAGGTCAGAGATCGTTGGATTACACACACTGATCAACTGCCGTAAGAGACCCCCCCCCCCCAAATGCGGTTAACACAGCCTTTGCTTGTACTGGCGCCGCGCTACGACTCTTCCACTATAGCAGGGCCTTCCTGTCCTTCCTGGTCCTACTGTGGTGTCTACCACTTCAAAAACACCCAAACCAATGCTTTCTCCCCACTGTTCTGCACAGTGAATGTGTTTTAAGCAACTGTCAACAACACTGTCAATACTGCACATACAGTACATTCTGGCCATTGGTCGAGGATGTATTTCAGTAGTAGTAGCTCCCTATACTTCCCTATACCTTCTTTGTAGTGTTCTGTTCAATAACTGTTCGACGCCGTTCACACCCAGGATGGGAACCTTTTAAGGTCGCTTAAAAGACGTATGGAAAGAATGTGTATTTGTAGTCTAATATATCTTGATTGATTTAGCAAGATTCAATGAAGTAAGAAAGGATTACAGACACAACTAGAATTCATAGGTCTTTTCGACTTGATTGATTTCTATCTTATTCACCATGTAAGAAAGGTGTCTGAAAAGAACATCAATCAGGTGCCAAATCAACCATATTTGATTTCTGGGGTATCGACGGTACATAAAAGCACATTGTAAAGTACATGTTTTAAGCCAATGAGGGATTTTTGCTATTTGTCCGGCATTTTCCGATCCAATAGCAAAAATCCCTCATTGGCTTAAAACATGTACTTTACAATGTGCTTTTATGTACCGTTGATACCCCAGAAATCAAATATGGTTGATTTGGCACCTGATTGATGTTCTTTTCAGACACCTTTCTTACATGGTGAATAAGATAGAAATCAATCAAGTCGAAAAGGCCTATGAATTCTAGTTGTGTCTGTAATCCTTTCTTACTTCATTGAATCTCGTTAAATCAATCAAGATATATTAGACTACGAATACACATTCTTTCCATAGGTCTTTTAAGCGACCTTAAAAGGTTCCCATCCTGGGTGTGGTTCCCTCACCCGAGGAAATGACAATTAGTGCTGACGAAAGTTCCAAAAGGAGCGAGACACGTGGTCAATTACGGCTGTTGATCAGTGTGCGCAATCCAACGATCTCTGACCTCTTGATGCGCACTGCCAAGACGCGTGGACACTGGAAACGCAATGTGCCGTGCACTCCTGTGCACTCCCCTGATGAGCTATGGCGGAGAGGATGAGCAAGGTATACGTATCAGGGCTATAAGGAAGAACGCACGGACAGGATCATTATACAACTGCTCCCGCGCGACATCGGCGGAATCTGAAATAGCAAGAAGAAAAGTCGGCCTACGTCGAAAATGGGACCGATGGCTCCAGTGCGCAATGGTAAATTGAGAGTGGATACAAAATGATTGCAGCATGACGTACAAGACAGCGAGTGATACAATGTATCTATGCCTCCAGTCAAATGAGAATGATACAATTCTTAGGCAGTGGACTCCCGCAACGCTACCGGAGATCAACAATCTCCAATGCATCCCGCATCTGAGCGTGCCCCCGGTCCGCGTCCTGCGCAAAAAAAGAAGAAAAAAAAAGAATACACGTAATTACGGGCCCAATGCAGGAAAAACAGAAACGACGCGAGGACATAGTACCGTGTATATAGGCACATCAGGATGCCAGTGCGGTGGTTCTGTTTCTTGCGCGGGAGCGGACCGCGCAGGTGGAGCGGTACAAGTGTTGTAGATACCTATTGATGATATATAATTGCTGACTCTTTATGGCTCTGAGAAGCTTCCCTTCAGTGAGCTCGAGGTGGGCCATGTCTAAGTATTTTAAATGGCAGGCATTTCGAAATACTGTACTATTTCATTCAATTCGGATGTCACGCGTCACAGCCGATTTTGCAATAATTTTTTCTCGATTTTAGCGGATTTTGGAGATTTGTCGGAAAAATTAAAAGTCACGTGCATTTCCGAATTGAACGAAATACCATCAAATAGTACAGTATGCAAGGGCATGTCTGTAAAATCTTAGTTGGGATCATTGACTAACATTCTTGCGCGCGGTGAGTTTGTGGTGTCGGCCTGGATGTATCGCTAGCCTGAGGACCTCTCCAAGACATTCTTGCCGACATCTAATTGTATACAGGCCTCAGAAAATGATTGAGCAATTGACGACAAGACATCAGGCAATATTAGTCCGATACGCCGGCTCCAGATCTGCGCAGTGCTGATTTCCGGCCTCTCTCAAACACTGCAAATATGCTCTATTTGAGTGTATTTGCAGCCATTTTTTCTCCAGATCTCAAGAAATGTTAGCCGAGTTTCAAGAAATTGATGAGCCCAAGAGGCCCCACAGCGTGACAAGGCGGAGCGCGTGCGTCATCGGCACGAGCTGTACGCGCCAACGTGACCACTTCGCGACTCGCACAACTTCAACTCACCCTACCATGCGCTGGGTTATAAAGAAAATACTCTTAAGCATCCTCTTGCCATCGCTAGTGGATAATCCCTTTGCTCTAATTCAGGACCCTCCGGACTATTTTGCGACTTCTGCAGCAGTCGCCGCGCATTCGGAGAATATAGCGGCTCACCGTGCCACCCCCGAACGAGCACGCCCGGAGCAGGGAGGCTTCCGGATCACCATTGACTGGCTCTTTACATTGAGACCACGCGATTGCTTGTATAGGTTCAGGTATGAAGTGTCCATTAAGCTTCTCGGCGTTCCGAATTGTGTTTGATGGTCTAGATTTTACGCCGCTGAGATCGTCGATCTTGCCAGCGCACTTGACATCCCCGACCCATTTGTAACCGACGCCCGCTATCGCTTTTCCGCTGTTGAGGCGTTGTGTCTGCTGCTTGCGCGATACAAGTCAGCCGGAGATCTATATGATCTAACTATGCTCTACGACCGGTCCCAGTCTGCCATCTCCCAGGTCGTTAATGAGCTTACAATGTGGCTTGACCAAAGATGGGAACATCTCCTGGATTTCGACACAGACGGAGTTCTTTCACCCGACAATCTCGCCATGTACGCCGCAGCGATCTACGCTGCAGGTGCACCACTTCGTTACGTATGGGGATTCATGGACTGCACCATTCGACGCATCTGCCATCCATTCCTGCACCAAGGAGTGGTTTACAACGGGTACAAACACTATCATGCAATGAAATTCCAGGCTATAAAGCTTCCAAACGGCCTCATCGGCCATTTATGGGGCGGCACGGAGGGACGTCGTAACGATAACCATCTCCTCGCGGTATCCGAGATTCTAGACCTCTGCCGCATGCACGCCACCCGCCCCGGTACCAATGCCAACACACCGGCACACGAGCGCTACTTCCAGCTGTTTGGGGACCCCGCGTACGGCCTCAAACGAACAGAGGAGGAGGCCGAGTGGAATGCCGCAATGGCTGCCGTCCGCATCGAGGTGGAACACGGATTCGGGGGTATCTTGGCGCTCTGGCCATTTGCCAACGCATGGTGGAAGCACAAAGTTTGGAGCTCCCCGGTCTCAAGATATTACAGGGTTGCAGTGCTTCTGACCAATGCGCACAACTGCATTCGCCCGAACCAGACCGCTCAGTACTTTGAGTGCGAACCTCCCACCCTGGAAGAGTATTTCCACGACTAGAACTTGTTATGAACATATCAGCATGTATTGTTAGGCAATACATTTAGCTCGAGGCGTGGTGCGTAAGTTTAATCAGAAAAAATACAATTTATTTGTTATTCGCAAATGTTATACGGCAGTTCAATTGGTATCGATGAGCTTGTTCAGTAGGTTAATGATCTGACCGCGGTCCTCCTTCGCTTCATCCACAAATCTCTTCATCGTCGCCGCCGTCTCCTGCTGATGTTCATTCCGCTGCACCATATCCTTCTCAAGAATTTTGATGATGTCGGCCGTGGCTGACACGCTGTCGGTGCGGCGGTCCATCTTGCGACGCTTGGTTTGCCGCTTCGAGTCGCCATCTTCGATTATTTCCACGGAAGAGTCCGCAGAAAGCGCGGCGGCTGGAGATTTCTTTGGTGCGCGCGTGGTTGGCTCAGGGTCGGTATCGGGATCAGCTGAGTCGGGGGAAGAGGATCGACTGGCCGCGCGCTTTCGGCCCCGCATCGATGCGGCACGAATAGCCTCACCAGCTACACGATCATCCTCGGTTTTCTACCAGTAGGCCATCGTGAGATCAATTATGTAGGAGGAAACAATAACTCACCTTTAGAAGCTTTGACTTAGCTTCGTCCGACTTGTCTTTTGCGTCATCGTACTGCTGCTCCATCTGTTCCAGGACAGCGGCGATGAGGATACCAGCATCGCCCTGGAGCTGCGAGGCAACAGGCGCGGCATCCTCGCCATCAGGATCCTACCATTTAGTACAAAGACGTTAACACGACATCAAGAGCAGTAGCAGCCATCGCACCTTCTTGAACGCAATCAAAGCTTTCGCTTTGCTTTGGAGGACAGTGTACTGCACCTTGTGTCGAAAGCCGTTGTCGACGAGGTACTTGTTAACCTGCTTCCACGCCTCAGCGATTTTCCCATGAGGAGCGAAGTAGGGCTTCTTGAGGACGATGGCGCGGCCGAGCTGCAGCAAGTCGGTGCCGCCAAAGATGGTGCGTGTCGCTTTCGGCTTCCCCGATGGCTGCTGCTCGGGCTGCGACGTGGAACTCTTGCCAGGCCCAGCTGCAGATGCGCGGGCCTGTTGCGAAGGAATGGCGCCGTGTGGGAGATTGATCACGTCCCCGAGAGGAACAGCGCGCCGCGGTGGAAGAGGAATGGAGGAGGGAAATTCAGGCACCTCCGCAGAGAGCTGGCAATCGAAGGCGGGAACTGGTGGCGGGTATGTCAATTGGTAGTTGTAGGGATTGCCACCGGGCCCGGGCTGGTAGACATATTCGGTGTCGGCTCCGGAGCCTTGTACGGCTAATTCTCCAGAGTACGGGGGGAAGCAGAAGGAGGGATCAAAAGTAAAGCAGGCATCTGGAAGGGCAGCCATGGTGTTCTGGGGGCGCACTGGAGTCCCGCCGCCCTTAAATCTCGTTGGTAAGCGACGGGGCAATGAGGGTGTATGACACACATGAGTGGAGCAGGTGGGGCCAGTACTAGCGCTATAGGTGGAAGAGCAAGAGAGCAGAACAGACTCGGAGGAAGCTATGCATACGCGTCGAGAAGCCCGACCGCGTCGAGAGCGCAGGCGGAGACGCGTCAGAGAGGGCTATGTGACAGCCAGCACAGGACGAAGCACGGGAAGTGACATGTCCCAAAATGGAACGTGTTCAAAAATATCTCTTGTGGAGCTCAGCTATCTCAGAAAATACTAAGCGAGTCTCACGAAGAAAAAACGTCGATTTTGGCCGTTGCAAATACACGCTATTGTCGTCGTTTATTCCAAGTCGTGTTTCGTAGTTTCGATGCCGAATCAATTTCCAACTTTCAAGTCGGCATAGATGAACACTCAACTTTTTTACATCGACCGAGACGATCCGGGTCCCTAAACAGGATGTTGCGATCAAAGGTCTCCAGCAGTTGAGTGCGCTAGAGTTTTTTCTTTATTTCGGTCCATTTGTTAGACAGAAAATATTACATGGGGGCTCTCCGCGGAAATATACCCCTCAGAAAGATTGACCCCGGTGTAGAAATAAATTCAATGGCCTGAGGCGGGTTCAGGGGAATATTTCAAAAGAGAAACAAAATGAAAACACGCTCCTGACATTGTCCTGACATTTCCAATATGGATTATACTCAAAATAGCTGACCCGATTTGAGACGTGTGAGACGGGCGACATTGATGCGGCAAAGAGGCGCATCAAAAGCTTGCCGTCGGAGTTATCGTTCTGCCGCAGGCAGCCGACTTAATTCACACGCCTTCACACGCTTGACAGTTCGACTTGTGAGTGCAAGAAAAGTTGAATCGGACGACAAACCAGACAGTGAAACCACCATTTCTGGCTTAAAACCACACTGTAGACAACTGAACCAGCGATAAACAACGAAGAAAACGCTCATACAAACATCCCGTCGGGCCGTTTGGTGGTGTAGTCATGGAAACGGTCCTGAACGCCGCAGTGACTTAGCCGAAAATATCAATCGAACTACGACCCCCAATTTGGAGGAGGTTGCTGTTGCCTAGGTGACATAGCAGCACCTCCTGACGACCGCCATATGTGTACCATGGGCCTTGCACGCCTCGCCATATGCTTCAACTTCCTCGACCTGGAAGATCCTGGATGTGGCAGTGGATCGGTGTGATCACTCCCGCATGGCGCCACTTGAATGTGATTTCCTTCCTGCACTAACTACCTGCTTGACAACATGCTGATGCGTTTCGTGCAACCTCTTAAGAGACTGCTGCAAATCTCTTGATCCTTAGCTTTGGTCTCACACTTTTCTTTTTTACCGTCCTTCTTACTCCTCTTGCTGCATTCTAAAATGTTCCACTCTTCTGCTTCTTTCGTTCTTGCTCTTTTGGCGACGTCTGTCCTGACGGCGGGTGCTGCCCCGGTACAAAAGCAGGCCAGAGCTCTGGACCTGGCGACAGTGGTACGGAGCTCCATTACATTCTCGTAGTGTAACTGCACTCACGGCCCTCAATCAGTGCCAAGATCTCTCCAACGTTCAGGGCATTACCTCGGACATCACTACTGCTATCAGCACCGTTGCTGGTCTCGTGGGCAGCGGGTATCTCTACTTTCTCTGCCTTTCATCGCGTATTGAGATCGTCATAGCACTACCGGCCTCGCCGGCGCCCTGAACACGGTTGAGGTAAGTCTAGTGACCGATTGCTCGCGTTCTGCCTCCTCATCTGGCCCAGGGAATTGTGAGCAAGATAAGCACGGTTGAGCAAACCCTTATCACCGCGTGCGGTGCCCTCACCGGCGGCAGCGTAAGCTACCTTACCAGACACACTCGTTTTGTTTTCACTTAAAAGCTATCAAGGCGGCCGCCTCCAGCGACGCTGCCGCCGCCGCTGGCAACGCCACCGCAACCGCCGCGGCATGAGCGTACATCCGCGCCTGTAATCACAATCACACAGTTTGAACACTACAGAGGCGGACACGGGGTCGCCGGTGCTTCGAATTTTTTATTTGACGATTGTGATTTGGATGGGAGAGAGGGTTCGTTTCATAATTCACTTGCAGTTGCTATGTATCGTTATTTTCCATTAATTAACAAGCAAAGAGACGTGGAGGGTATTTCCTTGTTGTTGATAAGGATCTCCGACAAACACATCATTCAACAGCATCAAGCTCCTCCGCCAAATTCGAAGCCACAGCGTTTGAATCGGGGCTTGTCATTTGAAAATCGATAGAGCCATGTGTGGGAGTGGACATACCAGGGGCGAAGGTTCTTTTTTTTTTTGGGGGGGGGGGGGGGGGAGCGGAAAGTTCAAAGAGAGCTGATCTCATCTCGCGCTGGTTTCAGGAAAGATCCCGTAATGTACTACTCAGGCCCCCGGGCCCTTGTAGATCCCCTACCGCGGAAGTGGAGAAGGACTATCAAGGAGCAACCATTGTTCTTCCCTGCGGCTAGCGTCAGCGTACCCTCCTTCTACTCTATTATTGTGAACGGCGGCAAGGTCGTCCAGGACTACGGGAAGGGGCAAGGCATCTCAATTGGTGCAGTGGCGACGTTGGTGATAACGATTATTGGGCTGAGGACATTTCTTCCTCGTTGTTTGTCATCTCCCTCTCAACCTATTCCCTCTGAACCCACTCCTCACATTTCGACAAGGACCGTGTGGCCTTTGACAAGCGTGGTGCGGGGGAAAACAAATGAGGAACGAGAATGATGAGCAGAGATAATATCAGCGAAAGATGGAAGACAAACCGAAATGTCGATGTTGTGGCGATACAGCGGCTCAAGTGCGCAATGGTAAATCGAGAGTAGATACAAAATGATTGCAGCATGACGTACAATACAGCGAGTGATACAATGGTATGTGGGTCTATGTGTGCCTCAAATCAAATGAGAATGATACGATACTCAAAGGGAGTGGAGTTCCGCAACGCTACCGGAGATCAACGATCTCCAATGCAGCATCCCGCATCTGGACGTGCCCCCGGTCCGCGTCCTGTGCAAAAAGAAAAAGAATACACGTAAGGCCCAATGCAGGAAAAACAGAAACGACGCGAGGACGTACCGTGTATATAGGCACATCCGGATGCGGATGGAACGCCTGCTTCGCATTGCACTTGAGCACCACCTGGAGCCCGGGCGGATCCGTGAGGCGGAAAATGCCGAAACTGAGAAACAGCAATGTTAGCGCCGCGCAAAGACGCCGGAGACGCGGCCGGCAGTGCAGCCCACACCACATGAAAATGAACAAGGACGTACTCGGGATCCGACTTCGGGGCGCACACGACCGCGATCGACTCCGGGAGCATTTGCTGGAAACTCGCGTGCGTGTGGAGGTCCACTGAAGACATGAAGCAGGATTGCGAGGGGTGCGTGTGGATCTACGGAGGAGAGGTCAGACTGCGAGCATTGGTCGGAATGGACGAGAATGGCGAAGAAAAACAATACCGAGGCCAGCGACGGGCTCGTCCATCCACCACCTCCGGGGGAGGGCAGGGACAGCGGGTGGCGACGGGCAGACGGTTCATGAACGTCATGGAGAACGCGACAGAGCCGCAGCGGCAGCAACGCCGTGCGCTGAGCAAAGGAATATTCCTAACCCTAACCCTACGCCTCCCCAGACATGGACGCAGCACAGGGAGTGGGAAGGGCACTCCACCACCGTCGGCGTTAACAACTCCCGCCCCTGAATCGCAAATCCACACGAAGCGGCACTCTGGGACAGCGGATGTACTCCGCGGCGCTCTGCAATCGCCCTCCCCAATAGCAGACGGCAGACGACGCATCCACCGAAAAGAAAAGAACAGCACCCACCCATCCGATCGTAATCAACCCCCTCGCCTCCGTGAAGCTCAGCACGCCCTCCTCCTCGTCCATCGCGCACGTGTCGCTCGTCGCGTGCTGCTTCGGGATCAGCAGCGTCGAGATGACGTAGCGGGCGCGCGCGGCGGGGGTATCTAGAGAGCGGTTAGTGAGTGAAAGGAGAGGGGCGGCGGCGAAGGGGAGCGGGGGGGGGGGGGGGGGATGAGGGAGGAGCGGGACAAAGGACGAATGGAGGGAGGGAGGGAGAACAAGGAGGAGCCGCGACGGAAAGCGAAACGCGACGCACCCGCACCCTTCACGATCTCCCGCCCCAGCAGCAGCCCGCACGTCTCCAGATTCCGCGCCGTGTTCACGCTCGCGATCGCCAGGAAGCGCGGCAGCGTCGCGTGCGGGAGCACGACCGTGCGCAGGCGCGGGTGCGCGTCCGCCGCGAGCGAGGGCCGGCGCGGCGGGCGCGCGGGCGCGGCGGACTCCTGCGGGCGGGGCGGCACGGGCTGCGGCGGCGGCGACGCAAACGAGATCGGGCCATGCGCGACCGTCGCCGTCGACGCCGCGGCCGCGCGCGCCGCGTCCAGCGCCGCGCCTGGATACACCACGGACGGGACGTAGCCCTGCGTGCGCTGGTGCGAGGACATGTTGCGTGCGAGCGCGGGGTACGCGATGCCTGCGGGTCGGTTGGTCTGGGTGCGCGGAAGGGGGGAGAACGTACTGCTGCTGGTGCTCAGCCGGGACATGGATGCGGTGAGGGTGTCCGATCCGGAGGAGGTGGCGTTTGGGGTCGGGTGCTGGGCGGACGGGTAAGTACTGGAGGGGGGCGAGAGGATACGTGGGACGAGGAGATACGTGGGACGAGAATACGATGGAGCGATGTGATGAGAAATGTGATGAGAAACAGAGGGAGATCGTGGCGCGAGGCGATGATGGCGCAAGAGATGGAGATGGGATGGAGCCGGAGATGGGACACGAGGAAGGGATGAACAAGATCGAGGGGCGCGAGACGATGATGGGGTGAGAGATGGAGATGAAGATGGGATAGGGATGGGACGCAGAGGAACGGATGCGCACGGGCGTTTGGGAGGGAAAGGGGCCAGAGGATACGTATAAGACGACGAGGGAAGAAGGACAAGGAAAAGGCGATGCGGGAGGAGAGAGGAGAGCGAGTGGCGCGGATACGAAGGACGCACGGTCGATTGAGCATAACGGAGGGGAGGATTGCAAACCCACACATCAGCATCCCATCCATCTCGCAAAGCAAGTACTCACATTCGACCTCCGCCCCCGGCACTCCACCCGCTCTCCGAATCCGTGCTGTCCCCGTCGTACTCGTACGCCGACGCGGGGTGCAAAGGCATCGGCCCCGGCATCGGCGTGCTCTGCGCGGAGCTCTCACGCCCATGGCCGTAGCTCGAGGGCGTAGACGGGTAGCTTGACGTATAACTCGCCGTCGACCCCGAGCCGGACGCGTACTGAGACCCGGCAGCCGACGACGGCGCGTGCTGGGGCGCGGGGAAGGACACGCCCGCACTCGCGGGGTACGCATGTGCGGGGCTCGGCGGCGCGTCGCGGTACGCGGGATTCGAAGTCCCCGGTGGATATGCCGCCTGCCCGAAGCTCGGCGGCAGCGCGCTCGGCTGCGGCTGCGGCTGCGGCGCGCCCCTCTCCCTCTGCGCCGCGACGGTGACGGGCACGGGCATCCCATTGTACTGGCTCGCCGGCACGGACGCGGACGAAGAGGGCATCCCGTCGTATTGCCTTGGTGGCGCCGCGGACGTCGATGCAGAGGAGGCATACCCGTATGCCGCGTCACGCGCCGCAGCCTGCTCGCGCTGTGCGCGCCACCGCGCGGCCTCGTCCGCGACGGCGCGCTGCGCCTGGGCGTGCGCTGCGGGGTGCGCGGCCTGCGCAGGTGCGGGTGGGGGATTCGGATTCGTGTTTGCGGGACTGGGGTGCAAAGTCGGTTAGCACAGCATCGGGATTGAAAAAACAAACAGAGGAAAAGAAAATGCTGCCACCCACGGCCAGGATGTGGGTGCGGCTGTACATCGACATGTCGGGCGCGCACGCATCCCGTTCACCCCCTCTTCCCGGACAATCCCCCGTGCCTCCTGCCCAATGACAGCCGCTCTCCCGCAAAAGACATAAGGCCCGGACCCCGTCCCCGCCCCGCTGCAGATATCCGGGCCAGGAATTCAGCGCCAGGGATGTACCCCGTCGGACCCTACTCAGCGGGACACCCAATCCACGGCCCTCGTCCGACGTGCAGGCATTCATCCGCATCGACCGCACATCCGCGAGTCGGGCACGCAACACACACCTCTCGCCCGCCCCACCCCCCTTCCTGGAGAATCGACACCGCATCAACAAGTCGAGCGCAACACGTATCCCCCGCATCCACAATCGCCGCACGTTGCCGAGTGCGACGCGCACCCCTCCGGAGAAGGCTGCGTCACGCACGTCGCCGGCGCGATCAGTGAAGAGGGGGCGAGGATCGGCGGTGCATCCCAGCCCCAAGAATGCAACAAAGAAAGAGGAAGGACACGCACGCAAGCGTAAACGCGGGGACCGCATCGGGCGCAAACGCGGCGCTGCGCGCGTAGCGCTCGTAGCGGTCGACGAGCCCGGCTTTGAGGCGGCCGAGGTCGTGGAGGATGTCTTCGCCGTTCTATATGGGGATGAGTGTGGGTTGGGGAAGAAGAGCGATATAAGATGCAGAAAACAACCGAAACTCACCGCAGTCAAATTCGCCTTCTGCTCCGCAGTCAGCCCGGTACTGTACTCCCTATGGCTCGGGATCTTCTCCAGTATCAGCGTCGCCGCGCGCGCGTACTCGATAAACGCGCGCTCCATGTCGGGCCACACATCCGGATTCGGCGGTCGCCCAGCGGTAGAATTCGCAGACGAGGACGCCGCCCCGGACGCGAGCGCCTTGCCCGCCTTGCGGTGTGCCTCCGCGCGGCGGAGGTAGTGCTTCAGCTCGCGATTGCTCTCGGCGGCGGCGTCGGGGTCGGCCTGCGCCGCGGTGGCGAGCTCGCCGATTGTCGCGGGGCGGGTCGGTGGGGGCATGACGAGTGGGAGGGCGCGGTAGATCCGAGATGGTGGTTAGGGAAGCGGGAACTGCGACGGGGTTTGATTGGCAGCGGCGCCCGGGCCAAACAATCGGGCCGTTCCTCCGAACCTCACACCCGCTGACCAAAATAATCGCCAACCCCATCGCATTCCAACTCCACGCATTCTCCCGCTGCTCCGTCTGAGCCGCCGGAATGCTATATTTTCCTCCCTGCACTTACTGCATGCGTGCCGTATTCGTCTCGTCATTTTTCAACATTCAAATTTCAGAGACGAACTCAGTCTTGTTCTGCTTGTTCGTCTCCAACATCATGCTCCATAGAAAGTTCCGCTGCGCAAGCCAACTCAGCGCCTAATGATATTCAGGACTTGGCCACTGGCAAGCATGGCTGCAGCAGACAATCAAGCGACGAAATTTGCCCGAGTCTCCGCACTTACACGGCGCATACCGAACCAAGCGCCAGTCTCCAATCGACCGCGGCACGGTGAACCTAGTGCTCGCACCCCCAACTATCCACGTCTCCTCGGCACCGGCCCTTCCCCTTCCCGGTCTGAACATCGTTCTCAGCACTCCATTCATCCGTATCCTTAATCTGAACCTCCCGGCACGCAAAACTATCAGTCACGGGTCTCTCTGCTCGCTCCTCTATATCCCTCTCAGCGGCCAACTCCGCAAAACAATCCATCCTGTGGCTTTGTGCTGCCGTGCTTTCGCGACCGAGACCTTCGACAGACTGTAACCGTGGGTGCGAAAAGCAAGGGAACGCATATGTTCGCCCCCTCATCTCCCACCCAGTACCAATGAAGAGAAAAGTCCTTCATTGGAGCTACTTAATTCCCGATTCTGGGCTTAACTTTTAGAAGCCGCTGCGAATTCCGAGAAGCAAAAACACATGTTCCCTGACTCCGCGGTGTTTGGGGTGGGAGGAGACCTCCCTCGTATTTGGCGTCCAGGTGGGTGTGAGTCGTGTCATCCGATAAAAACAAATCTCCTGGTGTATGTATGTAAGATGACAGTTCAAAATTTCCCGCTGTGGCGATCGCTCATACCAATGCCCCAATTATCGAACTTTAAATGATTGAGTACACCGAAATTCAACACTACCGGCACGTGGTCGCAACGCGCTCCTCGGAACGCATCAACAAGGACAAATCTCCGCGTGCAGTTTGCGCTAAAAAATTCGATCAGATCGAGTTTACAGGGATTGAATCTTCCGGGCCCGTGGTATAAGATCCGCACATTTAATTGAAATTTTTCGCTGCCCAACATTCGGCGTAGCTGAAAGTGTGGACCTCGAATCACACTCCGACTTCCTCCCACGGACTTCCGTGCGTCGAATAGCCTACGAGACAAGACACGGACTGCGGTTGCTACCTTCGAAGCTCGGATCCATTCGCAATCTAGTGCCGATCGCTAACTTGGAAAGCGGGATGTGATGTACGACAATGCTGCTGGTACTAGTCCTGCGTATATGTCTATGTTCACAAGATTCGTCCCCAAGAACTGATTTGATATTATATTATTGGGTGTATTAGCATCAACTGCAAATATTCAGTGGGCTGTCCAAAGTTGAACCAATAACAAATGCGCACCTATATCGTGTCTATAAGTACCACCAATGGCCAGTGCTCATGGATATAAATTTCTGTGCAAGTGTGTGACCTAAGGCTCGGCGGTTTTCCTCGCATCACGAGACATTCAGCTCCCACACATGCGGCGCCTGCAGCGGCCCGGAGAGGCCCATGAAGCGCGTCCTGCCCGCGAGGAAGTCGACGCGCTTCACGCCCTTGAGCGCCTCGGCCTCGCGCGCATTCCCACCGGCCACAAGCCGACAGCGCGCGAAGTACGCCGCATCCACCTTCTCCCGCGCCCCGCCCGAGGGCAGTGCGTCGTACTCGGCCCGCGCGACCGCCGGGCGCAGGCCCGCGTAGACAGCCGCCAGGACGTCCAGCACGGTCACGCACCCGCCCGGCTGCGACGGCGCGACCGAGATGGGCCAGTCGATGTGGCGGCAGCGGAGCGTGAGCGCGGGCATAGGGGGGTACGTCGCGGGATCCAGGAACGACGGCGTTAGCTGTGGGTTGAGCGTATGGAGCGGGTGGGTGACATCGTAGTGGACGTTGGGCGGCGCGAGGGGCGAGAACGAGAGCAGGAGATGTATCTGGGCCGGGGCGGCCCCGGCCCCCGGTAGCCCGCAGGCGACCTCTGGCCGCGGCGACATCCCAAGTTGCAGAGGAGCGGGCCATGGGCTGTAAATGAGCGGCCCGGGCGAGGTGTCGTGTGTCTGCTCTTGAATTAGTGGAGGCTGGTCTGCCGCGGATTCAGTGGGAATGGGCGGCGGTGTTGCGGGCGGAGACGGCGGCAGGGAGGAGGTGGAGGCGCCAGGCGAGGGCGACCAGGGCAGTGGGGAATACATGATGTTCGTGGTGGAGAACTGTACGCTCTTCATGACGGTAAGACGCAGACCTGAGACGACCTGATTCTGTATATATTGAGCGCTGAGACTGATGGCGAGTACGAGAGCGGAGGAACGAAAATATCGGATGATAGATGCCGTGGAAGCAAAACATTTATCCCCTTGCGCCGATGAGTACGTTGATATTGTTCAACAGCGCCGGTGGAAAGAGGGGTGGGATGTGATGGGACTGAGAGTTTCTAGCGTGAAGGCTGACAGACGTCCCAATTAAGGAAAGATTCCTCGCGTGAGTTGAAGAATGACAGATCGGACGTCGATCGACATTCAACGTTCAACGTTCAACCTGTACTGTCTAGCGAACGATACACCGTCGATTAGCTGACTCCGGTGCTGAAACCTGTCCGGGAATTTACCTATTGGATTGGCTCGGCGTTTTCCGGACCAATGGGAAATTCCCCGGACTCATTTCAGATTGCAGTCCGAGGTTAGCTAACAGTGCGAAGCCCGGCAGCGAAGACCAGCCGAGGACAAATGGAGGAGCCCAGCTGGAAGGAGATGAGATCTATTGGGTGGCGAATCCGACTAGTATCAGCAATCGAACCTTCCTGGACGCGGACGAGAGGCAGAAATACGGAAACGGGAAGTAAAACGTCAAGGATGAAGACCCAAATTCAGTTTCGATCAAGTGGACACGTGGGATCACGAGACCACCAACAGGGACCTCGTGATGTACGCGTTGAATTTACAGGGTGTTAAATACACGCGTCAAGATTTGGTGAAGACTTAAAAAGGTATGGATTGTATGCCGGTTCCCGTCTAGCACAGGGAAATATATTCGAACCGCTCAAGAGGTATTTATTTATGCTCTCTGTTCTCGACATTGGGATCCCTGATCAAATGAATCAAAGAAGTCGTGTGGACATCCTGAGTTCATGGGTCTAGTTTTCATTGCGTAGATTCTTGGTTTCTGCCCAATACGGACGGATACTTGGTGCCCCAATATTGGTGACACCAATTGCTGTCACCAATGTGAATGAAAATACAACAGACAAATCCCCGGCCAATTTGGATCCTGGTCGCAGTACACGTACATTACCAGGAATCGAACTGTTCAACTACCCAAATGTTTAACCATCGGGCTGGTTGCCAGTGATTGCCGCCGTCTGATGCCCTCTGCAGTGATGCTTGGCTTTCGTTGGGCTTTCGCCTTCACTTTCGGATCCTCGCTGTTGACCATGTACGCCGAGGCTTCATTCCTCCCTCACAGGTGTTTAGCCTGGCATACTCCTCGGTCTAGCCTGCACTCTCGCTTTTCTGGCACTCGTGAAGACTGGTCGACGAAGGACCCCGGCTAATAGGTGAGGAACCCAGACCCCAAACCTGACGAATTCGGGTCATTTTGGGCCATTTTGCCAGTGCCAAAACCTGACGAAAAGGGCCAAAATTGACATTTTGCCTGATCCCGAAACCTGACGAAAGGCCCCTGGCCTGGGGGACCCGGATCCAAAACCTGACGTAGATGCCTTGCTGAGGCTGAGTGTAGAACTTTCTGAGTCGTAACTTTGTTTTCGTTTTCGGAACTGTACTGCGCAGTTTCGATCCCTGTTGGCTACGTTTGTTTTTTGTATGCTACGTATATTAGCTATTCCTCTTTCTTATCACGTTCCGGACGTAACAAAAATCAAATGCCGAGCGTGGACGAGGTCTCAAACTTTTTTTGTCCTGAAATTTTAGAATGCTTCCATATTCTATCATTGTACAGTATGATTGCAGCCATCACTTCATGACAAGCCACTTCCAGGTTTCAAACAAAGCACTATCGTATCTTGCCACCCTTCACTTTTCTTTGCCGACTTGCATCTAACCCCAGTGTCACTGCTACCGGCCTCGAGCTTACGGTGGATGACGTGGTTCTATTCAAGGAATTAGCTCTCCAGATGTGTCTTTTCCCATTTTCCCGCCGAATTTGAGCCGTTTTGACGGTTTCCTGATGATTTTGGGCATTTTTTAACCCTGTTCCACATTTCCTGACGAAAATTCGAAAATTTGCCCTTGCCAGTGCCAAACCTGACGAAAATGCCCAAAAAGTCCCAAAAAAAACCTGACTTTTTTCCAGTTTGGAAATCTGGGTTCCTCACCTATTAGCCGGGGTCCTGTCGACGAAAGCTTGGCATGGCAGCGCTTAAAAAATGAATATATCAACAATCTCTCATGCACAGCCCTAAGAACCGTAGCGGCGAGTTGAAGCGAGTTGATTCCTTCTGCAGGATTTCAATGCAGGCCGTACGGATTTGGTTAGCCAGGTCAAGCGGTTCAGTGGGTCTCATGGCATGATGCCGTTGTTGCACAATGGACCTGGACCACAATATATTCGCATTTTTGTCGCCCGTTCTACATCTTTCCTTGATGATCGATCATTCAACGCAAATACAACCTCCCACGCACCAGCACGCACCTTCCTCCCGGCTCTTCGCTCTCACCTGTCCCTCGTTTTCCATGTTATTCTATCGCTTGCGTCTCGGTTTGACCGCCTGCCTCCTCGCTCTCAATGGCGTCCTGGCTCAGAACAGTTCCATTCCGGGACTTACGGAAGGGCAGCAGAGTTGTCTAGCTGACTGTATCTTCGGAGGGCTCCCGGCGGCAAACAACTGTGACCCGTATGTCCTCGATATCTTCCAATAGTGTCGATTTTCTGCTGACCAGGTTGCCACTGGAAATCACAGCAACGCGGTCAACCCTGACCTTGCCTGTTTCTGTTCCTCGACACCTTTTACCACCAACGTCACTCAATGTGCGAGTACAACTTGCAGCATATGTACCACTGGCGGATGCAACATAACCGCAGACCCGCTTGTGGACCAGTGCGGCAACGTGGCTGGTGCGCGTTCTTCCCCGGTCATTGGATTATTAAGAGACTCAGTTAATGTAATTCAGCCTCTTCCCCGGGCTCACCTTCGCAAACTTTGGGATCGCCGTCCACGTCCGGATCTACTCCCTCGGCGTCTGTCCCCACCTCACTGACGTCTGCATCACCGGCCGGTTCTGGCGCTGCGTCTGCCCCAAGTACCTCTAGCTCCGGCACACCAAATGCCGCCTTCCCCTCATTTGAAACGAAGACTCGAAAGACCGTCAGTGCCGCTGCCATAACAGCTTCCCTTGTGCTACTTGGGATGATCGTCTGATTTTGGACGCTTTGGGTTACAGATATTGTCTCTGGGCGCAGCCTCTTATATATTCCCTAGTCTACACACTTCTGCACACCTAAAAGAGGGAACTCTGAGACCTGTTAAATGCGAGGTATACTTAAAGGTGAGCTTTTCATCCTTATTACAAATGGTTAGAAAGTTGCTCTTTCAAGTGGACAGAAGGTGTCGTAGAATGGATTAATTTAATCACGGATTTCAATCAGCCAGAAAGTTTAACAATCCACAGTGTTTTCAGACGTGTTGAAAGAACTTCCTTTCTTGAAGAGTTAATGGATTTCTTCCAACCTGTCTGAAACTGACATCAGAGGTCAATCTTTATCTCTTTATGGAGTTTAGTTCTTTAAACCTGTCTGAAAACGGTGTGAAATTTTGATCTTTCACTGTTTGGGTAATGAGCTTCTTTGACTGTCTGAAACTGAAATGGGAAGGTGATCTTTAACTCTTTTGAGAATGAAATTCTTTCAACATATCTGAAAACGCGGCAGAATATTGAACTTTTCAATTGATTGAAACCTGTGATTGAATCAATTCATTCTACTACACTTTTCATTGAAATGAAAAAACAACTTTCTGACCATCTGAAATCACCATGGAAAGTTCATCTTTATACCTTCCATTTAACAGGTCGGAGAGTTTCCTCTTTTAGGTGTGCTGTTACAAGACATGCAGATCATTTACTGCCATCGATGCAGATTGTTTCCCTGCCATCTCCCTACAGCCCATTTTCAAAAGGCTCGCAACAGCAGCATCTATTACATGGTGTTCCCTCGAGGAAGGAATAAACCCATGCAGTCCGTGAAAGTCCTGACCCGACCGGCGAAATGCAAGGGCCAATTTAAACTGTATCTGGATGAAGATTCGATCTCCAGACAGGCGGGTCGCATTGAGTGTTCTGTTCACTCAATAAAATGTCTCCACTTGATATAAATGAGACAATAAAACCGATGTCTTGCGGACAACAACTTATGTCATATGTTGACATGTGCCCGGAACCCCTGGGCCCTTCAGAACTGTGGACTGCTGCGACTAAAATTGGGGCCTGGAGTGATATTTGAACCAAGTCCGAGAAGTTCAAGGACCCACCCTTCTTATGAACAATGAAAAATTGCAATAGCCATCAACACAGGTGCCACTTCTCACCTTTGCAGTGGCCATTCTGCGGTCATCGCCACCACTTTACACTTGATATCAAAATAACAGTGACCCTTCCTCTCAGACGTGCACTTGCCCCAGCCGTGAAATTGTGGCGTGACTTCTTGGTGAAATTTCTCTGATTCTACGTACTCTGTCTATTATTTCCAGCCGTTTCAGAATTTATAGGTGCCAAACCCATACTAGTTAACGGCCCGCAGCTCCTCCTCTGCAATGTATCACAATTCGCATCCAAGCCCATGCCAGTACCCTGACCAGGGCTACGGCGCCTACAATTGATCCATCTATTTCGCAGGATAACGGGTGCAGATCACAGTTCACGTATCGGCCTGTTGCATATGCCAAGGGGTCCGGCGTTGGGGGTGTTGTTTGGTTGGCACGGGTGGGTGTGCCAAGGCCACCGGATGGAATCCTGCCATGTCTAAGATAAACACCGAGTAAGAACATCGAGACATAACTCACCCTCCGTTTATGGGAGCTGTACTCGATGGCTTCAATGTGAAAAGCTGATGCGGAGGGGTAATGGAAGTTGGGATGATCATGGCGGTTGGCAGTACGGAGGAGTTAAACAGGTGTACACGCTTGCCACACTATTTATATCTGTGGGGCATTCCAAGCGGGTGTCGTCCTTGTACTTTGGGCGGCTGTGAGTGTACGGACAAACCACAGCTTCACCTCAATCTTACATGATATGGATGGCAAACCCCGTCCCATACTGTTCTTCCACTCCTTTGTTCCTATCGTTTTTCCATGTCAATGGATACCTACATACTATCGGCGACCACCTATCTAGTATCAAGCCACCTTGAGAGTCTTTTGCTGCCTGAAGGGCAACGAGTACCATGGGTGAGGGTTGTGGTGTGCTGGAATGTAGTCTATGATCGTACGGATGAAATATGCCTGGGACCTCGGGATTCGGTGAAGGTTTGATGGCTCCGCGAATATTCTGCGGCGGCAAGACCAAAAACGGCGCAAACGGGGATCCGAGCCAGGTGTGGGAACACCGAGAAATAAAATCGATAAAAACATTCTGCAGCCATCGAGGGAATACCTTGACCGTGTTAACTGCCCATACGAAGTTTCGCAGTCCTACCACCATGCTGGAATCCGATATGGCCGTGCCGAGCGCATGGCTCTGACGATGATTTTGCATCAAAGTCAGAGTGTTTGGGGCACAGAGTGGGCAGGGAGAGGGCCAGTGGGTTGCATTTGACCCAGGGGTGTAGCCAGACATATTCCGAGTAGAATGAGTCCCGGATAGCGTTGAGAGGTGGAGAGTTCGCGAAGAACAAGGCGGGCTGTGCTAAGCCAAAATAAGAAACGGTGTTCTACCACCTCCACGGCCCTGAAGGCCGGCACCGCTTGACGGCAACACCATCAACCGGTGCAGAACTTTATACTCAGGTGCGCCTCAACATGTCTTCCAATATACTAACGAGGATAGGGTATGGAAAAGCTGTTGAAGTCGTCCTTGATACCTAGTTTGGCTCGGAAGGCAGTCGGCGATAGTACAGACCTTATGGTACCGTACCATTCAGGTCGCACTGGAAGAGATTAAAATCTTGCTCTATCTCAAAAGAACCCTACACGATCCTCCTAGCTAACTACTGGTTCATTTGACCGTCTGGGGTGCTTGCGGCTTATTATTGGGGGTTGAATTTTGGAAGGCCGGTTACTACACTGGTTGAACAATTCAAGGTTTCAAGTGAAAAATTGATGAAAAATGTCGTTGAATTTTCAGCTATTTTTTTCTGAAAAAGTCCGTCAAAAATTCACTTTTGTACTTTTGCTCTCCAAGGTGAAAAAATTGAAATAAATTTATAAAAGTGGTGAAAATCTTTTGAAATTTTCATTTCTTTTTTAGTGAACAAATACGTGAGAATTGAACGACATTTTTCATCACCTTTTTGACTCAAAAATTTGGATTGTTCAACCAGTGCTAGTATCTTCGAGGGCAAAGTCCGAAAGCCGATCACAAGCTGAATCTACCTATTTCCAAGTGTGGTCGAACGTACCCGGATATCCCGATGCCAACTTCGTCACCAATCAAAGTTAAATCAGAGACTAGTTTTGTGCCAATCTCGTCGCATTCATATATATATGCAGTATATGAAGTATGATGATTGAATTATTATGAGGAGATTTCAATCACTCAGGGGATATCTTACCATGTCCTGGTTGCCAATGTGGAACTGATGATGCCACCTCGGTCGGTATGTGTTGTAATTTATGGCCCACCGCCTAACAAATATTCTGGTCTGAGATGGACCTTCGGGAGGCGATATGAGAAACGCCACAGACAAAAATATTCCAGCCAATCGTCTGGACGAACCAAGTGTTACAAATGGCGTAGTTCAAAATATCGTACATTCATCCCTCCCCCCTATGCTCAGGCTCTTCCAAGTCCGCCGTCGTCCAGGCTTGATACGTGTATCCGAGTCGGTTCTGTTTTAGTATTTGGCTAGGGCGTACCTGAATTATACAGCCTGAATTTATAAGTAGTGTCATCGCTCGAAATAACTGAATGAGCGTTCTCACCCGGCTGGGCACATCCGAGGCAGACGCGAACGAGACCGTGACCTTGTCCACCAATGAATAAAGTGCAATTCGCAAACGAAAATCATCCGCTAACCATATCTTTTCTTGACGAGGCATCAGAAACGAAATGTAGACATTCGCTGGGTTCGTCGTCGTATAGACTTAGCCCTCGCCGGCCATTCAATCTGGGGTCATATTCAGCGGGAATGCCGAGACCCGGTTAAGAACTCACGCAGCGAGCATTGAGTTTGAAAATACTGGCTCGGAGAAACATATCAGTGGATGTCCTTCAAGAACATAGGCTACGGAGTCCACATTTTGCCTGGATTATGAAAAAGAATGTCCAGACAACTGCAATGCGAGTGGTTGAATAGAATTCGACGGAATTCAAGATTCACTCACGATCCGTCCGCGTCATGAACTACAGAATCATCACTCAATGCTCGGGCATTGGATTGAACGAAATGACTTGCCAAGATAATTTGCAGGATGCTGGCCGTACTGTGCGAGATCAATTGACTCGATCATTTCAAGTGAGGCCAGGCAGCGGAATTTGTCACCTTGTGAGAACTGTAGATTCTACGGAATCACGAGCTAATGAGTAAAATCAAAACAACCGCACCAATGCCCTCACCGACACTCCACGCAATGAGCGTGTCTACGATTGTTCGTGTCCTGTGCAACTATTTGCCACGGTCGATGCAGAAATTATGTGTACGCACCTTTGGTAATGGCGGCCCCTCATCTTACGCAGAAAGTAACACATTGACGCTGTAATGAAGATATCCACGGCGAGGCCCAGGGAAAGGGCAGTCGACACCAGCCAGCGCCATTCTAGTAGGATAGACACACGCGAGTAGTGCATCAGTAGACCGAGACTGCCCATATTGGCGATGAATCGCAAAGTGTTCAGAGAACTGGCCACGACCATGATGGTCCAAGATCCGGTCAAGACACGGACACGGTTTGCGTAAAAGGTCTGGTGTATGTACGTCGGTCACGGAAGTTCCTGGGAAATGGAAGAGACAGACCTGGACCACCATATACAGTAGCGCAGCAAAGAGGATGGTCATTTCCTCGGAATGGGGTGGACTGCTGATGTATTGTGGCTGGCCATAGAATATCACAGTTTGCAAATACAGCTGCACGGAAAGGATAAATAAGGAAAGCTGCTGGACAAATGGCTCACGGCGTGCCATGACGATACTGTATGCCCGAGCTCCAGAAGCCTATCCAGGATGAAGCCCCACTCCATATGGAGGGAAACAGACGAGAGCCACCTATAAGGAATGAACATAAGCCATAGAAGAAAGGTGTCCGTGCGATGTCGTACCGTACACTTTAAAAAGATACGATCTTCAGTGAATACTCGATAATAATTAAATGTCTGTAGAGACAGGATTCCAAACAGGAAGGCGCCGAGAACGGACCCGATTTCGGTCGCGCCGAGGGTCACGTTCAGGTCAGGGATGTTCGACATCCTCTAGGAGGGAAATTTCCAATGTCAAGCCTACTAGACCAGTGGAGAGATTAAGTACCTACAGAAAATGAGGCGGTGGCTGCTCGTGTATAAAAATCCCAGGCAGGATGGTGACAATCTATCATCTCGTGCAAATCAATGATTCGCAACGTAGAATCGCTCATACGGAACTATGCTCTCCGACAGCATTAAGCGGCGAAGACTGTCCAGCCATATCGCGTCAGAATGGCAACCAGGGCGATACGTCGGGCAGAGAGGATTTTCGGGAACGTTGAGCGTCCCATGGCAACGCGCGCAGGAACAGCTTATGAGCTTGACTCGGACTCGCTCACTTTTCCCATTGTGTTTCGACACACAAAGGTTTTTAGGTGATACGATACTTACGCTACTCTCCCCCCTTCTTTTCTATCCCCTATCTCATTGGGTCCATCGAGGTATTCATAACTAAGTATACTAGTTACATAGGTAGATGAGTATCACATTGTCAAATTGTTCAACATGAGATATGTCCCGGCCGACGCCATGATAGATGGAGTGACAGAGTATCGACGTGATGGCAGATAAAGGCGCCGTCCACGGGCGCCAGAAGAACAGTCAATGCATGATAGAAATGGCATGTGTACTAGGTGTTCCGTAATTCTGAGTAATAATCAGGAAACGCGAAGAATCGCTCGAGTGTGTCCCAAAGAACCCACGACAAAATTCAATGTACCTTGCGGGTTGCTGAAAATATGGATGCCTTTCCTCCTGTTGAGTGCACGAAGGTATGCGCGGCTGATTGTTGGAACACACAGCATTCTCAGCCTCAGGCTAGTTGATGATAGATGTTCTAATAGTTGCCAAAGGGTAAGAATAATGCCCCACACGATGGCGCCATCATTACGCTTCCGGACGGATGGGATCCGCTCGAATCACACGAGATCACCTACCCTTCATAATTGCTTAAGGACTACTAGTAGGGTGTTTGGATGCGACCGCTAGACCTTTGCCGAAATAAGAGACGATTCCGGACAATTGAAAGACGATTCCGGTGGCACTCCGATCCTGCCCCGTCAGGGGTATCGACGATGGCCAACCAGGAGGTGGGAACCATGTCTGGATGGCTCATTTGACCAATTGTTGGGCGGGAAGAGGAAAGGGGGCAATACGTGATCTGCGACTCGATGGAACACGAGTCACTGACTGTATTTTTCGTTGTCCTCAAGACGGTCCTAGAGTGGGCGCTTTGCCGATGGGCATCCACTGGAAATCCTGGAGATTGATGACCTGCACGACTGTTTTGCCGTCGCACACGACTTTGGTCGGAAGTCAAATGCTCCGCAACAGCGTGTTGTATAATTCTTCCACCGG
This sequence comes from Mycena maculata, assembly GCA_029448575.1. Lineage (NCBI taxonomy): Eukaryota > Fungi > Basidiomycota > Agaricomycetes > Agaricales > Mycenaceae > Mycena > Mycena maculata. The sequence continues at coordinate 273,567 of JARJLG010000038.1, read as the reverse complement.
GGGTAAAGAGAAGGCGAAAAGCGAACATATGACCCGTCGCAGAATGGTCGCTAGAATGGGACACTGTAAAAATATATTTCGTATTATACATCGTGGTTTACTTGGTGAAATCTGAGTGTGTGTATAGAAACTCAACGCCCGCACTTCCTATCTCGAGGTATGGAAGTGGGTGGTCGCCGCCATCTTCGCTGGAGGGTGGAGGCAGGCTCGATGGCATTTCAATCAGCATCATCACGGTCAATAAAGTCGACACGACGTCTTTGTCCAGAGATATCTTCCCCATTAAATTTGGGGCCCTAATGTCGTCGGTACGTAGGGACAGAGGCTAGACTCTCCCAGTCAGACTTCGTAAGGACGCGAAACAGGATATGGCACACCATAGTGGCATCCCATGCCGCCGTGCCTTTCTCATGATCGGTGGCCAGGTACGCCTCACAGAGCGTCGGCTTCTCCGGGAGAGCAGTGCCATGCATGACCGACACGCGCACAGGGCCGTATCGAGCGCGCCGCCGCTCGACTACTCTCGAGTGCATGAAGAGCACGACCCCGATCAGCGCGACGGTGCCCAATACCCCGACGATGGCATACCCTTCAAATGTTCAGACTGGGGTATTTCCACCGCTGTTACACTTACGGTAGACGGTAGACGAGTGCACGTTGAACGAGGCATTGGGGGTCGCCATCCTTGTGTCGTGGCCAAGACGGAAAGGCTTCCCGATCACCTAATTTCGACCATTTGTTCCCAGGCGGAGCCGAAAATCACAGAATCGTCCGTGCCGAGTGTTCCGCAAGACCAGAGACGCCATGTGACTAGACTATATAAAAATGTCGGCCTGCATCGTTTGACCACCAAGTTGCGCACTTTTCTTTCAAGGAGATCGACCGCCGCCTCGGCAGAGTTAGCTCAGATTCCGGATGACATTGACTTCTATGGTTTGCCCTGCCACGTGTGGCAGACACCTGCCACTGGTCTATGCTGAGCAGTAAATATCTTTCTGTGAGTGTTTGACGTTGGACGATGCAAGTCGATGAGAGTGATATATGAGCGGATGGATTGTGCCCATCAGTGAATTGAGGCATCTTTTGCTGAGTACCGTCAGCACCAGGATGAAAACCGCTGCCGTATTTCCAGGAAATACTCTGCTCAGCCTTAATTTTGGCAATTATGCATGGACAAGATGCATCAGGTTTTTGGCACTGTGCTTGTGTGTACTTGTGCAGGCTTGTAGGAACCTGTACAGGTCTAAACAGGATGCCAGACCACCAGACCGCAGGCTGTCTGAAATTGCACCAGACCCCAAATTTTGATTTTTTCTGACCTATCCCATTGCATTCTAGAATCATTTCTGTGAACTTTTTTTTTCAAAACAAGACAAAAAGGTCACAAGACCACAATACTTTTGCCATGTTGCTGATGGATGGGAACGATTCGTCGCAGAGAATTGAGACTTATGCCGCAATCGTGCGTCAAATCAATAAACAACATAAGATGAATGAACCACCAGTATCAATGAGAAAGATCGGTGAGCTCCGTGCGCGGCGTAGGCCGCTAAAGGGGGCATCTACCCCTCTACTGCTCGCCACTTGATGTGCGCAGCATTGGCATCGGCCTAATTTGAGGGGGCAACCCGTGCAAATGACTGTAAGGAAGGGGAAGACAGAAGTTGTGCCGAAGCGGATGTTGACGTGAGAGAGGCAGGATCAATGCTCCTCCAAGGCAGTGAGCAGTGCAGAAACCTCTGGGTTGGTCGGCGGCATCCGTGATAAGAGGGTGTTTCAAGCGGCAGTCTGGGAGAATTTCTATGAAATGGGTGACATAGACCTTCAAGGTGCAAGGTCGTATGCAGGTTTAAGACTTCGAAGATTGGGTGGGTCGAAGGAAGCGGAATACCGTGGGTGAGTGGCCAATCACAAAAGTCTCCAACGATCAAGAAGCAGGAGGAAGATAGGGCTCCGAGATGCTTGTACGATCTCAGATCGATGGAGGGTAGAGGCAGTGAGTGGATGGTGGCAGAAACAGCGGCCAAAAGAGGGTCACCGTCAATGACAGGTGTTGCAATTGTGGATAACTGTGCGCAAGCCTCGGTAACAGCGCCAAGCGGGATACTGTTCCGAGGAGTTTCATATCAATGCTATTAAGAAAAGATGGATATACTGTGACTCTTCTTCCAGATCCTAAGAACTATGCTGAAGGTTTGGGAGAAAAAATTGGCCCACCAGGGACCTGCTGATAAGCTACAGGATATCCAGAAGAGGTTCACTGGAAGCGCAACGGCCACTTCCTATATTCCGGAAGAGTAGACAGGACTCATTCCCAATCGTCGGGAAGGACAGCCGCACCAAGCATCTGGTGTCAGCGTAGGATTTGGTGGGTATGGAGTCGCGACGTACGGAATTCCATATATTCCCGATCCCCCACCCAGATTCCCGGAATTTTCAAGAGCAACACTAAGCTCTTCTGCCGTCGTCGCAAGGAATCCAAGTCGGGTCTGGGAGGTGGATCAGACTCAACATGATGCAGCTAAGGCTGTCAGCGCTCAACAAATACCACGCTTGCAAGTTTCAGGGACGGTCCAACACCAATGTGCATGCCACATCTGAGAAAAACGCGAGAGGAAGGCAAGATTGTATCAGCGTGGCAAGCTTGGTGATCTTTGTTCCTAACTCTGCCTAACTCTAACCCTCACCAATTACGAGTACTTATGTAATAAGTTCTCGTTCTTTTCTACACACCTAAAAGAGGAAACTCTCCAACCTGTTAAATGGAAGGTTTAAAGAACTGAACTCCATAAAGAAATAAAGATTGACTTTCGATGTCAGTTTCAGACAGGTTGAAAGAAATCCATTAACTCTTCAAGAAAGGAAGTTCTTTCAACATGTCTTAAAACACTGTGGATTGTTAAACTTTCTGACTGATTGAATGGTGATTAAATTCATTCATTCTACGACACTTTCTGTCCACTTGAAAGAGCAACTTTCTAACCATCTGAAATCACCATGGAAAGCTCGTCTTTATCCCTAGCATTTAACAGGTCTGAGAGCTTCCTCTTTTAGGTGTGCTAAAAGTTTTTGCAAGCTGCGTGAATCATCAGTTACGATTTTATAGTACAAGGAAAATAGTGGCTGTGTTGAAGTCTTTTTCAGAGATTTCATTAGATTTCTTGTGACTACTTAGTGGCTGTCTGTTCAGCTAATTCCGAGCGTACTTCTGAGGTCCATAGTTCGAACCTGGGGAGTACATTCCTTTCTTATTCAGTCTTTCTTCTCATGATGGACGTGACAAGAGGCCAATATGCCTCAAAATGTGTAGCCCTCTTCCACATCAGTGTAATACTACCTACCTACCTTTTTGGATTTCAACCAAATTCCTAACTTCAGGGACACATATTATCTGCCTCAGAACAAAATTAAAAACATTGGTTTCTCCTAGCGTTTTCTCCGGATGATCTATCCAGTAACTCTGCACAGTGGATCTTTGCCTCTCTCCACCAGTCTGCATTACTTGGGAGCTACCTTGCTTACTGGTTTATATCCAATCTTTGTCTTCTGTGTTTGTGATTTGCAGATTTCCATTGTCCCTCCACATGAGTGTGTCTTGTGTGTCTGTGAATTCAATAATGTGAACATATTTCTATTCAAGGTGAGTGCTTTTTACTTCAGGCAGGCAATATGTAAATCAAAATTCAAACTTTTTACAGTAAACTCTTTCCTGGAAGATTAATTATGTACAATGATGCTTATTTGGATTGGACTGCCGGTGGGAATTGAATACAGATACTTCCAGTGGTTTGTTCAAGGACTTGTTCTTCATCTGGTCCTATCTGATGTTGCTGGAATAATGATTAACATCTGGATTATTGTGAAGGGCTGGTGTCAAAGACTGGGCCCCACACATTGTGCTCATTGCTAACAACAGGTATCCTAGTGAAGTGTCCCTGGAGTATGCATCCATAACATATGTGGTTTTAATGTGGTCCAGATCAGAGGCAGCATCACATATCACCACCCACACCTCGTGAACTCGCAAGTTAAGCACTTCTCTTGGGTCCACATAGTCGGTCAGACTGAACCTGTTTGTTGGAGGCCTTGGACTAAAAACCTGATAAGAATGGGTAAGCACACTGGTGCCCGACATTCTGCTGCCACACCGTATTGTGTCATGGCTTGGAGTTTCAACGCTTCTGGGAGCATGAAGGAACTCTTTTTTTTGCTCTCTATGGCATCGTAAGTGTCTTTCCTGTTCCCTTCATCGTTGGCTGCCTCGTTTCCAGGGTTCCCTGCGTAACCTTTGACACACCGGATCTGCTGGAATTTCAATGTACATTGATACTCATAATGATTTCTTTGAAATCTGTACAAATTCAGCACACATGAAAGGAAGGATTCCCGGAAATTTGAAACTTTAAAAGAAATGTTAAGAATCTGTATCATTATCAGTTGCACAAAAAGAGATTCAGTGGCAATGAAAGAGCCATTGAATCAAAAGTCTTCAATGGTGCTGAAATTCTGCTGAAACTCCACTGAAACTAATTGAATCAGTGGGAATTTCAGCGGCTATGGAAATCTTTCAAATCAATGGCTGCTGAAAATCCCTTTGATTTGATTAGTTTCAGTGGGGTTTCAGCAGAATTTCAGTGCCATTGAAGTCCTTTGATTCAATGGCTCTTTCAATGGCACTTTCAGCACCACTGAATCTCTTTCTTTCTGTTGAACTGAGAATGATACAGATTCTTGAATTTCCTTTTAAGTTTCACATTTGCGGGAATCCTGCCTTTCATGCAGTGCTGAATTTCATACAGATTTCGAAGGAATCATTATGCGTATCAATGTACATTGAAATTTCAGTGAATTGGGTGTGTGATCCACTTGCACGTTGTCCTGGCCCTTTGCCAGCGAAGCTTTGAGGCTGTTGTACGTATAATGTTTCCATTTGTTAAGTTGAGGAAACCCTCATCTTCCCATTTTTAAGGTTCTCCGTCAGCCCGTCTACTGACACTCTCGAGGTGTATTCCCAGCGCTTTGTTTACTGGGTGGGTTCCAATTGCTTCTTTAATCGCGACTATGTCACCTACATTGTTGGAGGGGTTCATCATGTCAGAATTGCTCGTTTCCTTGGATCATCTTCGCTGTAGAAAATCCCCGCACCTGTGCGGACTTCTTCCGTGCCATCGTCGATTGCTGACCCGTCCGTGAATACTATTGTCGTGTCCGCTTCGGGATCACCTTCGTGTTTCGTATTAATATTCCGAACATATCTGTGATCATTCCGTGTGTAGTCCTCCGCTCCTTGGTTGTACACGGATCTGTTTCCATACGATTTGCAGTGGTACCACACCGGCATCATCATTATTTCTATTCTGTACTTCCGTCTGATTTTTATTATGGTCGCTCATTTCCTTTTTTCTACCTGGGACGTTTTCAGGGAACACCACGGGAACGGATCTTTCCCTCGAGTCTTTTAGCCACTAAAACTCGCCAGCTATCTCCAATTCCACTGACTGGAGTCCCGCTGAGACTCGCCTCTGCTATAACTGCAAGAACATTGGTGCTAGAACGTCTCTGTTGGTCAAAGTTGGTCTGCCCTACGAGCTGTGCGTCCAGCTCTTGGGTCTTGATTCCTGCACCTGTTGTACCTTCCAACTTGCGGCTGTCAAAAAACTAAATGATCCGACTCGAATTTGGGACATCAGTGCGACCATAATATCGGAATTCATAAATTAAATCTTAGCCGTACTCGCCGGGCCAGGGGCGCTCTGGCAATTTCGCATCGAATTCTTTCCGCAGGCGTCATACATGACGGCTATCTTTCCGTATGTACACTGCGGGCAAGTGCCAAGACCGTGGGTTCATAGAATTTGATGGGCAGAGCACTGACTGACACTTGCCATGGCGTTGGCCAGGCATTGCACGATTCCCTTTGTTCCTTTGTCAGCGTGGGAAGTTGGTCTGCCTTCCGCGGCTTATGATCCGTTATCACTCGGTGATCACTTCTATCTTGCAACGTTGAGGTGTTCTCGTTTTTTCAAACGCTCCTGAGTCCAAAAAATATATGCTTCTTCCCATAAGTGAGCTCTACAAAACCTTGTTCTCGTTTGTTGCCTTTCCGAAGACTTCTCAACATGCAGCCAATTTTGCACTGGGCACCGGGTTTAAAGCCGCATGCAAAACAAATTCATTCACTGCGTTCCGGGCCTAAGTAGACAGACCCTTAGGCTAGGTACCTAGACGGAGAGGTAGACCCAGAAATTGGCCTACCCTCTGTCTATGTCCCTAGCCAAAGTTAGGCAAACTGAGCCTACCTCGGTCTACCTCGGGGCTATGCACTTAGACCTTGTATAGACCAATGTAGACCAAAGGTAGACCGACATAGACATCTGGTCGACCAAACCTTAATGTATTATAGAGCTGATTCTATGAATATCCTGGGCTCTCACAGTATATTGGAGGCCATCGGTTGAACTGTTGAATACACTGAACTCATGATACTAGTATTTACTCTTGAGTGGCGAAGAAATGTGAGCGTATGGATGAGGATTGAACGTGGTAGCGGGTACTTCCCTAAGCATTCTGAACTCGAACTTTGGGTGGTTGGGCTAGGTGTGTCGATGCCGTGTAGCCAAATATAGACTGAGGTAGACAACATGTAGACACAGCATTCGGCTACCACGCCGAGACATCAGGACGACCGAGCGAGACCCAATCACGTCTATCTGAGTTCGTCTACGTGGATCGACAGACATAGACAAGACATCGGCAGATGTAGAGAAGAGGTCGACCGAGTGAGCCCGAGGCTAGTCTACCTTGCCCCGGAACGCAGTGATTGTGCTGCAGGGTTTGGACCACATTAAGGCCAAAAGATGTCCCAGTAAGTTCTGTCTCGGGCTCTCCAGGTTTCCCTGACCCTCTTTGGAGTGAGACAACAGCCAGCAAGCAATGAATGAGCCAAGAGAAGAATTTCTCATTGTGTTCGAGCTTGAACACCGTACTTTCCTATGCTGACAAAGGAACAAAGGGAATTGTGCAATGCCTGGCCAACGCCATGGCAAGTGTCAGTCAGTGCTCCGCCCATCAAATGCCATGAACCCACGTTCATGGCACTTGCCTGCAGTGGTAGTTTTCAAGGCTCTGAATATCAGGCACTGGGGCAATGGGCCGTTCTTATTTTCTGATTGGACTGGTTTTCTCCTCCGGCTGTCTCTATCACTAACTAAGGGCTGGACGTGAACTGAATGCGCTCGGCAATCCCATATTATGCGGCCTCATCGTCGAAGTTCCACGTCTTCCCTTTCATTCGGCTAAATTAGTGTGATTGAATCTCAAACCGAAATCAATCGCGCGATATCCGCTTGGGTGGGCTCTGAGACTCAGTCGGACTCGAGTCCACCAGAGTTGGCAGGTGAGAAGGTTTGTTCCTCGTTTTACACGACCGGAGTTTGAATGGATTCTCCATTTACTTCAAGATACTTCGTTGCGGCGACGGCGGTACGTCGTGAATTTCCGGGACAAGTGTTTAATATCCGCCTTTACGCTAATTAGGCAGCCTGAGTGACCCAATTACCCGTCCAGAGATGATTCCCACCTCTGTCGTTCCCAAAGAGGGGCATCCCGTACCTGATGGTTCGCAATATCTCTGTGATAGTATTGATTAAAAGCCACTATCGGCTTTAAACATGCGTCTATCATCTCTCTGGTCCCGCGTGAAGACTTATATACGATTTCCACGGTACCAACGGGCTTCCTTTCCCCACGTTCCTTGCGTCGTGGCGCTCCGAAACCAAAACATGGCGATACTCGTCGGATATCCTCATTAGTTCCCTTCCACGGTTTTGAACAGGTCGGCAACCATCACTCTACCGCGGCAGGCGACAACGTCACAAGCCGACCAGGGCCGCTGTGCATGCGGTCATAACGAGAGCCATCAGCAGCCACCACCGTGTGCAACCATCACTCACTGGCCAGTCGAGATGTCGGGTGCCTGGCAGTGTCATTTATTGGCCGGGAGGTTTCCTCGGTTATATTAACTTGAAAACTGCCATGCTGCACTGCCGAGCATCATGACAACCTCCTACAAATCTCTTCCGGGAGGTCAGACTGGCATCCCCGAATCTGGCGGGGCAATCCCAGAACCCTTCGCTGATGTGGACGGGCAGCGTACGCGCTTCTCATCTCGCGGTGTGCAATCTCTCACTTCTCACTTTTATTTCGCAGTGGTCATTTCTATCACGACTTCTGTTGCGTTGGCGTTGATTCTGTGGGAATAGTGCGTACCGTCTCCGACCTCAGCCTTACTTATCTCGAGACCAAATCATCGCACAGTGCTACTCTCCTTCCAGATGAAATCAGGCTCTATCGAAAATCTGTGTGGGGGACGATCCCGCCTTATGCGTGAGCTTGAACATGTGCCCGTGACAGTCATCACCTAAAAGACCTCAGCTTCCTTGGCCTGCGTTATGGTGGTATCCTGGTCACTTTACCTTCATTATTCCTGGTCATCGGCAAAACCACTGCTTGTCAGACTGTCATATCCACGTCTCAGGCCGGAGGTGTCCTGGTGGTCGCATCTTCAGCGATAATATTTGCCCTCCGGACCTCATTATCGTGGGGGGATAATCGGATCGTCCGAGCAACTTTGGGCACAGGAGTGCTGCTGATGGCTGCATGCTGGGTGCGCATATGCCCTTGGCCATCCGGTCATAATGATTGACATTTCGACACAGGTCGCAGTCGCGACGCAATTTCGATCCGAGCTCAGTTCGACTCCACGGTTCGGTTCCAACTGCTACATTACACCCACCGTCCATTGGATCCCCCTCGCCAACGCCGCTTCCACGATTTTCTTCATAACGGTCCTTGTTCTGACACTGCTTAAAATGCACTACCACCACCCACGCGACTCCTTAATTGCCTATCGTATCTACCGCAACAACCTCCTATACCTCCTCGGGACCACCATGACTGCGGCTACAGCGCTCGTCCTCGAGAGCCTCTCCCCCGCCTTCAGCGTGTTGTCATTGAGCACCGCGTCCATTGCTACAGTATTTACTGTTGCATTTGGAACGCGCGCCTTCCGCAATCTTATGCTTGCGACGCTGCTGGAAGCCGAACGCGCTCATGGCTTTCCCTACCCCAGCTCCTCTCCCATCATCTCACACACAAGCGAAATACGTTACGCGCACCCCGCGCCGACGCGCCCCTCGCCGATTCCCGTTTCCCGTGCCCACCAATCCCGACCACACACCGCCGGTTCAACCGACGCCGCGTCTACGGCCCACCTCAATCCGAACACCAGCTTCCCTTCCCCGCCGAGCTCATACAGCAACCATTCGATTCTCAGCTCTCCGTCGTCTTCTCATTCCCCACTCTCGCACTCGCCCCTGTCGATTTCACCGCTCCGCCGTGGCGCGCTACGCCAGATTCCGGAGCCGCCGAGGTCTGAGTGGTCGGACTCCTTGTAATCTACCCTCACATTATCCTATTCTCAACGAACTGCTCAGATCCAGATAAAATGCAATGTATAGTAATTTCCGCGCATTTCTTTGCGTTGTAGAATCTATAAGCTGGCTGGCCCACGGTGGACGTGATTTCAGTATTCCCCCGAATCTGATTCGGGACGAAAACGAAATATATATGTTGAAGGGTATGGCAACACGGACTGGAGTCACTGGACAGCTTGCGTTTTCGGCCGTGGTGATCCAAACCATGATACGCCAGGAACGCTGTCCCATTTGGGTGTCGGGACCCCGGAAACACACCTCTTGCGTGTCTGTCGTTCACTGTTGCTCGCGTAAGGCTTGGGACCGTCATCGACATATTGCATTCATTCATTCCCACTCGATTCTTTCCCCGTTTCCTCTCCATAAGCTCCAAAAATTCGAAAAGCGTTGACTATAATCAGCACAGCCACATTCCCTTTGTGGAAAGTGGTTGAAACACAACTCTGGTCGGTCTACGCCCTCAAATTGCTCTAATAAATAATTGTGACATAATGAGACTATAAGCTCCCAAGAACCCACATTAGGTATTTCCGTCACAAATCAAGTCCATGAGAGACAGTGACAGTGTGGTTTGAGGGAAGTAGTATGCCGCAGCGCAAGCTTGCTCCAACTGATTCTGTTACATTTTTATTTATTAGACTCTCTCTGGCTCGTTTAAATATGCTGGCCTTCCAGCTCCAAGTCCAAGGTTCTTTAACATTACTTCCAGACTTTCACTTGTGCTGACTCGGTCTTGGAAACAGCGGTCGGCCATGTTCAGGCTGGTCCCAAACACAGGGACTGGTTGAGTGATACCAATTTTTCCCCTTACTCTGATATCAGCTGATATCTTGTGCTGTCATTGTGATTAATTCACCAATCAATACGGAAACAATACTGACTCTGGGCTTTGATTCATTGGACCCAGATTCTGTGATCTTCTGCCATCATCCTTCAAGCACCAAGACTATGGCTGAATGGTCTCAGGTGCGTCTTGACTCTCTTTATTGTTTTCCTACGTGCCTGCTACTATGCTGCTGCCCATCGTTTGAGCTCTGGAGGCCTAAAATATGCATATGTGAATCAAGGTATTATCCCCACCATATAGTTTAAAACCCTATTTAATTGAATTGTTCTTCAGTATATTGAACATATCTTCAAATACAACCTTTCCTTTCAAGGCTTGATACTTATAGCATCACTGTCTGCAGTGGAATGACCTTTGGGTATCTCATTCTAGGTTTGTTGGCATTTTCAGTGTTTCCTCTTTCATTTAATAACATTTAACTTGGTCAATACAATGGCACAAGACCTGGGTCCACCCATGGATGGCTTTCAAGTTGTACTCCAAGGTATGATTATGTCCTTCATTCTCCCCATATTTCTATTTAGTTCAACTCTCACCCACATCAGTCATCTGTGCCAACTCTCTCTTCGGCTACCATTTATGTCACTCTTCTTCTTGCATTCCTTTTTGACATCATCATCTATGTTCTTATCGAACCAATTGGCCGCTTTGGACTTGGAGTTGACTATTTTCTCCCAGATCACCCTTTCTAACTATTGTGCCTTCAGTAGGTTTTCAGGGTCTGAAATATCGATAAGTTGTCTCATATATACCATTCCTGTACATCTCCATATCCAACATATACACCACTCTCCACGTCGCTCCCAACGAAACCACTGCACCGCACGACTTTTCACAGACAAATCAAACCACCTCACCATTCCTCCATTTTTATGTACCCTCCTGTTTTTGCTTCCAGTCACTTTTTTGATGTTCTCCTTTGGTACAAAGTTGAATAAGTCAAGGTACGAGGTTACAGCTTGTTGAAGTGTCTGTATACAAGAGACTAGGTACTTTGATCTTTGTTACATGGAGACTGACCTTTCAGCATGTATTACCTTTTCTTCGGTCACATTGCTCCAGCGGAGATCCAGTAATTCTTTGTCTCGTAAGCAGGATCTACTAACCTCAGTTGGACCCAGATCCTCAAGCAGAGTTGCGCTGGACTGGCTTTTCACTGGCCTCAGGATTACGCTTCAACAAGCTGAGATACGGGGTGACCACTTGTTGAAGTGTACTATTTTGGACCCCGTAGTTGGCCACCCCCCCTAGTTGGCCATTTGGTAGCTAGCATTCCGAGCCTTGCCATTTATAACCTGGCATAATGAGGAATGGTAGTAGGACCCATGACGCATGCCTGAACCGAATTTGGAGTCAAAGTGATGAGTTGATGAAAAGTTACGACATGTCGGATCGGGCTCCGAAGCGTGTGAACATCACTTTCTTATTGCCAACGCGGCACGGCTTTCTTATCTCAGCTCCCTTTCAACCAATTCTTCGCCATTCCGGGACTTCGTAGGCTCATTCTGTTCCCCTGGTCTTAGCGGATCATCTGCCACGATTCATGCTGTGGTTATGTGAGAAATTCCTTTGCTATCCTCCCTTGAAGGTACAGCTGCTTTTTTTGGGTGGCTCATATTGGCCGATGTCGTATAGGACGACACTGTGGGGCTACACATCTGGAATTTGGCACGAGAGTTTTTGGAATCTAATACTTCAATTTAGGATGTACTTCGAAATTTTATTTGCTCAGCTCCTTTCTCAGGGTAATGCTTTGCTGCAAACAACACAGTTTTAATTGTGTCAACAATGGGATTTTTTTGGTGTGCTCCAAGCACCTTGGTACAAAGTTATTAATGCAAATATGTTGTATACCTTTCCCTTATGCTGTTTGAAGCCCAATTTGGGGCCCAGCAAGATTCCATCTTCAACTAGACACAGCATTGCTCAAGCGGCCTGAGTTCGGGCTTTTTCCCTGTCGGAGGAGCAGTTATTTACACCCCGCATATGGGCCGCATAAAGATTAATATGTGCTCTAATTGTGAATATATCCCCTAGGTGCGATTCCCGATGGCTCCGGTCGCCGAGTTCCAGCTTCAAAGCATGATTTGGGGAGGTGGCCAACTACCCTGTTATTTGGCCCTGTTGAACCGCCGTCCGAAGAAAATTCACTGCCAGGACAAATCTTCATATATTTGGGTGGTAGTAGGCTTAAACTCTTCGTAAGATGTCTGCTTTTCATCTGACATTGTCTTACCCATGTGGAACGACACCACAGGTTGATACTGAGTCATGAATGCTTAGGTGGCCAAGTACGGGGTCGAAAATAGTATGTCTAGGAGACTGGGACTCTCAATTTTTGATTCATTTTTTTGAACTCCATGTTTACCAGGGAACCGGCACCTGCGTGGCACAGGCATGTGTTGGGCATGTGGCTGCCTGATCTTTTGTTAGACTTGCACTACAAGTGGAACTTTACCCACTTCTTGAGGTTCTCACTTGGCCTGGTGATGGTTGAATTCCGGGCTGGCACAAAGCGTGAGTTCTTTTCAGTGATGAGGATGTTCTTTCTGATTTAGCCGAGCCCGGACACCTACTTGGAGGAGCCAGTATCAAGAGTTACCTAGAGTTACAGATGGGAATGTTTTTTGGAACAAATTTTATTTATCCATACTTTGTGATTAGAATAGCGCCACGGTGGTTAGGTGGTTAGCACCCGGGCTCCGGTAAGAAAGGATGCACCCGGGACTTGGCTGGTGCACATGGATACGGTGCACACATCTAGATGCTCATGCACTCGGGAGCAGGTGTACAGGCAGCTCCCTTGCTTCACTCACATTCATTCCCCCACATTACTACTGTTGAATTCCTCAAACCTTAATTTTGTTCAAATGGTCATCCCAAGTATAATCCTATCCTAGGATCATAAACATCAGAACTGCATCCATTGCACTTCCATCTAGTTATGACTTTTCTGCAATTGTTCTGAACCTTGTAATTTGACCATGACTCGATATTTATAAATCAAACTTGGGAGTTGGTCTTGAGGTGAATGACTCTTAGAAAATTGAAACAGAAGACGACTCGGATTTATCTGATAATTAAAGCCAATCGGTGCTACCGTAAATAACCTTGAGGAGAGAATGGATATCAGTTTTAGCAAAACCACGTGGCGTACTTCCCTCGAATCCTCTCGCGGAGTTGATCTGTGACGGAAAACCCCAATGCGGGCTCTTGGGAGCTGATAGTTTCATTGGGCCATAATCATTTATCAGTTGGAGCAATTTGAGAGTGTAGGCCGACCAGAGTTGTGTTTCGTAGCGACATTCAACCACTTTCCACAAAGGGAATGTGGCTGTGCTGATTATACTCGACGCGTTTCGATTTTTTGGAGCATATGGAGAGGAAATGGGGGAAAAATTGAGTGTGAATGAATGAATGCAATATGTCGATGACGGCCCCAAGCCTTACAAGAACAACAGTGAACAGACACGCAAGAGGCGTGTTTCCAGGGTCCCGGCAGCTAAATGGGTCAGCGTGCCTCGCGTATCGACGAAAATGCAAGCTGTCCAGTTCCTGTTGCCATAGAATTTGAAGGGGTAACGAACGCCCATGAAGCGCTAGGTGAACCTCCCTTAGTATTTGACGGGCGCATCGAAGTACTGGGTGAAACATCACGCATAACGGGGCTCTCGTTAGTCCGACTAACGAGAGCCGATGAAAATCGTGGAACGAGTCGTTCCACGATTTTCATCGTTGCCTCCGATAGTCTCTATTAGGCGGTCAGTAAGGTCATAAAATGCCTTTGCGTAGACGGATTATCAGTGAGAGGAGGGTTGACCTAGGAACCAACGAGCGGAAACCTTCTTGAGGCTGATGAGTTGCTTGAAACATCCAGGAATAATGGTGATATACGACATATTTGCACGTCGAGAATGACCACATTGAGAATGCCAGCGGTGATTTCTCTTGAAATCTCCAGGATCCAGCCAACCAGACCAAGAACCAGACATCGCAGGGGTTGAAGTTGGGTTGAGGATGTGATCACTGGATTACATCGGTGTTGCCTTCTTGGACAAGGCCCGACGGCTCCGGTCACTGAGGCACCAAAGAAGGGCCGATTCTGTTGAAAGACTGGTATGTCGACGTCCGAATACACTATTAGTGACCCCGCAGGAAATGAGTCTGTTATATTTTCTCGCGCGTTTTGATGGACCATTCAACCAACTAGGACGTGCACTTGCGCAATACAAACTCTTCAAGTTGTTCGTGGAAGAGGCGAAATGCAGACTGTAACGATCTAGCTTCAGCACGATTGAAGATATGTTATTCCATTCGGTAGCCGCGGGGTATTGCGAGTGGGGCAATTTACGCGACGACCGAGGCAACAGTAGAAAGGGTTATGATATCTACGTAACATATTCATGAAAGTCAATCTTATCTGCATGTACTGTCCGAATCCCACCCTAAAGTGACCCGTAGGCAATGTTCCCGTCAATGACCGTCGCCAACACCCTGGTTTGCAAAATTTCCTTCGCCGGGATTTTCATGATGTCCCGCGAAAGAACGACAAAGTCCGCAAGTTTCCCCGCTTCGAGTGAGCCCAGCTCAGGCTCTGTGAAGGAGGCGTAGGCGGGATCGATGGTCATACCTGCAGTGGCGGACAAGGAAATAGTGAGGAAAATCCCTGTTGAAAGCGAGAGAACGCCACGCACCACGCAGAGCCTGATTCACCGTTTCGACCGGAAAGTCAGAGCCGAGGGTAATACGGGCACCACTGTCGAGTAGGGAACGGAATGCATACAGCCCCATGATTCGCTCTGGACCCTGGACAAAAAAATTAATTCAGCCAAGTGGGCGGCCTCTCTTTTTTTGTTTTTGTTTTTCTCTGCGGAGCAATGCGTACCAATCGATCTTGCGCGTACCACATATCACTGATACTGCGAGCAGCTCGTCAGTTATTAAGGAAGAGGTAAAATGATACATACGCATGCATGGGCTGTACGCTGGCAATCACTGCAAGCAGGAGAATTTAATACTTGAACTTGAATCAAAACGGGGGTCCACCGCCAAGCCTCCCAAGCCGTTGCATATCTGACTTCCTCATCAGTTGCGCATGCTCGAGACGTGGACGTAGCGCCTTGACGCTCACGAGGGAAGCCCCCAGGGAAGCCTCGAACGCATCGAGAACGATTCCGTTTGCCCCGATCCCCGATGGCGTGGGCGTTCTGGTGTACAACATAAACGAAAAGGCGGAGGTGGAGGGACCGCGAACGCACCACTTGCCATCCAGCACGGAGGAACCGGGGGATGAGTTCAAAAAGGACTTCGGAGGGCAGCCTCATGAAACCGTTCGTTCCGGGATTGTCAGTGTACGGCTCGTAGAGCTATACAATATCATTTGAGTATGATGGATGATGCGGCGGTGCATAGTATCGGCGTACTGCAGATCCACCGGTTCGTAGCGCATCTGCCGCATGAATGTTGAGCTTATGATCATGGTGCAATTGGGAATCTCGTACCGTCCGCGAATATCTTTAGACTCGTAACCCGTCTGCTGCGGCATCTCTCAGTGCAAGCACTTTGCCGCAGGCAGACTCGGGACAAACAATTGTCCTGAGCGACGAGTTTGAAATCTTGAGTGGCGCCGATCACGGCCATCAGACGCATTCCAAAGTAAACTGGGATGTTTTCATGCACCATCCCGGTAAGCCATAAAAAAAATCTGAAGAGACAGATTTCAAGATATATGGCTATATATTGGGGTTTTTCTTTGGAGTTTTCACTCTGCCTTCATATCCAGCCCAGAACACGAGAGAAGGAAAAGTTTAAACTCCGCGCGCAGGCCAATCGATCAATCCGAGATGTACCAGTCTGCCTGCGGCAAACTGCTTGCAGTACCTCAAATGCCGTAGTGCAGACTGGTAACGAGTCTAGAATATCTTGACGTTCCGCGCAGTGAGATGGCCATTGGCGGCGCCGACGAATGCCTTACTAACGTTTCCCCAGTAGGGCTCTTTCTCGTCGAAAAACCTCATTCCATAAATCCGGATCTGCCCGGACTCAGTGGTCACCAACTTTGTAAAGGGTACCGGGAAATCGCACCGGAATATGACCGTTCTCGGCCTGTGTACGGCATGCGCAGGAGAAGAGGATGAGCTCGGTGGTAAATGATAGGAAGGAGCGATATACCGAACAAAGAATTCAAGGGATCCTGGATCAAGACCAGCGTCGTGGACCGAGGTGAGACTGTAAGGATTCGGTCGATTACAGTGTCCCATTCGGATGAATGGCAGATGCTCCACTCACCGAGCTCTTGTGCTTTGTACAGCAGCACGCCTGCGGAATAAATTTTAATACATCGAGTATTCACACACAAGATATGGGATTCACCAGTCGGAGCGCCCATGTCATCCATCAGAATGACTCCCCCCTCGACAGAGGATGGGAGAGGACCAGTGAGCTCGAGCACTCTCATAGACACCCACTCACTGCGTTCCCATCCCCTGTAGACAGACCTTGGTCTACCTCTGTCTACCTCTGTCTACCCCTCTGTCTACCCGGGTAGACATATGTCTACCACAGCAAGTAGACACATGTTAGTGTACCTCCGTCTACCCCTGTCTACCTCTGTCTACCCTAGGTAGAGAGCCTTTGGCTACCTCCATCTACCGCAGTCTCCCTGGGTACACTGACCCTGTCCACCCATGCCAGGCCAATTTGGGCTCACCTCGTTTATGAGCTCCTCTTAAAGCGGATTTGTCAGCCAGACTATGTCTACCTTGGTCTCAGGTCTGTGTACCCCATCTACAGGGTAGACACAGGTAAACTGGGTATGTCTGCTCATCATAGACTTAGGTAGCCGGACAGGTCTGTCTACTCTGTGTCTACCCCAGTAGACAGACCCTCTGTCTACTGGGGGCTGGAACACAGTGACTGTGCATGGCAATCCTTGGACTGAAGAACAACAGGGCGGCCGTGAATCACTGCATCCACGTCGAGATCAGCCTGGGCGCTTATTAAAGGGAGCATTTTGTGGCGCATCGGGAGAACCCGCACTCCTGTTGGCCACGCCGCCCCGGACCGATCCCATCCGCCACTGCGAATGAAAGCGTCCGGATTATTGAGGATTTCGGGGTTGCTGAGGATATAGTCCCGAACAGTGTCTAGGCAATAGGATGAGACTTGGCAGTGTGAATGATAGTCAGACAGATGGAAGGAGTTTTACCCTTGATGGTCCATCAGGGAACCCCCCCCCCTGAGCAATTTTATGCAATTTTATGATATTTTATCATAAAATTGGTTCCCTTCCTTCAATGTGCAAAAATAGCTCAAAATATCTTCTCCCCAAAAAATGTGGCTCAAATTGCAGAAAGTTTTACAAGAATGTGGCGAAGGTTTCGGTCAATTGTATGTAGTAGTTGCTTCAGGAATCTTCCTCAGATGCACACAGGAAGCGACAGAAAGTGATGCAGTAAATGGTATAGTATTCAAATGTACATAAGACAGGGAGGGTATAGGTAACAACTATGCTTGAAACCTCTCCATCATGACCACACCTCCAAATCAAGGTGGGAGCATCTTGCATATAATTTGGGGTAAGTAGAGCTGTCGAGGATGTCAGTGAGATACGCAGCAACAGCGTATTTGAGGCGCACCTATGTGTTGCAGCTGGAGATCATTGATTCATATGTTCTGACTGTCAGGGGAACCCCCCACCGATGCCCCTCTGGTATCTCCCGATGGCACCATGCCTGTGATCAAGCCCGGGATCTCTGCCGATCGCTCCGGTCACATGTCTCCGTACAGTAGCTATTTAGACTCCGCTCTGGCGTGGGAATCCTCAGAGTTTCTTCTCTTTGGATCTCCCTTGCTAGGTGCGCTATACTTTCCTGTATCATTGTGTACTTATTCATATACTTTGGATCTCCCTCGCTAGGACTCTTGAGTATCCTCGGGCCTCGAGGTTGCCCTTACACTGACCTCAGGCTTGCGCACCTCAACCCAGAGCAAGCAAACAGGGCATCTGTGTGCATGAGCTTTTTAGTGACATTCATTGTAAAGAGGGCTTGCGCACCTCAATGAGCGGGATGCGCACGGAAATGCGAGCAGCGGCCCGGCCCAAATGCGGAAACGTGAGCGGTAGAGACACGGAACCTACAGAAAGTAGTCAGTGTCAATGAATCTGTACATTGATACAAGCTACTTGCCTAATTACCTAAACCATTCTCAACAACGGACTATACAACAGGATAGTGAGGAATATCTTTGGGGAAATGTGGTAACGACGACGTACATGTCATCCGTGGCGGCGAAGACGCGGGGAATCAACGGTGTAAGGGTGGTTCATGAGCTGATTGAGGAGGTCAGTAGAGGTGGGAATGAAGTTGAGGGCAAGGACTGCACCAGAGTTTCAGGTAGAATGGTCCCCGCTGTAAAGTCCCCAGTCAGGAAATTTTTCCCGGATAGTCTTCAAATGGAGAACACACCGTAATCATTGCCATAGGAGGCGACGAGAGAGAGTGTGAGAGAGTGGACACCGATGGGAAGGGAGAGAGGCTGGCATGAGGGTGGAGGAAGTGGGGGGAAAGGAAGACGGGGAAACACGGCCCACCCACGGACCTTCCTGTTTGGGAACGCCCGGCTATCACGCGGGTCAACCGGGAAATGATCCGTTCAACAGTTGATTCAGAATCAACACTATTGTTCTTCCGGCGCGTGCATTTTGGGTGCAAGTAGGTCATTAGATTTGCAGAAGAAATGTAAGTAATAATTCTATGTAATCACAAAATAAAAATCTTGCGAAGATGTGTGCCGTTTCGAAGCCTTATCTCAGCAAGTGGGACTTGCGCTTCCTCTGCACACTAGTCATTGGAATAGAGGGGGTGACAGCAAAAGAGGCGGTGACAGAAGCTACGATAGCAGATGATACAGAGGGGAGTCATTTTCTGTAGAGAGACGATGAATTATTTTCAATTTGCCCATTAGGATGTTGGACGCAACGCTGCGAGAATTCAGAGAGGGCGTGGTCGTGCTGGACAGCATCTTGGGTGAATATTCTGTCCATTCATTTTTGTGGTCTTTTCCCATGGGCGGCGGGGCTGGGGGGCAGGCTGGACACACACAACTCGAAATTCTGGCTCTCCATGTTGAATAACACGTCAGTGAAGGAAATTGTACGAAGGGAGTGAAGAGAAAGATGTTTGATGCATGCTGAGTGGCAAGCCTTGATAGACAATGGGTCGCGAGAGCAGCGGGATATGGTAAGGTGGCTTACTGATGGCCTTTGATGGCCGAACTTCCCAAACAGGCAGGTCCGTGAGTGGGCCTACATTCCGGAAGACGGTGCTTTGTTGTGACACGATCAAAACGAACCATGTTTTGCACCCACGTGCACCGGCAGGCACCGACAATCTTTCACCGTGACGACGCGCGGCGATGGCCTTGGCACATTAGGGCCGGGTTCGTTTGACGTTGCCACATCTCTGAAGTATCTCTCACAAGTCCAACTCCGATTTGCGCTTCCAACTGACCAATGTATTCCATGCACCAGCATAAAAATATCTTTGAGCTCTAGGCATCTGGAAGCAGTGCATTCCTCGAGTTCATACAAGGTTTCCAGTGAAAAAAAATGAACCCTTTCATTTGAGGTCAACTTTGGTCAACGGAGAGCACTTGATTTGGTTTGAATTTGCATCAGAATTTCTTGAAAGATTGCTGACAGAATAGTTCAAGGTTTGTAAAATGTAACAACTCAGTGCAATTGTTGCCCAAAGTTGTGAAAACTTTCTGCAAATATCAAAAGTTATCTGACCACAAAAAAATTTATCAGAAAATTTCATAAAATATCTGGGGAGGTTTTCCCTGATGTCGCTGTTCCTTCCAGGGCAAGTTGTCTGCTTGCGCCGTATTCGAGCAAATGCCCATGCGAATCTATTGCAGATTCACGTTCACACTCCACCGTGACAGTCAGAGAAACACTTTCCACTGAGACCAGGGGCCACGATAGCGTTCCTGGGGACATATCGGATCGGCAGATTGCGGAGAAGTTTAATTTCAGCTGTGGCGTGTCAGGGGAGCATCTCACGGAGGCATACATAAATTCCCGTGCCCAGGATGCGGGAACCGTTAACGACCAGACACTCCACTTGTGAGTTCATCGAATCCACAGTATATATATTACCTTGAAGAGAACATAGGGAGTAATAGGACGTTCCCTGCGACATTCGCGCAGAGGTTCCACCGAGACCGAGATACAGCGCAAGGATGGATACGATGACTGAGATGCCGAGAATTGCCACCGATTTCGAGATCACTTTGGGTTTTCGGGAGGCTGATCCTTCCCAGAAGAAGAAGCACCTTCCTGCTTCGGATACGATTCGGGGGAGGATTCCGACATTTCGATGAGAGGATCGTGGTTGTATGAGAGGAAGAGAGATCAGGGAACATCAGACCCTTTTATAGTCTAAGTGGGCGCCTGTTCGAAGAACGCCACGCCGTGGCCACACAGCAACATCATTTTTTGATGGTGGTTGGAAGTTTTCGAGGAATGACGAGAAGAGTGGGAGTGGGACTCACGAGTCCCATCATCAGCGCGTGAGTCCCATGAAGGACTTGATCAACAATGGGACTCGTCCGAATTACCCATCAAGAATGGGACTCGCGTAAATTTGATTGGGCGATGCAATCAGCGCCATCAGGCGCGCAGCGGCAAGTGGTGATCTGCATAATTGCTGTGATAATTTGAGTTTCTGGCGCACTGCCGTGCTGTGCTCACGGCGATCGCCTAATTTGTTCCTGTGAACCGGACAACATTAGGGAGCTTCGACGAGGGATGCCAGGCAGAGCTGCTAAAGTCCCACTCTCATTTGACTCTATTTTGTGTCGGCGCAGATTTTCTCAAGTCAATAGAATTTTTAAAGCAAAGGTAATGGACAGGTAATCAGCATTGATGCTTAGATTTCTGAAACCAAGCACTGCAATAATTTACAGTACAGCCTTTGACCAGCGCCTTCATCAGTTCAGTTTTGAAATTTCGAGCTCCGGAGTGATCCGCCACTAGGGTTCAACCACTATTTAAGCCTTCCGACTAACCTCGCATTTCTCTACCATTTCCCTCAATGAACAAAATCCTTGTGGAATACAACAATCGCCCACCCAGCAAACTGCTTCCTAGTAATTTTTTGTTTTTCTCTCTCAGGTGTAGGCTACTCATCGAATTTTCACAGAGCGCGGTACGCTGTTTGCATCGCATATAGACGCTTTGGCTGGCCACTGGTTGCAATGGGCTCTCGTAAATCTGACTTTGTTCACGGTTCCTGGCCTTGTTGGTCTTTTCGTATCACTCTTCAGTACATCTGGGATCTCATCTGCCTCGTATGGCCTGGGATTTACCGTCGCTTACCTCTCCATCTGTGCTGGCTCTGGTCTTGTGCTGTGCGGTGAGTTTTGTTCTTTTTTATGTCGGAGTAATATTCATTGGGCCATTCACTACAGCTGCCTTGTTATTTCCTCGCTTTTCACGGTTCCATCTCATCCCCGCGTTGTTCATGAAACACCGTCTCCACCGCTCGCATTTTTCATTCATGTCTCTGCGAAGAATGAACCAAATTCTTCCCAAGAAAGCTTGCCATCAACCACAACAGCAGCGGCCGGGGTATACAGTCTTTATCCTGGGTTTGATGGCTCGTTCCGTCTCCATCGGTGAGTCTCACAGTTCATTGTGTGCAGGGTCCTCCTAATTTTTTATGGACAGTCGTCCATCTCATCCTCGCGTTGTTTATGAAACATCGTCCCCACTGCTCGCATTTTTCAGTCATGTTTCCACAAAGAATGAACCAAATTATTCCAAAGCAAGCTCGTAATCAACCACAACAGCAGCGGCCGGGGTATACAATCTTTATCCTCGGTTTGATAGCTCGTTCCGTATCCATCGGTAAGTCTCACGGTTCATTGTGTGCAGGGTCCTCCTAATTTTCTGTGGACAGTCGTTACAGATGAAACCACCATAAGCAATATCTTGCAGCACCTTACAGCACTCAATCTTGTTACCCTGGCCAGCCTGAAGAGTATGTATCTCTTATTCCAGGGTCACCGTGTTTTTGCGGCGGATACGATGCGATCATTGTGCCTCGGGGACCTGTCACATCTGAACATGAGGATTATCGTTCCGGGTGGTTCGAATTTGAGTACGAAGACATTCAAGTTCCCGAAATTAAATTCCTGACCTCTTATCCAGCAGATTCACCGGGGGTTTTCGAGGCGGCCGCAGATATTCCCCAGGCTGACGTCAAAATGTACAGAAAATTTGTGAGTGCATCCACGATCCCGGGGGGCGAGTATTTTTTAAAAAAAAAAACCCTATCCTAGGCATTTCCAGATGCTCTCGGTGACCCAGGCAATGACCCATTCTTTTCGGTCGAGAATGCCCCGCATTGGATCACTTCATATGGATATCAGCTGTTCCTTGAGTCGGAAGACTCACCTGTGGTCTCTCGCAACCCCGAGGATGCCTCACCGAGACAATTGAAAGCGTATCGCAGATATGTAAGCTTATGTTTACCAATTTTCTGTCTTATGGCTAAATTGAATACCCGGTCGATAAAGATGCTCAGTGACCAATATGTTGCACACCCTTTTTTCAGCCTCGAGAGCACTGCGAGGTGGATTAATCCGGTAGCGTTCCAAGTATACATGGGCCTACAGTACTCTTCGGAGCAATATCGTCAAACTGCTTCCACTCCATCCAGCTCCCGTGCACCCTCGAGAGCTGGTTCGTCTGCTGCATCCGATACCAGCAGCTGGCACTCGGTTGCACCGTCATCACGA
This sequence comes from Mycena maculata, assembly GCA_029448575.1. Lineage (NCBI taxonomy): Eukaryota > Fungi > Basidiomycota > Agaricomycetes > Agaricales > Mycenaceae > Mycena > Mycena maculata. Next base: position 250,419 of record JARJLG010000038.1, on the reverse strand, counting down.
GCCAGTTCGCCCGTCTCTTTTATTTCTGATATCCCTTCGCGTCCTCCCAGTTCGCTATCCATCAACGATTGGGATAGCGAGTTCCCCGCTTCTATCTCCTTTCCTCGACCGAGATCTGGGGCTCCTGTCAAATCTCCTGTGGCAGATGAGTGTCCTTCGTCCCCAGCACTCTCTTTTTCTTCCAGTATCCAATCACGAAAGTCTAGAGTCAAGGGAAAGGGACCTGCAAATGCCGATTCATCACGAATCAAGATAACCCGTGAGCTTTTCGTTGAGGAGATCGTCGACACCACCGCACAAGCAACGTGGACGGTCCCCCGAACTCCTACGGCCTATCGCGTGGATATCTCGGCCTTCGAGACACAGCTTAATGTACGTGGCAGCAAGGTCAAGACCTTTGATGCATACATCCGTTCGGAGGTCAGTTTTATCTTTGAGTTACAACTGCGATTAACGGTTAAATCTTTAGGACCAGGAATCTTGGTCAGGATCGACGGGCCACACAAGGGGCGATGCCACAGTTTGGGGTTTTTCCCCAGATCAGATTGTGGGCATTCGGGCCCGGCGTTGCCAGCTCTCCTGCAACGGTGTACATACCTGTGAATTCATCGACCCAGCGCTCTTCGCTGGATGCGAGCGATACGAACCGGATTTTGAGCAAATGCAGGAGTTGTGGAACCACGAATTGGACGCAAATGAGCTGGAGGCTGCATCTGCAGATAGTATCATTTCACGGTGCGAAGTTCTCTATTTTGTGCATTGTTCTTCTCTGATTCTTGTCAGGTTCTACACCCGAATCGTCAACTCGAAATGCAAAGTTCAATGTAATGGAATTCCGATAATGGTGCCGCTTGCAGGGGTGGGTATTCATTTCATTTTTCTGCTGCCTTATTGAGCGCGAGATTACCTAGGGACTTTCTTCTTATGGGAAGAAATTCTTCATTGGATGCTCAAAATGGGTGAGGCATCAGAGATTCCAGCATATTTATTGGACCATTCCGGCGAATATCAACGAGGATGTTCTACGATTTGCGATGGACAATAATGGACGCCTCCCAAAGGAGCCGGTGACTGTAAATGAAACATGTGTTCTCACGGTTCACCCCCGGATCGGGTTGAAAAATTGTCGTATGTTCTCCTGCTCCGATCTTCACTCCAAGGTGTCTCACCGTCGCGTGTACAGCCTATAGCCACATTCATGATGGCCAGATAAAGCCAGCTAAGATCCAGCAGCGTGCTTGCCCTACCCAGATGATTATTTTCATCCCTGTCGATTCCACATCTGTCAAGACAGCATTGGTCATTCTACGCAACCCACATAATCATCCCGCTCATCCTCATGCCAAACCGAGCGCTGAAGATCGAATCAAGCTGGGGAAAGCAGTTCAGTTGGCCGGTCTTACCGGTTTAACAGCACATAAACTTGTCAATGGTAAATTGCTCTCATCAAGTGGAGCCTGATTGTGTCTGACAAATTTCCCAGCACCATCAACCTCGGTGGTTTACGGTGGACAGCGTGTGGATGAGAGTAGTCCAGCATTTATCTCTCGCCGCAAAGTGTGTGATTTCCTCGGGGAAGCGAGGAAGCAGGAATACCCGCAAGGAATGGGATGGGAAGGTATTCATCTATGCGCTCACATTGTCTGGGCAACTGAATATTTCCAGGAGTTCTATATGAGCTGAATGTTCGGGAAACCAAGCTCCTCAAAGTTGATCGCTATATCCACACCGCCATGTCGAAGAACGGGTTTAGACTGGCAGTAACTATGCATCCGCAGATTGCGATGTTTATTCATAAAATTTTGTCCCTCAACATCGACTTCACTTTCACCCGGGCGAAAGGCGACATGGACGAGTGGGAGGTCGCTGGACTTCTGGATCGAGCAAAACAGCGTGAGGTTCAACTATGAAGCTCAGGATTCTTCTGATATTGAATTGTCTAGGAATTACCTTTGCTAGTCTATATTGCGACAAGAAGAGTGAACCAGCCTTTGCCCAGCTTTTCACGGAACTGTTCGACACAATCCACCAAGTCACCGGTGAAGTATTGAAACTTGCCCCATTTTACCCCGATGCAACTTGTCGCGTCGTTATGATTGATGGGGAAGTTGCGCAAGCCCAGGGCCTCGGTCGTATGCTCCTGACATACAATAAGCCGGAACTCAGCGGCCTCTCTGTCTCGAACCCGCTCGAGATAATCCTGTATTGCCTCAAGACTTGTAACCCGCATTTTCAACGGTACAGAGATTGTCTCCCTGATCAATTTTCCACCGCGCTGATGAGGATTTGACTTTCTGTAGGCATATAGATGAATTACCCAATGAAATTCCTCAACCAGTCATTACCCGTCTCAAATCTATCATGGGCCTTGACAGTCAGCAATCTATCGATGAATGGCATACTTTCGTTGCTTCCCGACCAGAGCCAGTGATTCAAAGTAAGTACTATGTTCCCAAGGGACTATCTACTCATTGTGTGTGAAGACTGGTACGCCCACAAACTCGCAAATCCTTGGGTCATGCCCTCTGTGAACAGATTCCTCTCGAAAATTTCGAACGAGAATTGGGACACCACTCCCAATCACTCTAACTACGTCGAGACTGCCCATGCTGGTCGAAATGCAGAAACGTCAAAGTCCGTTGGACTGCTGACGGCAATTATCCAGTATGGCTTTCAAGTTCCTTGTTGTCGCTCTTTTGACCGAGAAATATAGGGCCAGGGAGCGTGACAACATCAAAGCTGCAGAACTAGCTCGACTCAGTCTCACCGGTCTGATGCCCAACCGCTGGAATGGTAGCGCTGAACGAGAAAAGTTATCAGCGCAGCGCAAAGGTTGGGAGATAAAGAAGACAGTGATACGCAACTCCCACCTGAACAACTACGATATGCTCAAAAGAGAGTTGGAAACAGGAGTGGAACGGAACCGGGAGTCACTTGACAGGTCAAAAAAGCTGACTATTCAGATCCGAGGAATGCAGGAGGAGTTGAAGCTTGACAAACGGCGCACAGACCTCAGAGAGAAGATAAGTGATATACGGCAGGACCTTGAAGAGGAAATGGCGCTGCGGCGCGAGTGGGGACTTCGACGGAGTGCAATTAATTCGGAGATCGACACACTCAAGAAAACTGAATTGGCAGGTACTCGTATCACAGGAAGACGCCCCGCTCCACGTCCTTCGGGTGGAGATGTGGTATCTGGACTCTCCTCTACTCCTGTCGGTGACGAGCCATTTGGGGCCTCCATTATTTCTGGTGAGTTGTCAAGTTGCTTTACACCAATTTACGTTTGAACTCGATGCAGAACTAGACGGTTTGAGTGGACCATCCGAGACTCCGGCAGCCCATGATCTGGTTGGTGGTGACGAGCCGACCGGGGCCTCTGTTAGCGGAGCATCGGAGACTCCGACAGCCCATAATCTCCTGGTTCCCGCCACTTCAGGCTGACACATTTGATCCAAAAACGTAACGCTTCACAGAGTCAGTCCTTACTCTTGGTCTCTCCGAAGATATGCAGGATATTTTCGACCCTGATCTTCTCAACCCTTCGACATACAGTGAGCTAGGCGAACAGGGCAACATGGTGTTCTCCTTTGGAGGTATCTCCGAACAATATTCGCCGATGCATTGAAGCTTTAATATGTTGCAGAATTGGAATACTATCCCTCCGATAATCAGCAAGCAGGATTTCCGATTCGAGGTATGAATAGATTATTCACGGGGATTAAGCATTGACCACCCCACAGATCCGGCCGTGTCCTTGGATTACCCAGGATTGATTCCGGACGATTACATGCATGATGGTGCCAACTTCAACACCGCGAATTTCGACATTTGGACAGCTGGGTTGCAGTTCAATCATTCAAGCTTTGGGCCCTTCCCCAACGTTGATCAAAACCAGTTTAATTTTGGCGATGGGTCGGAAAATCCGACATTCTATTCAACTGCTCTCCACGATAATCACTATCACGATGAGTTGCCGGTGCTTCCCATGCCGGAAAGCTCACCTGCACCCTCTTCTTCACTTGCAACAATGACAGTTCAAGACGAGGCTATTGAACTCCAAACGGTGGCGAAGAAACGAAAGAGAGACGAGGTCAGTGAGGTCAACATTGTGGAGGGGAGACGGAAAAAGGTTCAGTCCAGACGGGCACGCGGTGAAGCTTATAATTAGCGCAATAATCACTTCATACCAGAAAGAATGGCTTATCCAATTTCATTTCCAGTTCTGGGCCATACATCGTCTAATACATGCCTCTCAATGGTCATATGAATATTTCTGCGAGACTGGGACAAGTGGCGCGGGGGAAAAGGCCGGGCAAACCTTTTCTTTTGTTTGCATGTTGACATACTCAGCAGCGGCGCGTGCGCCAATGGTGGACGCAAGGCGGGCACTAGGCGAGATGGCGGGCGCGGCGGATCACATCAAATCACATATTGTTGGCCGGGCTAGCCGTATGATGCCTGACATCAGGAAAAAGTCCAGGGACAGTAGCTGACCAGTTAATTATATCATGCAAAATTGTTGGGATAGTGGCTGTAGCTCGGGTGGCGATTATATAGTTCAATATACCTTTTGCCGATGATTATATACCTATTGTAGTCAATGTAGCTGCCTCCTACAACGGTGTCAGCAAACATAGTCCAGAGCAAACCCAACGTAAGACTTTTTTGCTGCCTGTATGGTTGATTTCCGCAGGAAAGGCAATCATATTTTATGAACTTTTTTTTGTGAAACATTTGGGTTGCAAAATTTTCGAAAGATGTGAGAGTAAACCTCTGGTAAATTGATTATCCGAGTCGGAGCATTTTCCATACCCAAGATATATTCTCGCTCAAATTTCAATTATACTATCATTGCCATTTTTGCTTGCTGAGAGTTAGTTCTTCCAATTGGCCTTTGATCCACAGCCTGAATTCATGGGGGATTAACATCCGAGCAATTGGGACCACGTATACGATGAATGAAGATGGTCAATGTCCATTTTAGATTCTAACGGTTAACCGATACCGGCCCTAATGCGTCGATCCAACACGTCCGAGAGATCCCGAGAGATCCGAGATTGTTGCCGTCCACGTGACGCAAGAAAATGGTTCGTTTTGATCCCATCAATCGCTTCTCTTTCTCTTCCTCCCGCATTCTTCCTCTCGCCAGCTCTCGCCCCCCCCCTTCCCTGATTCCTTGTGAATCCCTCCGTTGTTCTCCCTCACTCCGTCCGCCTCTCAGAGCTTCCATCTTTGCTGCTGACTACAAGGTTGCTGGCCTCATGCATGATGCTACTTCACGGTGTGTCCTTTGACATCTCGTCGTCTCCTTCTGACTCTTTGACTCTGAGCAATGATACTCCTCCATGCCACCCAGCAGCCTGACAAGCTTCTACATGGTATGTAACTCTATGTCTCTCCGTTTTCTTTCTGTCAATCTGATTACATATGCACCATAGGTTTCCGTGCCGCTGCCATACCCGCGCATCGTTGGCATCACCGTGTCTCTGCCGCGCTCATCGCGACCTCGCCCTGCACATCAATGATACCACCCGGTGTGTTAGGCCCCACTCTATTCTATCTCTGTCCATTCCCTTCCCTGCCAAGTCTTCACACGTGCCGCCGTCGGGCCGACAACATCTGCTGCGATTCCGGCTAAGCTGGCATTGTGCCGAGGTGGGAGGATGCGGCCTGATTAATCTGCCGGTATGTATTGCACTCTCTCCCATTTTTTTTGTATGATCTGACTGGTCATTGCTTGTAGCCCCTACTTCTGTTGCGGCAGTTACCACCTCTACTCTCAGCAAGGTGGGCCTGGATGGGAGGCGATGGTGATGAGGATTGGGAATCTGATGGTGAAATGTACATACTTTGTTCTAGTAGTTTCGCAATAATATCTTTTGCTTTTCTACCTCTTTTTGGGATTGCGATGGATGATCCGGACGACTACAAAGCAATATGTCGGCAACATGATGATGGGGATATGAAGATATATACACCATGTGTGCCGCTATATTAGCAGGCATAGTATGTGAGAGTTTTCGCAGAGAGCTACGGTGTGCTATATAATGGGGGGTAAACGACAGCACTACCCGTGCTATCATCACTACATCACACGCTATAGTCAGTGCGATTTTTCCTGATGGAGTCCCCTTCTTGACGGCGAGTCCCACCCTTCGAACCATCAGGAATGGAACTGGATGGCTGATGATGGGACTGGGCCAGTCCCACTCCCCTTGTTCTAGTATATACTCGAAGTTTTCGGAGTCATTCCTTGTTCCCAAAAGGATCACCGACGTTTGTTTTCGTTTCTAGGGCAAGGCTGATTCCGACAAGCGCGCTGCTCAGGGGTACGATCCCTCCGAGTCAGCATAACTCGAATGACGGTGCCAGCTTGGTGTCAGCAAACTGACATGGTAGTCAGAAGCAAGCCCGAAGGGTGACTCACGAGTGGCGTTGCGGACTGGTTGTTATTGTTCTCGTTCGAGCTGTGCCTTTTGGATCAGGCAGCATCAAACCAACAATACTCACCTGCCATCGCGATATGCGGAATAATCTGGTAGCCCACTATGTAGGCAGTAATTTCTTTCGGCAGCGGGAAATATGGCAGCCGTCACCAGCCGTCCAGCTTGGCCAGGTCAACCATCCAAAAAATCACGGTAGCACGGCCCTTCGGTCATCTTCTCGCCATCAAGCACGTAAAGGTTTCCCGATTGATTTCGTATGTGGAATGCGCTGGAGAAGCAAAAGGACAAAGCTTACCGTCGAACGCAAATATTGCACTACGCATGCGGGAACTAAGGACGTTGGATTTAGGGATGGTTAACTTGTGCCATGATCCGGTCGCTCGGTGGTCAGCGACGGGGCCAATTTGGGATCGGGATGGCGAAGTCCTAGAAGATCACTGCCCAACAATGGAGTGAGCTTCAGAGTTTGCGCGGTCTTCAAGCTCTCGGGGAGGACAGCAAATATCTCCTGTGCCAGCCAGCGCCTATGAACTGCGCTACCGGTATTTCCGATAAGAGAGATGTCGGATGCGAGGTAAAGTGAGGGGATGCGCTCGAAGCAGTAATCCACCCAGGTCACTGTCGTGGGAGTCCATTCCGGGAGTGCATGAATGTTACGACCTCCAGGATAGCTCATAACCAAACCAGACCGCAAGTTACTCGCGAATTCGATGTTTTTGTCAAGCACGTCTGCTTCCTCGAGCCACAGCAAAGTCTATAAGGAAGACGATCAACGATGGAAGATTGAAATGAGTGGTGCTTTACGCTATCATGGTCCTTGAGCTTGAGCTTCCTTGAACACTCGACAATTGCGTCCCAGCCTTGGCCGAGCCGCTCAAAGTCTCCGAGCGGACGTCGGCCGAGCCACGCAAGCCCAACCATCTCGATGGCCGCACTGGTATACGTTGACCTCGCCTCCAAGTATTCTTTGGCTGCAATTTGGTGTTCGGCCTTCGATTTGAGCACATTGGACCGCACAAAGCAAATTCCTGGCGTTGACCGGGCAGAGGTCATCGAGACCATCCGGATTTCTTTCCAAAATCTGGATTCATTGAGCATTCAGTCGTCTTGTTTGAGCCGCAAAATTCAGAAAGAAGTGCAGAGTCTGGCGGAACTGGGACCACTGGACGAGGAGATTCGCAGATGGCACCCATCAAAGCCCTAAATTACAGGTTTTTAAATCGAGACCCCGTCCCTGTGAGAGCGGCGAGCATTTCAACCTGTGAAGCTGCAGTGAGTCCATCGCCAACTTGAAATTAATCGGTCCCAGGGCGTAAGTTCTTTGGATGGGTTACACCATCAAGGCCGTGGCTCTGCGACTGTTTCCGATTCCGCCATTGATGTCGAGCCTTTGTAGCTTCGGAAAATTTTCGAGGCGAAAATCAGGAGTCGTCGCATCTAACAGTGCAATCAATATGGCGCAAGGGGGCCAGGCTTGGTGCGTACGATCTTCAATGCGGAGCGTGTGTAGCGATGACCGCGCGATACGCACGAGCCGTATAATTATAATCCCGGGCCATGTTCATTGCCACACTTTGATTTCCTTCAATCCGAAAAGGTCGAAGGGGAAAAGGGGATGCAAGAGCCAGATGGGTCCTCGAAATCTGCCTGCGCTCTGAGATCCAACACACCTCAGCAGCCCCGTCCCTCAAGTGCTTGGACATAGGCAGCGTGATGTCCGAAACATTGCTCACTTTAGTGGTGGCCTGTGCAGACACATTAGAGTCCATTGCTTGCTACCACGGCCTACACGAACCACTTCCTTGTGTCGAGACTATAATGCTTTTTGTCCTCAATAGTATACTACCACATTTTTCCGTCCGTAATTATAGCAGATGAGTGGGTTGAATGCAATTACAGTAGGATAACAACTACAAATCAAGAAGTAATTTTCTATGCCGCGAAGCGGCGCAACAAGGACTCGGTGCCATGCGCCCGCAGTGGCCTAAAGCCCAAGTATCTTATTTACCGTTCTGGCTAACGATTCTTATCTAGTTGGTTGGCGAACTTCGGCTCCTTACAGTGTAATGGGTGACAGAATGAATATTGAACCAGGAGGGTTGGGGGAAATAGGGACGGGAAATGTAGGACCGTCTGCTGGTTTAGCTCATCGTGCCTTTGGAGTAATTTTGATTTTCACTTCAAGTCGGCAGCGTTAGGAACACTTTATTTCAGGCCTACAGGTCGGGGGTTTGTCGGGAATTTTCACCAGCTTCACGGACTCAGTCATGTATCTCAAATGTACTTATGTGATTCCTCCTTTTGTGAACTGCTCACCGGAAAGAAACTGCCTCGGAAACGAGTATGTTCGATTGGCAATGGGCGTCGCCGAGTCAGCGCCCATACCCGCAGTACGTCGAGATTTTGTCCCTTCGGCTGTTCGCGCCTGATGTCGGCCGTCAGTTCATATCCATCCATGTCCGGCATCAGTATGGCCATTCCTCACACGGACCTCATTGGACTTGACTTTTTTCCGGGAACCTTGTGCAACGCGTTGAATTCTCGCGCCGCCCCTAAGAGTATATACAAGAAACGAAAACGAAAACATATATATATAGAACACCGAGCGATGGCCGCTGATCGCAACACTGACAGCCACACCGGATCAGTGGCTATGCCCTCCCGGGCCAGCCAGGACTTCGGAGCTGCAACCTGCCATTTAGTACACCAAGCTGGTGATTTATGAAGGCCCATCTCGGATATTTTGACACACATGAACTGTACTAGAAGGCTTCGGTTCACTCAAGTTGTTCAGGAATAATTTGTTGCCAAAACTGGGTGCCATTTAAAGTTTGGGTGGCTGTGCCTTTAACTTGCTGGACAAACGGTCCTTGCAAGAACCACCCATCCTTGGCACGCAATTCAAGCCAGCCAAAATTTAACCTTACAGTATTAGATGTAATTCCTATCGCTTGGTTACGGTTCATCTATGTAACAGCCCAAAACAGTAACACCTCAAACTTGGCAACTGTATCAATGTCAAGTTGAACTTGGAGATTCAACAGAACAAGACATGCATTCTTGTGTTCCAGAATCCATCTGTGCTAGTTATCTGGCCAGTACCAATATTTCCAGAGAAAAGGGAGATATGGGTCTTTTGACATTCATTCAAATCTTGTAGAATTGCAATTATGTAAATCAGTAGAGTACCAACGTGAACGAAAGGGAAAAGATTGTATAAGTAGAGATATAAAAGCAGTCGGGAAGTGCTCAAATGTCGGAGGGATATGGATCTGATGCCGGAACTGTGTCGTCGCTGTCAGCTGCATACATTGGGTAGTCCCCTGCAGTTACTTTAGATGTCCTGTCCATGGTGTCGGGTCGAAGAGCATCTTCATAGTCGAAATATGGTGTCAGATGTGGAATAGGAGTCATAGAAGCCATAGGACGAACCCCGGGAAAGAGGTTCAAGGCAAGCATTTGTGTAGGACCCGGAGGACAATCATTGATGTCATAAACTGGTGGTGCAACTGGAAAGAAAATGAGCTGAAGAAGAAAGATGGAAAATCACTCATATATCTATTACAATTTTGAAGGCTTGGATGGACCTGGGACTGAACTGGAGCCTGACTCAAATATTGAAGTTGACGACATAGTGTTGTGATCACCAAGTCTTTGTCCTTTGAATCACCGTGACTGTCTTCACCTCCACCCTAAGCTTCTTTGCTTATTTACCAGTGAGGCTGTCGAGCTCATTTGTTTCCCCTTGGTACGTGCATCTCGCTGGGACTTGCTTCAAAAGCGAGCCTGGAGAGAAATATTGGTGGATGCCTCACCGTAAGAATGACCACCACCATCAACATTAAATGGATCATTAATCGGCGGCACCATGTTACAGCCAGTTTCTAGACAATTTGGATAGCCATGAGACTGAAAATTGAAAGTGAGTTAGTGCACACCAATTGGTTTATCTCAATGTAAAGATGGTTCATGATTGCTGCTGCGTGAATCACTCTAAAGGAAATATAACTCAGGAGACTTTCGAATGGAAAACAATTCACATACCTTTGCAATGGCAGCGAAAACAAAATCAGATAATTGGCAGGGTGTTTGTGGATTGAAGGAGTAGAAAGAAGATCTGGATATGTGCTGAAGTTTCATTTCCAGATAGTTGAGCATATCAAGAACTGTCTCTGTGGTGGTGGGGAGTATCCAGGGAAGTGTTGTAGCCGGTCAATGCAAATATTGCAGATATGGGACTGATTAAATACAGTATGTTCTGTGGACAGCAGCGTCAACAGTTCACGGGAGACCAGAATTAAGAAGTGCTCTTGAGAAACTACTTATGAGTGCACATTAATTAGATGCCAGGAGTCTGATGAATTGTGCTGTGTAAGGGAAGGAAGAGAGCAGCCCAAGATCGTGGTCATAAAAAGAATGATGAAAAGGCGAAAAATGATAACGAGGTGCACATAATATTAATGTCATCCAGGGGAAGGCACTTGAAGCCTAAGCTTCTGGTAAGTTGAAGTGCTATAGATCAGTACACAACATGAAATGTGGCAACTTGCCTGCCATAATTCAGGAAGCAGCAGATTTTGTAGTGAGCATGTTAAAGGGAGGAAGCGGAGAAAACCAAATGCGACTGGGGTATTTTATAGTGCTTCTGGGGGCTCAGGGTCGTTGCTTACTTACTCTGTGGAGTTGGCTAACTTCAATTGCATTGAAACCAAGTACAGAATGGGTGTGTTCCGGTGTCCGGGCGCTAAGCGAGAGCCGTGACAACACGAGGCTGATGGCCAGGACAGCCGATTTGACGTTGCCGTAGCTTGCCTCGTTTTCGTTTTCGTTTCTCGTTTATACCGCCGCCCCTAATCAATGTTGATGCGACTGATCCGTGGTCGTTGATACGCTGTCAACGGATCAAACAAAAGACGACGGGGTTAGGTTAGCTTTTCTCCTTCTTGCAACACCACGGGTGAAAGACGCCGAATCTTGGCCAGGTTCAATCTTGGTTGTCGTATCACGGCGGTACCGCCCACCAGCTTCGGATCGAATCCCTATAGCCACCAGACACGGGGAACCTCCGGGTCTATGTCTGCGATTTTGCTTCGCCGAACGACTCGGGCACCCCCCGGCCGCATTTTTACGAAATTGGCCTGTCCTTCAAAGAACCATGTTCCGATTCGACCTGCATCCACCTCGTCTAATTCGCCAAAATCTCGCAGCCTCGGGACAATCGCGACGGTCACAGTCATTTCCCTCGCCGCCTACACACTGGGTGCCGTCTATCCTCCGGCCCCGGTTTCTCTGCTGTATCCACGCCCAGCACCACCTCCCCCTGCAGACGCCACCTCTCCGGAGTCCCCAGCATACTCGGACGCCCTCGAGGCGGAACTGCAAAGCCTGCCCGCCCTGAAAGCCCTGCGGGAGCGCGCGGATTCGGATGAGTGGTACGAAACGCGTCCTCATTATTATCTCCCGGAGGAGCTCAGAGTTAATAAACTCACGGCGGGAGCGCTGCGCGGGCCCGGAAAGCTTGCGCTTTACCCCCTCGCGCGGGTGAAGAAGGACGAGAGCGAGGCCATCATCTTCCTGCACCTCGGTCGGGGTCTCTGTGGCCACGATGGGATCGTCCATGGCGGACTCCTCGCCACTCTGCTAGACGAGTCCTTGGCGCGAAATGTGCGTCGCTTCGATTTGAACCACACGCGAGAGCGATCTCTGATGATTTTCCTTTGTTGTGCAGGCGCTGATGAATCTGCCTGAAAAGGTTGGAGGTCGGACACGAAGAATTGATTATTGCTGACTTATCCCAGGTTGGCGTTACGGCCACCCTTTCGCTCAATTATCGCGCCCCGACCCGTGCCGACCAGGTAAATATTTTTCATCACCGTATTGGCCCCAGACTCACTTACTCCCAGTTCGTTGTCATAAAAACCCAGTTCCTGGAGGGTAAGGGCCGAAAAGCGATGGTATCGGGCCGTGTAGAGTCCCTCGATGGCACTCTCCTCGTAGAGGCCAAGTAAGCTCTTTAACGATCCACGTCTTCATTTCGCCTCATGTCGGTTCAGAGCAATGTTCATCCAGCCTCGCTATGCCAAGTTGCTGAGTCCAGCACTTGTCCGACAGCAGCTCGGGGAGCCGCCCAACGCCCCACCCCTTCTGGCTGACGGAGTAAAGCTCTCAAAGTAACACCTCTAGATGGTAATTTAGATGATAGATGTGACTGGCTGTTTTCATTGGCATGGTCCATGCTCGGCGGACATCCTGGTGCTGATACCGATGCAGCACGGCCGCCACTTATGCAAGCATGAATTGATGCTTCAGTAGGCTTCGGTAGTTGATCACAGTTGATCACCCCGCTATCTTTGATCCCGACGCAAATCATCGCTCCCTCAAAGTTGCCTCAACGCCGTTCAACCCTCCCTCGTGCCTTTTCCACACATTCACTCGAGCATCTTCACCTGCACATAAGTGTACCTCCTAGTGTGTTACAAATTGACTCTGACTCGTATGCTCGCTCCACCCTACCTCTAGATCATCTTTAAATGCTGATTGATGAACATATATGTAGCTGCTACCAGTGGGGATTTACCGGAGTTCGCACCCAAACGGGTATTGTTTTCCCCTGCATGACTTCTCTCCGAACCCCTTCTTTCTCCGCTGTGCCATGTTATCTACATTCGCCCCACCTAAGCCGCGACGCAGGGGCCTTCGTGGCGCTGGCAGGAAGGCGTCCAAGGAGCAATCACCGGTGCAGACGGGCTTTCCCTGTGCAGATTCCACAGCTTCTTCCCTCGGCGGTATCAGCCACGCGTCGTCGTCGTCACTCGTTTCGGACTACACCGCCAGCGCGATGTCTGCGGCGACGTCCACGACACTGTTTCCCGCCTCCGGGGAGGATCACAAACCCTACATTTCAGTCGCGCATCAACGTCCGCCGCCGAAAGCAGCATATCCCCCACCACATCTGGCCCACCTGTCGCCAATTGAGATATTTCAGCTAAACCTGCTCGGTGCGTGGCATTCTATGCTGAGCAAGAAACCTCCGCTCACTGCTTCTGCAATAGCCGCAGGAACGAACGTGGAAGGGAACCATGTGCGCACGCAATCGTCGACGTCAATAGCGGCGCCAACGACAGCACTGCGTGTCGTCGGACGCGGTGGGCAGGGCTCTCGTTTTCGCGCTCTTCCTCCGGATCCTGTGGCTCCATCTTCGACCGCTGCGTCACCTGCTTCCATACCCCGCCCAATCCGCAGGAGTGCATCGGCAGCTGCTGGGCCCAGCAATAAGCGCGCCGTGACCCGAATCGTGGGGCGGGGCGGCGTGGGCTCGAAGCCCCGCGAGCTGCCCGTTTCAAACTTGCCTGCATCGATGCCTCCAGCGCTCGGAACGCCGCCACCACCATGCGGGTTGACACCGCTCCAGGAGACGCCCGACGCCGCGGATACCTACCGTCTCAGTGGGCGTGGCGGCGCGGGCTCTCGGCCGCGCAAGGTCAAGGCGCCGGCGATGAAGGACTTCAAGTTGCCTTGGAAGGGGAAGGGCAAAGCGATTGCGGATCTGACGGCAAATGCGCTGACGCGCACGGACTCGAATACCAGCGTCATGAGTTCCATCTTATTCGCCCCTCCCGCGGTGCGCGCGCACCAGAAGCCCATCGCACCCGATCCATTCACTGCCGTCGATGCCCCCAGTCCGTTCCGAACCCCTGCAGGGCTACCCAGTCGCAGCCTTGAAGGTGAAAGTTCCACGATCGTGCGCCTGCAGAGCAATCGCAGTCAAAAGCTCGCTCGGACACTGGGCGCTGACTTCGGGGCTGCAGGCGCCATGTGGACGTCTGCCCCGGAGTCACTCCAGGAGCCGCGGCCCGCGATGGAGCGGCGTTTCAGTTTCTCTACAGCCGCCCCTCCTTCGCACAATTCCATTCATTCTCTCCATTCGAGCTACGCATCAACACATTCATTACAGTTTGATTATTCCGACCTTTCCGGCGATGTCTGGGATGGCGATTCCCACCAGATGGATCTGGCTCGCGCAGAAACGCCCACACCATCCACACCATCATCACCTCTACCACTCCCCGCCGCTCCCGAGGAATGCGACGGCGCATCGGAGGACGCGTCGTCGGACATTACCTCCCTGGACAGCCCCGTCGACCTCCGCTTCTCATTCCCCTCTGACTCCTCCGACCAGATCCACGTGCGGCCTCGCTTTACTTTAGACGACACGGATACAGAGGACGAGTACGACCGAGCGCTGGCGCAGACGCCCACGGCCGTTGACAAGCGGTTCAGTTCGCCTTTCCAGGTGATGCCGCTCTTCGTCGTACCGGCATGGGAGCCCACCGTGCGTCCGCCCGGCGACGAGTGGACGGGCGAGTGGAATCGCAGGGACATGCAGTCGGTGATCCAGTCGTTGCGCCATCTGAAGATGTAATCTCTGATTTGGTAGTAATAAGATTGGGTGCCTAGTGGCGTCTAACTGAGTTGACACTGACAGGAAGTGAGAGAAAGAATGATACCCACACACGTGGCAGCAGTGGCTTGGCTTTGACCTTCATCTTTCCGTGGAATGCTTTCAACGAAGACCGACGCAAACCACAGCCCTGCGCAGGAAGTTGTGTCGTGAGAGTGTTTTCAAACTTGTCGCACCCGTTCTGATGCGCCCATTGGCACCGTAGCGGCCGGCCGGACTGGGGCGCACAGGGCCCATTGCCAGCGGAACTGATCGATATCATTCTGTCGGACCTCGAGGGAGACACGGAGACTCTGCGCATTTGCACGACCGTTGCCCGAGGATGGCTCCCCTGTGCACGGCACTACTTGAGTCAAGACTCGACCTTCAGGCTGTTACACCATAGTGGCGCAGCACAGGATCTTTCCGCGCTCATATCGTCACCGTACTGCTCCATTCTGCCATACGTTACCGACTTGACAATCGATATCGCCTGGTCCCGCGTGGGCCTTCTTCAAACCAGCATCAAGCTACTCCCCGCGTCTACTCCCGTACGTATCCTATGGCTGCACAACGCGGCCTGGGATGCCGTGCGGTTGCCCGACCGGGAGTATCTGCTCTCGAGGTTCTCATCCATCACGAAGCTACAACTGCACCAAATTGAATGCCCCATATCGGAAATGCAGACGACGATATGGCGGTCAGAATGCACTTTTATTATTTGTACTATATATTTTTTGTTTCACGACATATGTTTTTGTTTTGCGACATATATTTTCTGTTTCACGACACATATTTTCTGTTTCACAACATATATTTTTGTTTCACGACATATATTTCTTGTTTCACGACATATATTTTCTGTTTCACAACATATATTTTCTTGGACATATATTTTCTTGTTTCACTACATGTTTTCTTGCAGGACATTTCTTTGTTTCACACCATATTTGAAAGGTACGCGGCGCATGGGCTGCGCGCGGGTAACTCAGAGGCCATTCGGTCCCTTCTGGGAGATGCTGTGCCTGCCAAAATCAAGGCACCACGGGAGCAGCCAGGTGGGATCAGCTCTACTATCACCGTTGTGAGACTGAATCCCACACGTTTCGTACACTTTGGGCAGTTACCCCCCGCCATCTCGGTAGAAATGACGTGTTTGCATTTCAACCTACGGTAGGTCGAAATTGATTCACGGCATTATCCCAACATAGAATCAAGGGAGCCGGAAAGTCCCGCGGGAATCACTCTGATATGTCGGCCTTCCGGCCCTTCCCCAATCCCCCTTCCCCGTATTCAACTTCCTCGTCAATAAACACAAACATGTAGAATCAGTGAAGAGATACTTGAGTACGGTGCTGATGAGTTCCGATGGAACGTTGGGCATTGAGAGTGGATAGAAAACATCTGCCGTGTGGCCGAGGTTCGGCCATCAAACACCGCCACCAGGTCCCGAGCCGCCTCAAGTCAAGTGCCGGAAGCCGAAATATTGTTTATGGAGCTGACAAGGATCAGGAGTGCCACGAAGAGGATAGAAGGAGGATAGAAGGCCTTGCAGGACCACAGAACAGGTCATATGAAGGTTTTTTCAAATATGTTGTGCAACTTTTAAAATGTTGTGAAACAAGAAAACATGTCGTGAAAACAAGAAATATATGTCGTGAAACAGAAAATATATGTCGTGAAACAGAAAATATATGTCGTGAATCAAGAAATATATGTCGTGAATCAAGAAATATATGTCGTGAAACAGAAAATATATGTCGCGAAGCAAAAACATATGTCGTGAAATAAAAAATATATAGTACAAATAATAAAAGTGCATTCTGACCGCCATACGACGATCTCGGCGTTCCCGAATCTGGCGGAACTCTTCCTTTCCGCGGTGGCGAATAAATCCACGTAGATGCGCGGGATGGACCCACAGTCAGGCCGGCCACTCACTCCATTCCGTTGGCCAGTTTGCGGCGGCTGCACTTCGACGACACCGATTTCATCTCCTTCGTCCCCTGGATGGCGGGTTTGGACGCCATGCCCCCCTTGGAGTACCTGCACATCTCAATCACCCCCCGAGTCGACTTGCGCACGCGCCCTTTGGAACGCCTGCTCAGCCTCCTCTCGCCTAGTATCAAGCATCTCACATTCGGAATCCTCCCCAGTATGCCGACCTTCTTCTTCGCAATTTCGTCTCCCTGATGTCCACTCAAGGCCAGTGCCTCAACACCTGGAGCGCGGCACAGCCGAACTTTCCGTTGCCGATGACATTGAGGTTCACCAGTGAGATAGTGGATCTCCGCGCCATCCTCTCTTTTCTCGAACACGTCCATTGTCCGTGCTTGCAGAGGCTCGACATTACGCTGGGGGCAATGTTGTTTGATCCGCGCGAGGTTCTGACCCGGCTACAGGCCAGAATCATTTCCCCCTCGTTTCCCCTCCTGGAATCCCTGCGCTTTGTTTTCGTCAGAGATATTGGAACGTCTCGCACTCGGATGAGAGCGTTCCGTGAAATGGAGGAACAAGTACGGACGGCTCTCCCTGAGGCACGAAGTCGGGGTCTCCTACATTTGGTCCATTAACCTCATCTATCTCCCCTGTTTCGTATTCGTATTTCTGGGGACAAAGGAATGTTCTGCAAATATCACGTTCCCCTAACACAAAAACCTCCACAACGAGGAAAATCTGCATCTGTTTTGTTACGGAAAAACCGGTCAAATAATCGTGTGGATCGATATTGCCAATGCAGGCCTCAAATGAAAAAAAAAAAAAAACGAGCTGCTACTGGTGTTTGTATGTGCTCAATGTTTGTACCCCGGCGACGCGTACCGTCACGTGCTTCACGTGCTTGAAGTTCAAATTCTTTGTTGGCCGGCGAATCCATACATGCTATCTGCTTTCAGATGGATTTCCAACAGGCTTCGTGCACACAACGTGCATATTGCAACCAGCCGTCAAGCTCAACCGCGACCCGCGGATCAAACGCGCACACGCTGGTTTTTTATGGATTCGGAATGCTTACGCTTCAATAGTTATACAACCCATACAATAGGGTGTTTCATAATTGAAATTTCAGGTCCAACTTGTGCCCCAAGCTCGACCCCAACTTGGCCTCACCTTGAGTCAAGTTGGGGCACGAGTTGGCGCCTTGTTTGTTTAAGGCAGCTCATTTTGCAAAGTCGAGGCACCTCCGGGATCGTGATGGGATCCTCGCGTGAACCCGAAGTTAGCCGAAGTTGGGGCACGAGTTGGATGTCAAGTCGTGGTACTATGCACGACTCTAACTCGGTGCCCCGATTCTTTTTGTGCCCCAACTTGATGTGAAGTTGGGGTCGGAGTCGAGGCATGAGCTGGGGCTCTGAAATCTAATTATGAAATTCCCTAATGCATAATGCGCAATCTCAGGAAAATATGTACAGGAAATGTACGTATTTGAACGTGAATCAAATTTATTATTGATTCATTTCCCGGTGCGGCCTTCAACAAGCCGAAGTACGACGTGAATCTTTGTTTAAACTTTAAGCATTTGTCTACTATAGACTAGGCGCCGCCCCGAATCCCTCAACCTATTTTCTGTCTACCTTTTTCTGCTTACTAGGCTACATTCCTACCTTCCATTGAAGTCGATGGAAATTCCCCAAACGCAGTCGGTAAAACATATGCGGACGTCCCCGCGACATATCTGGTTTTTCCGATGTTTTCTCCATCAGATATTCTCCGCAGTTTTCCTGTCGGGTTGGTTCCAAAGTTGAAACAAAAGATGTTCTTTTTGGGGCATAATAGCCTCCGTGGCATCTTTTTGGTTCGAAGGGTTCTCGGTCAGGCTATATCGTGCGAAGGAATGCAGCAATGAGCCTCGCAACACCACAGAAATACTTATATTAGATGATAGAACAAAATAAAACCAACTTGTGTGACACGAAAAAAAAAAAGTTGCGCCACGTGCAAAAAAAATGTTGCGCCGGGACGCGTTGTGCCGCAACTATTTTTGGTTGACCAAACGGGAAAAAAAAGTTGCGCATGTCACCAAATCTGCCAAAAAAGTTGCGGCATACTCAAATTTGGAAAAAAAAGTTGTGCCCGATTAAATGTGCATTTTGACCGCCATACCTGCGGCTCTCCCTCCCGCTCTCCGGCCGCTCGAACCAAATACGGTACGTCGGGCGTGGGTCCCCCTCCTGCGCTTCTTCCCCTTCCTGTGACTTCTTCGAGCCATGCTTTATTGACAATTCGGTCAGAATATCTGAATTGGGACTCAGAGAGCACTCATTGTAATGGCACTAAAAGTGAAGAATTTTTTTGTATTGTCCACCACCGAGTGGGAGGTGAGAATATATATATATAGCTATGGCTTCTTGGCCTGGCTTTGGCCCTAGAGAGCGCCAGGCCAGGCCAAAGGCCGCAAATTTCAGGCCAAAACTTGGCCAAAACCAGAACATCGCTCAGTAATGTCCACGAAATTATGTAGAAGATTTTTGTTTCTCTTGCCCGGATGTTTCTCGATGTAGATGGAGTATGAATTCCAGCTGATTCTTTACCCAAGGGGGTACCGGTCTGGACCCTATGCCAGTTAGCCGTCAGGCCGGAATTTCTTTCTGAGGACCACCTTTATTCGGTCAGAAGCCAATCTGAACTATGTCCAGGAGGTCACAGAATCCTCCGTCTTGTTCCTACCTTGAGGAGACCAATTTTTCACCAATTTTGCTTATTTGAATGGACAAAAAATGTGTTCGGGGTCCAGAATCAGTAGATTATACATTCATTGCAATATTCTTAGCACCACACCACTCGACATAATCCTTGCGCATCCACCAGATATAGAGATGCCAAGATCTATAAAAAAATATAAGTAAGAGTTGGTTCTGTGTGCACGGGAAAATGTAGGAACGGATGTCCCAGTTCTGGTTGCATAGGTGCCGCGGTGTATCATTTGAACTGAAGTTGCATTTCCGGAAGAGCCTAAACATGTGATAAATTCCCTTATGGGGATAGGAGTGGCTCAGCCGTGAGCTGAAAACACACCGGCAAAAGTTAATGTTCAGCTCGGTTGAACATGTTGCCGAAAATGATGATTTAGGCTTCAAAAAAACTGGCCTAAAAATGCACTTGAAAAGAACAGATTCAGGGAAGCTTAATAAAGTGCCAAAATAAAGGAATTCAGCAGGACATTCAGCTGGGCTTGATGTGGTCATTTCAGCATCAAATTTTGAGTGTTTGAAAGTGAGACTGAAAACCATTTAATGGGCCACACGTTCAGACTGCCTGAAAACAACAATTTTGGTGTTACCAAAACTGTAGCCAAAAGCAATGGGCTACACTTTCAGCTATGCCGAAAGAACCACATTCAGCACGGCTGAGATCGGAGCTGAAAGAAGTTGTTTCGGGTCCAGCCGAAATAGCAGCCGAAAGGTGTTATTTCGGCTGGAGCCGAAAGTGCAGCTGAAAGTAACACTTTCGGAGCAGTCAAAAATAAGTGGCCGCTAGCGGCTGTTGGTGGCAGCTAACTGTGGCAGTGCAGCAAGTGCATTTTCGGCCCAGTTATTTTTTGAGGCCTAAAACATCGTTTTCGGCAACATGTTCAACCAAGCTGAACATTCACTTTTGTCAGTGTGAAAAAATCAAAAACCGGCACCGGTTTCTTCATTCACAGAACGGCACCCATGTTTACCTCCTGACCGCCCACCATCATCATCCCGAAAAAGAGAAGACCTATAATGCACGTGAGACTCTCACAAGGCATCGCCTGGTGAACTCAGTAGGAATGTAATCCAACTATCCTCTCGTAGAGTTCGCAGAGAGCCTCCGGCAAGAGATTCAACGAAATTGTTTATCTCCACTTTGTGAGGCTCTTTCGAGGGCCCATGGAATGCTTTTTTTTTTTTTTGGAGCGTTTGGGATAATGAATCTCAGTCTGCAGAAGCATTCCAAAAATCATCTGCTGGGTCTACCGGAAAATTCCAGTTAATGCCAGGGAAGTTGTCCAGGGAGAAAATGTCATTACACACATATACCATGACTCCAGCCTTTTTTTTTAAAAAAAAAAAAAAGTATCCTATCCCATTTTTTGAATCCTTCAAAGTCAATGGCTGTATACCCACTAAACCCCCTGCTGTGTAAGTCCAATCATCTGGTAGTGAGTCCTCATTCATCAGTAGACCACTCCATGTTCGTAGTATGAGATCTTTATTCAGTGCAAGATTATCAAATTTCAGTTTATTGGTCGGAGTTCAATCTAATCCCAGTGCGGAATTTATAGATTTCAACCATCTATTATGAATCTCAACCTCTGAGATGATTCGCTCCGGAGTCTTTAAAACTTTGTCATTCCGAATATTCCAGATTGTGTGCCATGCTGTGGATACAAGAATGACACATAACCTTCCCATCTGAGGGATAATTTTGCCATTTGGGCCTTTGAACTTAACGAAATTACAGCCCAAAATGAGCCCCCAGCTGAGGGAAGGCAACATGTGATATTTCATACCCCAGAGTTTCTCGGTTAGTTCCAAATCAATTTTGCACCTGAGGCATCACATTCCATTGCTATGTGCTGCAGATTTTCAGGGACACCACAGGTTTGACAGATTGCTATCACCTCAAGATTATCAACATGCGTCCAGAAGTCACCGACTCGGAAAATATTGTGAATTGACTTCCAGAATAATTCACCGTGAAGTCGTCTTAAATTTGTTGAGCGTACAGATTTCCAAATCATTTCATCTGTTGGTGTGTAGTCAGAAATTTCTTGCACCAAGCAGCGAATACGGTCCAAATTGATGAATGTTGATTTTCTGAGCGGCTTAGGGTAGTTGGAGGGCCCATGGAATGATATAGACAAAAGTCTGCAAATCAAAGTGAATAGTTCACTCTCGAGCTTTTCCTGCTAAATCTCCGGACCAGATCTCAGCTACAGACACGTCATTCGGGCTGTATAGGACAGTGAGCAGGTCACATACCCCTCAACTATCCCCTAACAAATGTATTGAGCTCAGAAAGTCTTGTGTGATTTAATCTTTCGAGAGCGGAAGAACAGAATGACCGGAACTAGATTTCTTCGCATCAGCGACATGAAATTTCACGTGCCATGTCCTCCTCCATCTCTTGCACTTCTAAAAGACGAAGATACCTGAGTTTTCTGTCATCTCGTTATATCTTGCCGGCCACCAATCACACCATGACTTTGTCAATTTTGGGCCACTTTAGTTTATTGCTGTTTTCATATATAATGTCACAACGCGAAAAAAAAAGTTTTGAGAGCGTCGGATGCCCAAGGACGCAGGTTCGGACCGGGCAACCAACATCATTTCTAATTTCAACAAGACCAAACACAACTCATCTTGTCTCTTCTTGTGGCAGTCGTGCTATAACAACACCTTACTATGCCCAACCAGTGCATCGGTGACAACCTGAAAGAGGCTGCATTGTGCTTGAAGCTTCGTGGACGCGACACAACCCCAGAAATTCTCCACATTGTTGGCTTCTCCCGGTCGACACTCTACCGTATACGTAGGCGAAAGCATCAGACAGGCAGTGTTGCCAAGGCACAGGTCATTGGACGAGGCTGCCCTCGTACGCTGGCTCATCAGGATGCTGACTATCTTGTCCGGCTTGCAGTACATAAACCTACATTTTTCCTTGATGAATATCGCGATCGACTAGAGTGCTATCGTTACCTTCCCGTCTCACTAGCCACAATCCACAGAACCTTTCTATGTCATCGAATGAACCTCAAGAAAATCCAAGAGATGGCTTCTGAGTGTTCTCCCCTCAGCCGAGCAGACTTTTCACGCTGCATCTCCATCTACCCCACCCACTATCTGATATGCATTGACGAAGTTTCTAAAGATGACCGTACCTACGCCAGTATCTTTGGTCATTCAGAGATTGGTAGTCGTGCCGAGTCCTCACAGCCTTTCGTCCGAAAGTGTTAGCTGCGATGGCATTGGGGAAAGGAATCATTGGAGCAAAGGTGGTGGAAGGGTCTTTATGTCGCAAGAGCTATGTTGAATTCCTCCGGGACAGCGTCGTAAGTTTCTTTAGTTCCCATCATACATCTGAATGATAGCTCGACGTAGATGCCCATGACAACACCATACCCAGGCCCGCGAAGTATTCTAATTATGGACAATGCACGTATTCATCACGGCAGCGAGGTTGAGGACCTTGCCGCTGAGTATGGTGTGCACCCAGCCTTTCTGCCCATACTCAGCTATTCCACTAGCTCATTCTCAGGTGTCTGCATTGAATACCTTCCTGCATATTCACCAGACTACAATCCTATTGAGCAAGCCTTTTCCGTCATAAAATCCTATCTCCGCCGGAAGGGAATCCACTATTTTGACAAGCATGCAACCTATTATGAAATGTACCTCGCCTTTGAGCAGATAACCCCAGCGATGACTTATGGATTCTTTCGTTATTCAGGTTACTTTGTCGACTGAACTGTTCTGTAACAAATACACTGTAATGATAGCAATGCATACCCAATCAAAGTTCCTTTTCCTTTTCCCCAGCAAGCCAACGATGCTGTGCATCTCTCACATCAGCAACCTCAGCTGGGTTCAGCCCCACGCCGTCTGGAGGGACCCCCTCTAAGTGCGAATTTTTGAGATGGCGTAGAGTGAGGACCTGTCACATTGAATGCAGCTAATTTGTTGTAAATTCTTGCGGGAGGTTGTAGTGGGCACAGAAAAATGTCAGAGACATCTGCGGGGCAATACGGGGACACAGAAGAGCTTGTGCTGCTGCTGGTTGTTGGTGGGCAAGGGCGGTTGGCAGAATCACGCCGTCAGGAAGGGTGAGGTTGATTGTGATATTTGAATCCTTGTTTGCCAATTTTTGGCGGTTCCGAAAGACTTTATCGTCGTCATCATCCGGCTCTTGATAGCAAAACATCTTGGTATCCGGGGGATTGTTTAGGTCAACAGGTTGACCATCCTCGTTTATGATGTTGCCTTGCTGTGGTATGGTGAGGTTGTAGTAGAGGAGTTAACACAGAAGTCAAACCTTTGCTGCCACCCAAGTTTGAAGACGCATATGAGTAAGGTGGACGTGTTTCGCACTCTTGCGGTCTGGAAAGCATATGAATCTTTTGCATGATTTGTCTTCGCACTTCCACTCTGCAGTTAGCTTTGCTATGAACTCGGTCTGCCCCACCTCCTCCTCTGTCAGCTCGAAAGTCTGATGCGTGGTCCAGTTACGAACATATACTCCAGCTTATCATGACACACCTTTTGTTTCTTCTTTTTGTGCTTGCATCTCCCATCATCCTCATCACTATATTCGTCTTCATTGCCTTCTTTGTGCGGCTGAAACAGGAGATCCAAGTTATCCACGGCCTCATAGGTAGTATAATAACTCGCACCTTTAGTTGGGCCATAAACACCTTTATAGTTTCCGGAGTATTTCTCTTCTTGGCGGCAGCAATGAGTGATTGATAGTTGGCATCACATGTTAGAGAGATATCCTTGAGGTCAGATTTTGGGAGGGTGTAAGTAATCCCAGGGATATCAATTGTCGTGCTGTGGTACTCATCGTTGCGTGGGAGAAAGGAGAAGGACAGATCGTCTTCGCGTTTGAAGCTTTTGATTGCCTCACGCAGGAGATCCTGGAACGCGGAGTCTTCGTGGACAAACAGAGTCTTCTTCAAGACCTTTGCTTTCGCATTCTTGCGTGCTTTTCGTTCCAAGGGAGTGTCAGCGCAACGGTGAATTGCAGTCCTTTGCCATCATTGTACAATGACTCTGAGAAAAAAGGTCAGAGCAGAGGTATTGAGGGTACCTGGGACACACACCTTCATCTCTGGGGCTTGGAGGGTGTGAAACCATCGCAGGTAGAGCAAGTGGGGAAGTGAAGAAGGGCGCGAAGAGTTTTGAGATTTCGCCCTGGTCACGTGTTCCCAATAAGGAAATTTGCGTGTCCTATTTGCTCGACGACCGTAAACGGAACCGGTGATAAGCCGTGAAATCAAGTACACATGGATTTTGCGATTTTTCATGATTCAACGTGTCAACACGCACTGAGGGACCATCAGGGCACTCTGACTGAGTGGTCCAGTCTATTAGCACAAGCTACGAGGTTAAAGAGGACTTCTACCGGTACTTTCACAAATGGGGCCACCAGATCTCTTAGTTAACTAAGGAAACTTGACGATGGTGGCAGAGAAACTAGGACATACAAGGCCTAAGGCTGCTTGCTAGGACACAAACAGCATACCAAAGAGGTTACGAAGGTGAGATACCGATTGCTGGCAGGCAACAGAGGGATGAACCAAAGATCTCAAAGACTAGACTTATTATGACCTGTTTACCTGAAACTGGGGACGCGTCTGATCACGCATTGAGTCCAGACCCGAGGCCTAGGTCTGACAAGACTTACCTGAACGATATGACACTCCTATCCGCTTGATCCGGATGAGTAGAAGATAATGACAATGAGATGGATACATCAGACAGACCTTTTGAGCAATTGTGGTTGAACCACTGAACCAAACTGGGGACTATGGGGTATCATTTGGAAGGTAGAAGAGACGTGCATGAGCCTCAAGACTATTCAGGCCCGGGACAAGAGGCTACAGACGAAGAAGACACTTTCTATCCACTTAATCAGCAATCACATGGGTTGTGTCAATCTCCACATGTCTCTTTGGCCACTAGCCAATCAGGATCCAGGGATGGGGATTTGGGCCGCAGGAACACGGACATTGTACAGTAATCATCGTGATGTAAAGCCTAGGGCAGTAGTATAAAAGGGCAGCAGAAGGAGAGGGAAAGCTAGCGCATTTTGGGGAGCTGGTCACGTTGTGTCAGCTACCATTGTGTTGCTCTGGGTGGTAGCGCATTTTGGGGAGCTGGTCACGTTGTGTCAGCTACCATTGTGTTGCTCTGGGTTGAGCACATCTAGGGGCGCTGTACGCGTTGTGTCAGCCACTGGAACGTCGCTCTGATAGCCGTGGAGGTTAGATTGCATCGAACGATTTATATACCAGACTCAGAATCAGAACACGGCAATTGATAGAACACGGCAATAGTCAGAACACGGCAAACAGACCCAGAACACTGAACAGAACACTGAAACCGTCGAAAGACACAAAAGCGCAGACTTAACGGTCTTAAAACCTACCCTATACTGTCTCCTTGACGTCCTAGACGTTATTTATCCAATACAACTTGACTTGACCAGTCAAATCTTGCAAAAGCGCGAGCGACCCTTAGTTAACTAAGTGATCGACCGAGAAACCAGCTGCTATCAAGTCTAATACTTGACTTACACCCCCGAACTTGCACTCTGACTCTCTCTATTGAGGGGTTAGTTGTTGATAGTGTTGTGTGTTGTGTGTGGTTTAGAGTTCATAGCTCTGCTGCATTAGCATTTCGCATTTCGCATTCACACATACCTGAGAGTTAGCGTTTTCACTGGTGTGACTGTCAACACTCACCATTGTCTCTTGCTCTCTACTACGATGGTCCCTGATATGATGGTCGTTTCTGGACAAAACCCTTGTGGCCACGCATGGCCACGAGTGGCCATGAGTGGCCATCTGTGACCATGCATGGCCATACATGGCAAAAAGTCTGGGACCCATGGCCATCTATGCTCCCATTTCGTGTCCTTTAAATGGCCACGCATACCAGGTTCGAGCACTTGTTTGGACCCTGGACCTTACCATCAATGGCACATGTATGCCGTTACTTGTTTATTTTGCATCCCGTTTGGGCCTGTCGACCAGTCCCAATTGGGCCTGCTATAATTCCCCTAAATGTTGCTTCTTTTAGTTTTCGCACCGTTTTCGGCAACTATGCAGTTGCAGTGCAGCCACTTGTCTTTCTCCTTAACACCATGTCATGCCTTCCTCCTAGGGGTGGATGTGCTACCTGCAAGTCTTTTGGTGGCCTTTACTGTACAATAGCTGGCCAGGTGTGTTCTCTGCTATGTTGTAAACTTCTTTGCAATGGAAAAGGGGCTGGTATGTGTCAGATGGCTGTGACGATTTCTGCCAAAGAGATTATGCATACCTGGGGCACCCTGAGTTGAGCTAGGAAGTGCAACGGGGGGGGGGAGGTCCAGATTCGGGAACAGAGCTGGTAAAGGACATGAGCGTTTTGAGTGAGAGACATTTCAGTTTAGCCGTACCAGGTTGTCGGTACGCAGAAGACTGCATATTTGTGTTCCAATAATGACTATGGAGGATGAGAAGGGGGTGTTCATGCCATCAGCTGACAGGGACCAAGGCTTGGGCAGGGGCCAGAGGCGGGCGGTGGGGTCGGGCAGAAGAGCACATCTGTACAATAGGAGTCGATCACTACATCCCTAGAGCGGGAAGGTTTGAGACCAAACAAAATGGCAGCTCATTTTTGCTGTAAATGCAAGAATTCATTGTCATTAATGCATTAATGGCGCACAAATGGCCATGCGTGGCCACATGTGGCACATCCATACCTGCCACGCATGAGACCATCCATGGGCTATGGATTTGTAATGGGTGGTGACTCATAAATGCAATGGTCATGAATGGTACATTGGTATGCAGGCCGCTATGTAGAAAACACCATATTATGTGACACGCGTTGAACATGCATGGTCACTGAGTGACCATGTATGGCCACGCATGGCCACGCATGACCATGCATGACCACCAGGGTTTTGTCCAGGGCAACCAGCCATACCCTGACGCTCTCAAGACTTTTTTTTTTCACATTGTGTCATTATATATGAAAACAGCAATAATCCGAAATGAGAGCTTTTGAGTGGAAGAAAAAGTGGACAGAAATTAGCCTCGATACTTGTCATTTCATAGGCCGCCGAAATTGATGCCGAGCTTGTCTTGTTCCTGCTCTTGTTCCTCTCTTGCACAATGGCTCCCTCGAACTCGACCTCTACCGATGACCGCGCGCACAAGAAGCGTAAGCGCAAAGCGTCGGCTCCGGGTGCCTCGGTTACCACCGTCGCCTCTGGACTGACCACTGTCAAATCTGTTGACGTACGCAATGCGCCTAGCGTATCGCTCAGCCAAGCCCAGTTCAACCGCATGCTCTCTGAGCTCGCGGCCACTGGTACGGTTGTCCCCCCCACTGTTGCTTCAGTATTCTACGAGACGTACATTGATGTGATTAATCACTTCAAAAACGCTCAGATGCTACTTCAGAGGGCGATGGTTACGCAGTCCAAGTTCGGACTCGCTACCGCTAACGGCGCCTACACTTCCGCGGTTATCAACCACGCAAAGTTGCCCCCGCACTAGCCCATCCAGAGCGCCGTCGGCACGATGGATGATGAGCGAGTCGTGGGCGCAAAGGCAGATGCCGAAGCAGCCATCACAACTGCATGCACTGCTACTACAACTCTCCTGTCAACCATTTATTTGGTCCAGGTTGAGAAGCTGTGCGCGCAGATCGACCCAATCTCCGTTGTCGCAGCCCCTTCCGGTGCTTTGACAGCATACGCCAACGGCATTATTGAGCGCAGCGGTGGAGACGAGGACGATCTCACGGCGTGGGACCCGTGCATTGCGAAGCTCAAGGCAGCTTGTCTCGCAGAGCTCAAGGCTCTTAAGTTCGAGTTCACTGCCCGAGCCCAGCAGGACGCTGAAACCAAGGAAGCGAAGGCCGCGGCTGTTAACAACGCGCGTGCTGATGCCGAAAATGGAGTACGCAACGCGGCCCTTGGATGAAATTCTGAACGAAAAAATTGATCGTGCCCTAGAAGGTGCACGCCCAATTGTTCTGGATCCTTTTTCCATGGTTCCTGACTCTGTTCTACATAGTGAAACTGAAGCTACCAAAAACAAAGCCAGGAAAATTGAATACCGCTCCATCCGCTCCTCCGAAAGCATCTACCTCGAAACCCAAACCCTCCCAGAAAGCAATGTCCTCCGTGACTACGCAGACGGCGGTGCAGGAATCGGAGAAGAAGTCGACAAAGAGGGAAAAGCTGAAGGAGAAGAAAGCTATTTGAAAAGCCGCCGAGGCAAACGCTGCTGCCGCACAAGACGAAAATACCACACGGTCGAAAGCCAAGGGGAAAGGCAAAGCAGTCGAAGCAACCAAGGAGCCCACCAGCGACTCGTAGCGCTACGCACTGCCGACCCTGAACCTAAGCTTGACGTGGAATCTTGGGTGAGTTCACCAGGCCCGCAGTTTCACCACCACCGTCCTGAGACCTACCCAGAATCATTTTTTGCCGCATTGCACATAGCCCGTACTAGATTTGTTCTTGGTCAGATGTCTGAACTGTATTTCGATACGCGACTCCGCAATCAAGCATTTCACAACATGACTGATGTTTCGCTTACGAATGAACAAGTCAAGATCCTCTCCCTGAATCCAAAGTTCGTTCCTCGTCTGAACGTGACTTTGATTGAACAATCTGAAGATGCTTTAGATGACTTCGAACGTCGTCTCAGGCTACGGGTTAACAAGGAGTCTTAGCCAACGCTGCATGAGCACTTCGGCGGTGAGCACCTTGAACACGGGCAATTACATTATGTCCCCAAGTTCCACCTGCCCGTCCCCGATGCCACGGGGCCCACCCTAATCGATGAACTTGAAAATGCTCTTTCAAAGGCGCATAATCAGATTGAAATCAAAGTTCTCAGCCAGCAGTCGCTACTTATCCGCCCAAACATCTGCGACAAGGACCTCGATGGTATCCTACGGCTCTTGGCAAACAATAGTGTTCTTGCTATTCCTGCCGATAAGAACCTTGGGCTATGCCTCGTTACGTCCAAGTGGTATGAGAGTACAGCGTACAAACTTCTCGAGAATGACTCATATATTGAGGAAGACGAGGACCATGTTGGTCTACTGCTGACATTAACAATGATCGTCGAGAAATCGAAGAATCTTGTGACAAAGCAACAACATGCCTGGCTGAAAGATCCCTGTATCACTCAGCCTAGAAAAGTCCCGATCCTTAAAGTCCTCCCGAAGATTCATAAGTCCCCCATTTCCGGTAGACCAATTGTCCCCACGTTTGGTACGCTTCTGTTGAACGTGTCCGTATGGGTTGACCATCAAATTAAGCCCCTTCTCGAGTTTTCCGTGGATTCTTCGCGACTCAAAATCTTTCTGTCGTGATCTTCTCAACGTGAATTTACCCTCGGGCGAGGATATTTGGCTCGTAACCGGAGACATTGTCGTGATGTACCCCAACATCCCTATGGATGATGGGATTGCCCAAATGGCGAAGATACTTGGAGTTCTCTACTCTTGACGAGGCGGCACGGTTGGAAATCAAAGACCGGAAGGAGCTGATCATCATCCTCCTTCATCAAATTTGGCAATACCACATACCGACAAGTAGTGGGAACGGCTATGGGGACATCATGCGCACCGTCATATGCTAACCTCTTCCTAGCTGGCTACAAGGTATCTGCACTTAAGGATTTCAAGGACACCTTACTATTCTACCAGCGGTTCATCGATGATACTTTTGCTATCATCAAAGGAACGCTTCAGGACGTCCGAAATTTCCAAGAGCGCTTCGGGAGTCTACACCCGAACATGAGGATGGAATGGACGGAATCTAGGCACCGTCTGCCCTTCCTCGATGTGCTCGTCTCACTGGAATTTGACCCCAGATTCCCGGCATTTAACCCACATCTGCGGTTATCTACGAGTGTATACCAGAAGGCTTTAAATGCCTATCTGTACATTCCATGGATTTCATGCCACTCTGTTGAATCCAAGCGTGCTTGGGTTAAGGGTGAGCTGATTCGCTATGTGCGACTCTGCTCGAAGGAGCCAGATTTTGCGAATATCTCTGTAGACTTTGCAAAATGGCTTCGGGCGCGTGGATATCCTGGTCGTTGGCTTTGAAGTGTTTTTGAGGAAGTTAAATACCGGTCTGAACACCCCCAAGCATTCACATCCTCTCAGTCGGAAGACGAGACGGTTGGACCGGTACCACACGTACTCAAACTCACCCATAACCCAGTTTGGGATAGCATTGATTTGCGCCCCATCTGGCGAGACCTGCATGAAACCTGGAACAATGCTGGAGATGGCTTCCCCCAATATCGTTTCATGGCTTCATTTAAAAAGCCGGTTGCTTTGGGTGATCGATTGAACAGAAACAATCGTGACACTTTGAAAGTTTACCAAACCACGGTAGCGGCAAACGTTTAATTCTCTTTTTTCTCAATCCTTGTCGCTTCGGCGCCCGGGACCCTTTGGGTCCCGGTCTCGGCGCCTCCGTGCCTTCGGATTTCGAAAAAATTCATGGGTGTTATTCAGTCTGTCTCTAGTCTAATCCGTGAAAGATTCTGTTCCGTCCATCGGCTGTCCACATTAGGATGACACCGGCTTTTGGGCACCCAGAAGGTAGTGGTTCACAGTATTTCCAGCCCTTGACCAGGCTTCTACGCGTGATACACTAGGTGATAAGGGATAATAAACGGAATTGAATCTCGGACCAGTCTTAACCCGCAAAACAATTCAGTGTATTTAGCTGATGCACATGGATTGAGGGCTACTCTGGAGGACAGGATAGTATAGAGGAGGAAAACGCGTAGAGTCCCTTCGGGACTCCGCGACTCCCCTACTAGCGTGTTATTTGGCACCGAACGTGTCACCAAACACCGCCTCGGTAAAGGGGACAAAACACCTGACAAGTCTTCTCAAGACGAAACGTTGTGCACCCCAACATCGTGGGTCCCATTTGCCTTTCTGAAGTCAGCTACCTCTTTGTCGTCATTCGCTCGCTCGGCCGGCGCTTCACGCCGCCCTTGCTCGCTCTCTCCTCCGAAATGATGAGTTTTTTTTGTCAAGTTTTGAGCGGATTGAAACGGAAAATTTCAGCTACATTCAATTGAGTGAATCCGTTTCGGTCTGCTCAAAACTAGACAAAAAACCCATCGTTTCGGCATTGACTTCGGCGGCCTTTATTTTTATTTTTAGGGGTGTTGTTCCTTTAGTGGAAACTTTGTTCCTGGAACAGTGTGGACTGCACCGGCAGAAGCTTCGTCAGCCACACCCGCATTGGCGGTTCTCATTGGCTACTGGGTGCCGCTGGCCACAAGGCAGGAATGCATTTACGCAGACAATACCCACCAAACCCAAACCAAACTCCCACGGCTTCTGTGGGATTTGAACCCACAGCCGTAATTATTACGGCAGTCGGGAATACCCGACTAGGACTTGCGGTTCACCACTTCGTTATGTCACGCTGTCACACCTATGGTCACGAGGAGCTCAGCTGGCGGAGTTTGACACTGGTTGAACATTTCACATTTTTGAGTGAAAAAATTGATAAAAAATGTCGTTCAATTTATAGCCATTTTTCACTGAAAAAAGAAGTGAAAAATTCAAAACATTTTTCACCACTTTTTGAGTTGAAATCAAAGTGAAAAATGTGAAATAAAGTTTGTGATGTTGCAAAGATGTTTCTTTTGCATTTTTTGACTGAACTCAAGGTGAAAATGAAGGTGAAAAAATCAAAAGTTTTTTCACTAATTTTTTCACCAGAAATCAAAGTGAAAAATGTGAAACAAAGTTGGTCATATTGTTAAGATGTTTGTTTCACATTTTTGACTGAAACTCTAGGTGAAAAATGGGAAACATCACTGGTTGAACATTTCAAATTTTTGAGTGAAAAAATTGATAAAAATGTCATTCAATTTATTGGCATTTTTTCACTGCAAAAAGAAGTGAAAATTTTAAAACATTTTTCACCACTTTTGTGAGTTGAAATCAAAGTGAAAAATGTGAAACAAACCTCATGTTTTTCTTCGAACTAGTAATACCGTTAATTCATACACATTTCAAGGTAAAAACAAAGGTGGAAAAATGAACAGTTTTTTGACCAGTTGTTTCACTAGAAGTAGAAGCAAAAAATGCAAAACAAACAGTGGGGGCAAAAGCTAACTCACCCAGAATTCACATGTGTTTCACTCATGTGTTCCGAAGGTGGTTGGCAGCTAAACAAAGCCGATATCACAGTCCATCAATTGTTCTTTGCCAGACAAAATACACACAAAGAATAGACAAAGGACAGACAAAGGAGCTTGGAAATCCTGTGGCCCTTTGTCCTTTGTCCTGTGTCCTTTGTCCTTTGTCCTTTGTCCTTTGTCCTTTGTCCTTTGTCCTTTGTCCTTTGTCCTTTGTCCTTTGTCCTTTGTCCTTTGTCCTTTGTCCTTTGTCCTTTGTCCTTTGTCCTTTGTCCTTTGTCCTTTGTCTTTTGTCTTTTGTCCTTTGTCCTTTGTCTTTTGTCTTTTGTCCTTTGTCCTTTGTCTTTTGTCTTTTGTCCTTTGTCCTTTGTCTTTTGTCCGTCCTTTGTCTATTGTCTGCCTTTCACTGGTGAAGCAATTCAAGTTTTTTTGACGGAAAAATTGGTAAAAAATTCAAAATCTGTTTAGTACATTGTATTTTGGGTCCCAGTGGCATTTTAGGTGCATCTCAGGTCCCTGCGTCTATTTCTGGTGTGCTTGGGCCCATGCCACCCACCGTTCCCTCACGGATTTAAAATCCGAAAAATCACCCTTTATTGCTGTTTTAATGAGTACTTGGCCTGCGGTGAGTCCAATCCCAGACGGATTTTGGGGCCCAGCGGCATTTTAGGTGCATTTCAGGTCTCTGAATGTACATGCATCAGGAAAAACTGAAATGCTATGAAGTATAAGGGTGACTATGTGGGTCTATCATGGTCTTTCATGGTCTTCCAAACTGACGGGCCGTCTTTGAGTGTCTATGGTTGTCTATGATGCGCTATGTAACTCCGGTCCCCACTATGGGTGTCTCTCGGTTTCACTAGGGCAGAGAATTGTAAATGAGAGTTTGGAGCACAACACATGGGAGGACGTTCACAAACTGGAAGAGTTTGTTAATATAGAGGGACTGTCCTGGCGGAGCATGCCGGGTTTCACTTGAGCATGGCTGTCATAGTGAGGCCATCATTTTATACACACCAGAGTTGAGACTAAACTTGCTTGGAAAGTAGGCACCGTTCTCGGAGCGGGGGAAAATATGTATTGTTTAATATGAATACTTTCTTCTTTGTCGTCGTTGGGGATCAAGTATAGTAGGATCAAGTCAACTGCCATAGGATTCGCCAAGAAATGCCAAGGACGTCCATCAATTGAGGCTATGCATCAGCGTGATCCCATCTTTTGGTTGACGGTATTGCCACATCCTCTTTTCTCTTTCGCCACAATGCCCCAGCTTTCTCCCTCCTCCTTACTGCCTTCTGCCCGTCCCGCTGCAAGTCACACGCCTCAAGAGCTTCCATTTCTTGTATTCAAGACCTCATCCACACCACTTCAAGCTCTGTGATGCTGTCGTGTCATCTGTGCCACCTCAATGCTGTCCCATCGCAAGTCCCAAAGCCAAGTCGTCACCAAAAGAAAGCCCAAATTATACAAGAGCCTCTCTTACTCAAACCTGTTCACTCTGGAGTGCTGCTTCTACCCCAAACTCTGCAAGAACGGGCAAGCTCCCCCTGCGCACATCAAATTAAGAGGCTTCGCTTCAAGTGAATATCAGTCGCCGCTTCGGATCAATTTTTTTTTGCTTCAAGATTGTCAAAGCCTCCGATTTTTATTTCCAAGCATTGGCAAGCGGCAAGTCCTGAACACCTTCCGACCGTCTATGCTTATGTTGTCTTCAGGATGCGACGTCACTTTCCATTGCTCATATAATTACATTTGTCTTGAGTACATTGATGTTTATTGAATATATTTTTTCCATTCAAATTTTGGTGTGCTTTCAAAATTATGAGAGCTATGAGGGATATGCTGACTATGCTGTTTATGCGACTTCATAGACTGAGTGACGACTATGGCCGTCTATGTGGCAACTCCCGCCCCTCCCACCTTTCTTTATAGATGAGCCTTTTCTATAACGTCTTCAGCGTCTTTCTTGGTCTCTCGTGGTCTATGGGGGAACTTCAGGTTTTCCTGATGTGTCAAGTATGGCCCTGACCTTCCGGGGATTTGCGTCCCAAAGAATCGATAATTCTCGAGGAACTGTATTTAATCTTCCTCAGCGGGCCCGTCTCCTCGAGTCACAAACAGGGATCTGAAACCCCGGATCCCCACCAAAAAAGTACTGCAACTTTCAGGTAGGTAGGTAAGTAGGTAGCATTAAGTATATTCACGTTGTGTGGAGATTGATCCTATTTTTTTTCATCAAAGCACAGACACGCACAGGCGCGCGGTAACCTGTCCCAAAATGGAACACCTTCGCGCTGCTCTCTCCCTCCACCCTAACCATGAAAACCGTTCTCAGTCACCTCCCGGGGGGGCATATCTTCTTGTCTCTGTGGGCGCACGAGCTTTTTGGATGTCCGATCTCCCTCCTTGTGCGTCAAAACTCCACTTTATATCCTTTCCACTTCTATCCGTCGCGTCTATCGACTGACTGCGAACCTACAGGCGTCACTTGTCCTTGTTCAGACGGTGGAAGGCGCTGTGAAGGCTGGCTTCAGGGATGACACACACCCCCTCCGACACGAGCTTCCACTTACAACGCTGGCGGTCCTCGAGCTCATCAAATGCATTATTGCTGGCGTGGCGCTCATGCATCTCGACGGCGCTGTCGGATTCTGGCGCAAGTCTCGCAGCGGTGCTGGCTACGTGGCCGTGTCAAATGAGGCTTTACTACTGTATCCCGTTTCTCCGGCTGATCTGGATGCGCGGGTCGCCGCCGAGAACGCCGGAGATCGTACACTAGACCACCATCGGCTTAGCCACTTTGTCTCCAAGTACCTCTACGGAGCGATGGCACCTATTGCGATGTTTTCTGTCCTCCGGAACCAGCTCGTGAGTTTAACCCCCTAACCCGATCTTCTTGCACCGAGTTATATGGATCTTTTTGTTAATTATTCAGCTCTGGTTTCGCCGCCCATATGCTCGCCAAAATACTCTCGACAGCGTCGATGCGCTCGTCATTTTGTTGATAGGTCTCCATATGTATTGCTTAGTTGGGAGGAAGACCCCTCTACGGCAGTGGACGAGCGGGTCCCTGCAAGTATGTTCGATGCTTTTACGTCGTCTCGTAACATTCACAAGTCGAATTAACCTAGATCGCGGCGATTTTCCTTATCCATCACATCACCAACTTTCCTCAATATAGCGCAGCAACGTACTCTCTATTATTCCTCGGCCCGATGTTTCTGGCTGGGATTTCCCTGGTACGTTTTTTTTTTCTAACGTGGAACTGAACGAGTCGGATTGTCACCAAATCACAGGTGTACCAAGCGGTGAACGATGTACCGTTCCACACGTCAAATCTCGTTCTCTTTAGCAGCTCCCTCGGTGGATATTGTCTTGCGATCTTTCTTACCCCGAGTGGCCGTGGCGGATCGTTATCATTCGGTACCGACCCGCGTGATCTGGTTGCTTCGGTCGTCGTAATAACACTGCACATTGCTGGCGACTTTTTGTCACTCGCCATTCTTCGCCGTGCGCAACTCCACTTGCTCGTGCTCGTATCTTCTTCTCCTGACGTTCAGTCTCATCAAGAACATCCCCATTTACCCTCGGCACCATAACTCTTTTCTCCACATCGCTGGTCCCTGGCCTCACTCACGTGGCTTTCTGGACGACCATTCTGTTCCAGAACATCCAATGGCTCGCATCAAGGCTGGCCATCTACGCCGCCCTTTCGTACCTCTTTGATGACCCCCCCGACACGACGGCCCACAAAATACCTTCTTCTCCATTTCCGCCGCGTCAAGGACTTGTGTCACTAGGCCTCACGCTGGCACCCTTCCTCGCCATCCTGCTGTTCAACCCTCTCCGTCCTATCCCCACGGCCCATCTTACGTCTGAAACAACGTCACCGGTGATGCCCCCCGGCTGATGCCGCACGAATATGACAGTCTGTATTTGGTCTGTATAGTCTCACGCAGCACGTCAACACGACACTGGGGGCAGTGACCGGGGCACTTGACATCCAAGTGCAATGCATGCATGTGCCCGGCATGTCTGTGTGACATGCAACAAAGACCTTTGTAACATGCTACAAAGGCCTTTGTAATCTTCGCATCTCATATTAACAAAGTAGAACTAAGTGTTTAATTAAATACAACACCCGTTCCCCACTCCTCCCACATATGTCACTGTATGAGGTCGGGTTTGGGCGGGACTGCGGCGTGCGTGGTGGGAGCGGGACACAAGTATTGTATGTAATTAAACACTGAGTTGTACTTTGTTAATACAAGATGTAAATACTACAAAGGCCTTTGTGGCGTGTTATAAAGGCCTTTGTCAAATGTCACATGGACATGCCGACGACATGCATGCATTGCACTTGCGTTTCAAGTGCCCCGGTCACTGCCCCCGGTGCGACGTCTGACCGCTGTGTACGGCGCCCATTGCCAGTGTCGTCCGAATACATCGGACCTGGTGCGCGGCCGGATTTTCACGCGTTCGACGATGTGCTTCTCGTCGTGTTCTTTAGTCATGACCGGTATGATATCAATCTCGATGGCTACCGCGAGGTTTATTCTCCTTATTTTCCTAATGTGCGTCTCCTTACCACCAAGCGAAGTATCCCTCCTAAACCACATGTCTGATATTTCGATAGATATTATTCATTGGGCCTGCCAGCCGTGAGGACCGGGGCTTCATCATGCACTCCTACGACGTCGTCCTTGATTCGTACTTGTCTCGGGAAGATTTCGACGCCGGCTGGTTCAAGATGGGCGGGCGGATGGTGCGTCACGTTCTTTCCATTTTCGAAATGAAAGAACTCAGTCGCCAGGCCCATCATATGTTCTACACCGCGGTGAAGGACTACCCCTGCTACTCCGGATATATGTGGGCCCCGTTCGACGCGATGCTGAACGTGCCGCGCTTCATGCAATTCCCGCAAGACCACATTTGGTACCACAGCCCGTTAACACAGCGCTACGTCCCAAACCCCGCCCTGCCTGCCAATTCGACGAAGCACCCACCTGCGGCGATATCAGAACGGACGCCACAATATTATTACGAAGAAACTAATGCCTGGGGCGCTGGTTGGATCTGGTGGTATGTGTAACCCGTTACCCCAATTTCGCCCACAGTTTGTTGACAATTCCATCAGGTGGGGGTACGCAGCATCCGTCCAAATGATGGATATCTGACGCTAAGTTCTGGTCTTTTTGAAACACAGGGAAAGGAACATGGGGAGGGATGTGTGCATGCGCGCATACGAGCAGGTGCCGCCGCACATGCGCCAGCGCCTCGAGGGCTTCATCGACGGGCCCGGACACCTCGTCGGCGGCTCCGCGGACACGATGTATCTCCCTGGCTTTCTGCGCGGTGATTTCCTTGACGTGCTTGGAATATTTCTGCAGACGGACTGCTTCCTCGAGATCGTACGTCCACATTCTTTCTCCCATTGTCCGCAATAATTCGAGTCCAGGCCCTGCCCACGACCCTCCATCTGATATTGCCCGTGGGCGAGGAAATGGTTTGGGTAGACCACTGGTGGAAGAACCCGCCGCCATGGAACACCAAGTACGTGCTAGGGAAGTGGGACGAGGGGTACGAGGTCGACTCGTTCCATTCATTCCATTGGTGTGTCAGCCTTTGGCTCCCCATCGACGTACCGATCGTTGTTTCCAGGGGCGACATCCGGGACGATGGGTTCTTCGAGCCAAACAAAAACAGTGTCGCAGACATGCGGGCATTGCTGGCAGCTTCGTTCCGGCGGCAGAGGATTCGCCCACCTGCTGGTCTTCCATCGTGATTCTATTGGGCAGTGCTCGTACTTCCGGGCACTGATACTGTATTCTTTGTGTATAGGACTATAATGAATAATTTTCCACAGGTTGCGCGGCACTTTGGCCGATGGCGACAAACCTTGTCATTGAATAACGAGCCGATGTAACACCGAACGTCGCTGTTATGCCTGTAGTCTGTCAGCGTCAGCGTCGTGCATGCCCAGGCGGGACAAGGAGTCGTTGAAAAAATTTGTGACATCTTAACAATTGAAGCCTTCAGATTCGGTCGAAATCATTCCTCGCCAAGTCCCGCCCGTCTGCTCGTTCACCCACATTATGACCTGGTGGGCCGTCCAGCTTTCAGATAAGGCCCGCTTGCATCGCAATTTTCTCAGAACAATTCCCCACAGCAAAACATCCCATTCATACCCAATGCACTTCCCCTCCCATCTCCTCCTTGCGCTCGCGGCCCTCATACACGCTGCTCCCGTCGTCGCCGTGCCCGCCGGAGACCCCACCTGTTCCGGCTCCCCGGCGGTGCTCCGACCACTCCAACCCGACACTTGCGCTGGTCAGGCTTGCA
The DNA here is from genome assembly GCA_029448575.1 of Mycena maculata. Classification (NCBI taxonomy): domain Eukaryota; kingdom Fungi; phylum Basidiomycota; class Agaricomycetes; order Agaricales; family Mycenaceae; genus Mycena; species Mycena maculata. The sequence continues at coordinate 211,313 of JARJLG010000038.1, read as the reverse complement.
GAGCTGCGGTTACCTGCTGCACCTGTTTCTTCTGCGTAGAAGAGGTACGTACACTACCTCCAATCTCCTGGAATAATTACTCAGAGCCGTTCAGGTCTGTTCCTGATTGCTTCTTGGGGCTCGCGAGGCGCGCACAAAGGCTAGTAGTTGAGGATGTCGGAGCGTTATGTTGGCTTGAATGAATTAGCGAAGGAGTTATTCATCCAGGTGTCCTGGAACTGAATACCCGCTCAAGGTTCAGTGGGCGCATCATGATCGCCGCCATTGATGTGCTGATCCCATTATGGAATCCATGCGGCCACCGAGGAATCCGCCCATTAGCATTTGTGAAAGCCACAGGATGACGGCGTAAGCCGGTCGATGATTTTCGCGAGAATCAGAGAAGTAGGGCGTGTATATTGAAGCCACTTCAAAGCATTCTCCGAGATCCAGAAATTGAAATCGATAGCATGGGTACAGACAAGCAAGACGTTACTGTCATGAAAGATAACCAAGTGATTTATATGCAGAGCACCCCCACTTACTTGGGCGGCGGCGTCTTCGGACCTACAAAAAGCATTAAATTCACTCAAACCGAGAAGATGGCACGGACCAAAAAGGCCCGACCGAGGGGGTGAAGCGACGACGGCCGGAGGGGGGCCCGCAGGGGCACCCGGTGCGAGAAGCGGGTTCGCTGGGGAGCGGATCAATCAGGGAGGGGAAAAGAATAAAACTCAACGTACGACGCCACTGTGCCCATGCTGGTAAATTCGGAGCTGGCGCTGGCATCGGCGCGGGGGGTGGTGGAGCGGGTGCGGGTGCTGCCCGGAGCGCAAGTTGCTGTTTGCGTCGGGGGACGTGCGGTGCGTGCACTGTGCGCCAGCCACCCGGAGCAGGCGCTGGCGGTGCTGGGGGCTCTTGCGGAGGAGGCGCTTCCACGGGGGGCTGTAGGCTCGAGATCCAGCAGATATATATTTGATTGAAGACTGAAGACGCACCGGTGGCCTCCATCCGGGCGCATAGACTCCGTCCGCACTGTGTTTCGCCTTGATGCTCATTAACTCTGCGATTTCGCTGACATCGCGAGGTCAACGTTGAACCCCAAGAATCGAATGTGTCCACATACAACTGCAGCGCTCGTTTCTCATCTCTGAGCTTCCCCACCTCCGAAAGGAGAATCTTCACCTCCCCTGCTAAGGCCTTGCTGAAATCGTTGATGTACCTACGGACCATGGATTAGGTATCGGATGACAGGCCCAGAGTGCACGGACTTGGGTCCTCCAGGCTGGCTCTTTCCTGTCTGCGTGGATGTCATGAGATGAAAGAGGGACGAGAGAGAGATGGCGCAAGACAAACGCGAGGCAAATGATGTTCGGTCCGGTGATGCGGTTTGGTTTGGTTTGCCACCTTGCGATCCTGCTTCCGTGATCCTCCGGTGGTCTCCGTCATTCTCCGTATCCTTCGGTTTCCTAACGAGGTATGCCTTCGGTCGAGGTCGCGATGATTGGTACGCTTCGGCCAATGTATTGATTCAACCGGCCCTCGGATAATTGCATGCCCAAGATATCAGGGAATTCCACAATTCCAACTTGGGAAGTTACTGCCGGTGAAACTAACTCGCTCGGTGGGGGTCAAACATTTTGACGCTCTATGCAAGAAAACATCGTTTCGAGTGCTCTACTGGAAATCTACCGATTGAATGGCACCACCCTCTCTAGTTACTTGTTTACGACGGACCATTATATTGAATCACCATTATCAACAGGCTTGTTCAAAATCCCAAGCTATACAAAGCAATACCGATGACTCAGGATTCCACAAGAAGTCTTGGAGATCGATGCTATATATATATATAGCCGCCTTCATTTGCAGTCCTGAAAAAGCCTGAAAACCGATCCCGATACATAACAAGATGAAAATCCCGGGCCCCATCTCCGACCGATGAACCATGGGTCGCATTTGCATCCGCAATGCGCTTACAGATCGGAATGACGTAGGGCTCCAACCGTTTAGTTTTCGTTTGACGGAGGCGTCAAACTAAACGGTAAACGGTACGTAAACGTTTACAAACCGTTTGAAACAGTTTTAAACGGTAAAATTTGCTTACTGGGAGAATAAGGACTGCTGGACTGTGTAGAGAGGAAACCAAGTCCAACACAGGTAGTTCCCGCCTCAATTAGTGTTTTTGTGCCCAGGGAAGGGGAAATTGGATGGAGCTGTAGAGAACGCGTGATATCTGGTAACATCTGGTCACAACCGATGTGTGACAGTGTGTCAGCATGGGCTCATGCCGCAATAGAAAATTTGGCATGAGGAGTGGTGGAATGATTCGGTTGCGAGTAGAAATGCACCTGACCCTCATATATGTGGAAAATATGGCAGAAAGGTTATGAGAAATGGTACCGTTTGAACCGTTTGTTTACCATCTGTTTACAGTTTGCCAAGCCTCTCAAACTAAACGGTTAAAAATACCGTTTATAAACTGTTTTAACCGTTTAAAAACGGAAACGGTTGGAGCCCTAGAATTAGGGCTCCGGGCCGTCCGTCAGACGGGGACGGCCGTCACGAAAACGGCCGTCAAAACTGAACCTGAACTCTCTGACGGCCGGGTCCCGGCCGTCGCACCCGTTACGGCCGTCGCCGGGTCAAGCTCCACATATCGTATATTGGGTGTGTATTAAGGAGATTCTGATGGTCCCTATGGGTTTCTTAGCACTCCTAACTACTCTGACGTACATTTTGATTATCCACAGGCCCTCCATTCACCTTTTCAATGAAAATGTTGAAGATCAATCCCATTCGGGCCATGCCGAAAGAATTGATGTGCGTCCTCGAAGGAAGAAACTTGGAGGAAAGAGAAGGTCATGAAGGGTGGATTACATGGTGAGGTATAGCAAGTGTTCAGGGGATTCAAATACTTACCATTTGCTTGGCATTTGAGTGGCAATTGTATGATGTTTAATGGCGACCCGTCGACCCGTCGACGGACGGCAACGGGTAGCCCCTCGACGGCTCAATGTCAGACCCCTGACGGACGGGTCCCGTCCGGCCCGGCCCGGCCGTCAACCCGTCACCCTCGACGGACGGTCTGGAGCCCTACCTAGAATGACGGATACCTATCACATCGGCAAAAGTGAAAATTCAGGTTGGCTGAACATGTTGCCGAAAGTAGAAGGTCGAGCTTCAATAGAAATGAGGTTGAAAATGTACTTGAAAAGATCATATTCAGGAAAGCCTGATAGGTTACCTAAATAAAGGAATTCAGCAGCACATTCTGCTGGGCTGAATGTGGTCATTTCGGGAGCAAATTTTGAATGTTTGAAAGTGAGACTGAAATCTATTTAATGGGCAACAAATACAGCTTGCCTGAAAGCAATGATTTCGGTGTTGCTGAAGCTGCAGCCCAAAGCATTGATTTCAGCTAGACTTTCAGCTATGCCGAAAGAATGACATTCGGCATGGCCGAAATTGCAGCCGAAAACAGTTGTTTCGGGTCAAGCCGAAATGACAGCCGAAAATTGTTGTTTCGGTTGGAGCCGAAAGTGCGGCTGAAAGTACGACTTTCAGGGCAGCTGAAAATCAGCGGCAGTGGGCGGCCGCTCACTGCAGAAGCGGCCAACTGTGGCAGTGCAGCAGCCGTAGTTCATTTGTGTCACCATTCACTGAGTGGGATATTTGGGATTTTTTCATTCTATGAGTAGAGCCATCCTCTTTTGACAGACAAATGTTTCCCAATTTTCTTTTGCCTTGATTGGTTTCATTTCCTTTTTGTATATATATCCCACTCAATGATAGGTGGCGCTGAGAGGCCGCTGCACTGCCACAGTTAGCCGCTTCTGCAGTGAGCGGCCGCCCACTGCCGCTGATTTTCAGCTGCCCTGAAAGTCGTACTTTCAGCCGCACTTTCGGCTCCAACCGAAACAACAATTTTCGGCTGTCATTTCGGCTTGACCTGAAACAACTGTTTTCGGCTGCAATTTCGGCCATGCCGAATGTCGTTCTTTCGGCATAGCTGAAAGTCTAGCTGAAACCGATACTTTGGGCTGCAGCTTCAGCAACACCGGAATCATTGCTTTCAGGCAAGCTGTATTTGTTGCCCATTAAATAGATTTCAGTCTCACTTTCAAACAATCAAAATTTGCTCCTGAAATGACCACATTCAGCCCAGCAGAATGTGCTGCTGAATTCCTTTATTTAGGTAACTTATCAAGCTTTCCTGAATATCATCTTTTCAAGTGCAGTTTCAACCTCATTACTTTTGAAGCCCAAACTTCTACTTTCAGCAACATGTTCAGCTGAACTGAATTTTCACTTTCGCTGGTGTGTATCCCCCAAGTGAGACATTCTAGACCGACTCCGGACCCGCCTAGACTCGTCTCCTATTCTCGTCTTTTCTCTCTTTTTGTGGGTTCGCATCCACAGAAGGCTGGCTGACTGGGTTTCCCTTGCATCCCGGAGGCGGAATTCTCTTCGCTGAATTCAATGGGATATATTGCACCAAATATTCGGGAAGGATGCGGCCCCAGTGGTCAAAGGTCTCACTTCTCGTTCAAGTCTCGAGGCCGCACGACTTCTGCGCATCAGATCTGTACATACCCGCTGATACTGTGCACTCAGATTACACCCGCGGGGGCCACGAGAAAGCTATAAAAGCAGGGACGCTTTCCTGCTAAAGACCGAAAAATCGACCGCCCCGACACATCACTCAAACCACTACATCCACACATCCACCATGTTCTCCCAGGTGATTTCGAGTCAGGTTACACCTGCCCGTGCCCCAGTCGCTCGACCTGCCAAACGAGCGGCCATAACCCCCACACCCTCTGCCTGCGCCATCCGCTCGTCACCGACGGGCAGCAACCACGCGCTTTTCTGCTGCCATGCCCGTCTGCCATCCGACGAGGCGCCGCCGAAGAAGCAGAGACGGCGCAGCCTCTCGCGGCTTCTGGGACTCGGCTGACGCTTGCGAATGAAACCAGTAAGTTAACAGACCACTCCCTTTGATCTCACTTCTCACTTCAAGTTGCCCTGCCAGCGAACTCCGGTTTTGCGCGCATTTTCAGTACACGCCGTTCCCCTCAGAGCCCGACTTTCCACAGGTGTGTATGGATAGCATTACATACGGAAGAGGCACTGGTATGAACAAACCCCTCTCGGCGCGTGCGCGCTTTGGTTCCTCGAGTTGACCCAAAACGGTGGAGATACGCTGGTCAATTTGTGCTGGAGTGTCAGCAGCCTTTGAGACGTACGTCTCGAGCATCTCCTGTTAGGTCGTCGATGGGTGTAGACCTCACCCGATCCGTCAACGATGCACATCTCCAATACACTCCTCACCGAGCAAAGTAGACATGATATCAGCCCGCAGGCAGTACCTTCAACAAACGAGAATTCATGTCCGTATACAACATTCCTAGGCGCCGTGGCCCGGGGATAAATGGATACTCAGATATGTGGGCCTCGACTGTCCACATGTTGAGATGGTCGGAACTTCGAGGCAATGACATGACATTGCCCAATGAATCGACCTTACATGACAGTCCGGGATCAGTGGAGCTCACAAGATAGCCAGTAAGACTGAGCTCACCGACCCAGAGGAAACGGGGGAAATCGCAAAGAAAATATAATGTGAGAACTGGCGCCAGTTTTCAAGGTCAAAAAAATCCTTCCTCACCCATTTTTCTGAATCTCTCTCCTCGGCTGAGATACCCGCACCGCTGTGATGCACGGATGCTAGTGTCGTCGGGTTCCTGAGCCAGTGGCGTGTCAAATGACGTTCGGCAAACATTCGGTGTCTGCTCAGTCATGCGGAATTGACACTGAAAATCCGATCCGCCGTCGTTTAAGCGTTGGCACTCTAGTTGAAGTCTTCGAAATCCGGGTCTACTCGTAGTCTCGTACCAGAAGCCCGAGACCATGGACGCCGAGATGTCGCGCTGAAGTCTCATGGGGAGGGAACGCATGCTAACTTGTCCCACAGCTGTCTGCGGGTGATCAGAAAATGGAGTTCTCTATGTCCAGAGGAGCAACTTGGGAGCAACAGAAAAATGTGGAGACGACCTTGGAGACGACAAGAAGTTGACAGTCGTCCGCGTGACTTTGTTTGGCTTTGTTGCCACCATCACTCCGTAGTGACGCCTCCTTGCCACCATCCGTTACCGCGCTCATAGCCACTTGGCCCTGCATGATACCTGAAAACGCCTGAGGGCCGGCACCCTGGTCCCTGGTCCTGAACCTCAATATACCCTGGATGCGCGGGGTCGAAACTCAGCCTCCTTGAGCCTTGGTCAAGACCTGGGTGCGGTGTCGGTCTGCCCCTGGGCACAGCCCGAAGGGCAGCGCATCATTCTGCTGTCGAAGGAAAGATATATTACCGGCCCAACCGTCCAGGTCCGACGCTAACCGGTGTGCCTGCCGACGTTCGCCGCTTGGTTGACAGGAAAATTAAACCGGTTCCCTCTGACAGTTCACTGCCCGCAACGAAGGCGCGCGCGCGAACGAGGATCTCCACTGGTTCTCCTCCATCACTCTTGGTTTAGTCCTTCATTGGTCTGCTTATTATATCCTGTCTGCATCGAAGCGAGGTGAGTTGAGTCGATAGTCAATTGAAAGTGCAGATCCCGGGATGCTTCGAACTTGGACGATCGCGCCTGCTACCTGCGGAACCCGACATATGCGCATGCAAGTTTTGTTCATCGAATCTGAATCGACGCCGCATGTATGTGGCCTTCAATGCGTTGCTAGATATGCGACACCTCATCAACATCCTCCACATGAAAGCGCCCACGTCATAATTCCTGGAGCGGGTACCACAATTAACCTTGGGGAGCTGGAGAGAATTGAGTTAACGAACACGGTCAGTCCGCTCTGGCCTCAAGGCTCCCTGTTTAGGTTTGTTATCTATTCGCTTGTCAACTCACGATGCCACGTATGACTCTTTCGCGGAATCGGACAACGATCTTCCTCAAATGGCCGGTTCCGTGGTGTTATTTTCGGGCCTGTCCGCAGCCCAGTGACCAAAACAGCTAGATTAATACGATTCTCGCACTTTCGAGTTCGTAGAGTTCAAAGCTACCTACTGGCAAATCATGATTTCCGGTGCGGATCTATTTAGGTTCGAGCGGCTTGACATTTGACGTCGCTCCTTATTTCGACAGAAGATATCAGTCTTTTTTGGCACGTCCACGCCTTTTTGGCTGTGATCCATAGACGGCCACATCGTCATGATGAATCTTGCCTCGCCCTATCGTCCAATTCTCGCGTCCGCTTCTCTCACTGGAGAACCTAACTCGAAGTGTCCGACCGACCTTGTATGGGTTTGAACCTTGTTGGAACAGCCTACCGGGAGTATGGACCGGGTGAGGAACCAACGGAATTGCCGTCATAGATTGGCGCCTAACGGCCTACCGCCCTCAGAACCAGAACAAAGTATTGATTACATCTGTGCTCTCGTCAATTATACCATTCATGAAGCATTCGAATCCCGGTTGTTTAATTGTCCTTTCATTGATGGTCCATCCTTTAGACTCCATCCGTCCTCTGAGCTTGGCTCTAATCTTGTAAAGCGCTATGTCAGGAAATCACTCCCCATTTGTCTCCATCAAATCTGAAACTTGGACCTGTCAATGTCAAAAATGCAGAGTCTGCCCTCACAGGACAAACTCTAACTGCCGTATGCGTACACGGAACAAGTCATGTTACTGTGACTCCTGGTGTGGAAGTCGTATAAGGAGGAACGCAAACGATGTGAATTATCAACCCCGAGACAACCACGGACCAGCATGAGCGACCCCCGCCGCTATTACAATCAGAGCTACAGTTCAGGGACTGGGTCGTCGTCCGGCGATTACCCGCTCAGTTCATACAGTTCTCTCGCCGGTGCCGGAATGTCGGGTTCGTACGATGAGTTCTCGCCATAATGCTTGACTGACATCGAACCACTGCAGACCCGCAAACCAGCCAATCGAATCCGTCTCCCGGATATTACGGGGGAGCCGTGCCGCAGCGGCAGGGGCACGGTCAAATGTATCCGACCCGGGGTGTCTCGAACCCGTATCCCTCGTCTCAAACCTATCAACAGGGCCATGGGCCGCAGACTTATGGCGTGACCGGACCCCCCATCTCTCCGGGCCCGTCTCTGAATCATAATTACAACAACGCGGCCAGTGGCGCTCAGTACCCCAGCACCTCCTACACTGTGGGAGCACAGTATCCCAGCTCCAATGCGCATAACACGGCGGATTATGACACGTACATGGCGCTCGTTAGTGCGGGAGTGCCCTCGCCGTATGGCCCCGGGGGAACCTATCCCTACCCCGCCGGTGCCTACCCGGCTGCTCAGAATCCCACATCGTCTATGTCTAATCACGGGTTCGATCCCAGCATCGCCGATATTAAACAGTGCTATCACTGCAATACCACGACCACGCCACTATGGCGCCGTGATCCTTTGACACACCAGACGCTGTGCAACGCATGCGGATTATACCTGCAGCAGAGGCATTCCCAGGTAGGGTTTAACAAACATAACGTCAAACCGATCTGAGTTCGTGTACAGAGGCCCCGAGAGCTCATCGAGGCAGACCAGGACGACGATGATGGCGGGGTGTCTGTCGGTGCGTCCGATGGGCCGGAATGTAGCCATTGCCAGACGCGCCAGACTAGTGTGTGGCGACGCAACAAGGAGGGGGATCAAGTCAATACATTCCTTACTCCCGTCCCCTTCTTTGATTCTGATTCTCTCCCCCTTTGCCAGGTCTGCAATGCTTGCGGGGTATATGAACGCCTTCGGGGCACGCCGAGAGTGAGTAACAGAAAAGTGTATTCAATGAGCCAATACTAACAACCCATAACAGCCTTTGTCGCTAAAACGCAACAAGATCAAGCCTCGGGCCAAACACCACTAGACATAGATGAGGCCTTTCTGGTCTCGTTCCTTCCAAACCATCCCAATATTTCTCTCCTCTGGGACTGGTCCCCCATCCATCTATTTATCGACTCTTGTGTGTAGCGCTTTCCAGTGTATAACCAACCCTAGACCGGACATTCGACAACTCTTTCCGCACTAACTTTTTTCTGTACATTTTAGGACACTGCAATCTGTTTGTTGTTTTGTACGGACCCCCCTTTCCTCACTCTCCTCGTGTATGTACGAATACCACGTCTTCTCGACGAATGCGACTTAAATTTGGGGGAAAGTTTACCTTCCAACGCTGCTTCGCCCTAATAGCACTTCGAGGTGATTGCTTGGCCAGCCAAGGCCACGACGATATTCTTGGCGATAGATGTTGTTTTCGGGCGGGTCTTTTTGATAACAAATGGCAACGAGCGCTCGATAGACGCTTAAAAATCCTCGACAGGCTCTGTGTTCAATCTCTGTGATGATATCAACTCAAAAGATTATCATTCGATGCGCCGCAGTGCTCGGCTCCGAATCAATTTTCTTTTTATGTTCCGTCGGTACAGAGGCAGAAAGCAAAGTCTTCGTCAATTCAATACGAACTGCAGTCGAGGCGATGCTGGTGACAAGATTAATTACTTTAATTTATTAACCAGCTTATTCTTGCGGGCCGATTTTATCACTGCATGGACCTTTCATGTCAATCGCAAGACAAGCCTGAGAAATGTCATCAAAATGAATCACAATAGACTGTTCGGCGGCGAATACAAATTGTATTCAATTTTCCAGCTTCCTCGCCCTTCATCAATGCGCTCACAAGACAGCGAGGCTTTTCGGGCCAATCGCTAATGATAATAGACCATACTGTGGGACATATGTGTGGCCAGCGTTAGATTCAAGTCCAGGTACCTCTTGGATGTGTCAATGACGTGGCGTACCGTCAGCATGCTGTACTGTCCACTGTAGGTCGGTTGCCAAAACATTGCGTTGAAATCTAAATGCACAACATGCAGTATGCCCCCGAGGAGTCGCGCTGTATTCAACGGTATCATAAAAACCTCGGTAACCGTAATAGTCCAAGACAATTTGGAACTCTCCGTTCGAGGGTTGTTTGCATAAACCTCATTCTATTCGGTCCGGTATCTGTCAACAAGACAAAGATAATCCTTTGGAAATACTTATGATGAGAGGGGCCATGCGAGCCTAGACCATCCTCGGGAGTTGCCGATCATGGCGCACACCGCCAACGGTCGGCCACATAGCTGCCAGCTGGAACCGTCACGCGTACCAGGTGCGGTGATCAGCTGTGTGCCGGCCGCCCATCAGCTGTATATTGGCCGACGGAGCAAATGGGTCCACCATGGACCCAGCTTTCCTGAAAACCAGCTGGATAGCCAGCCTGGTGCAAGCTGTGAGAAAAGATGGTGGTTATTGGATGGCCCATGTAAGTAGTAGCCGCCCTTTCTTTTCCGCTATATTGCAGGTATTCCGGGCCACGGATGAAAGAGGAAAGGACAAAACATATATTATCACGCATGTACAGATCTACATGAGTCTGAACCGCATCCTGTAGCTTCTCCACGCCATCCCCCCGTCCCCCGTAGTTCCTCGATGCCGTCAATTGACTGAAAATGCCATGATGGCAGGGGCCGAATAGCCAGGTGACAGACAGGAGAAGCTGCTTCGAAAGTATCAGCAGGATCTAAACCACAAAACGAAAGGTTAACATACCTTATTTCCGGAAACGACGCGACAATGGTGCGGGGTGGTGACTTTGAAGTAGCTGGAGAGGAGAGAACCCGTTAGTCTACGCCATGAGTAACAAACAAATGTGTAGACCACATGCCGTGGATGCGAAGTGCGAAAAACACCGGGTGCTGCCTGAAGGACTTGAGGAAGGACCTCGAGGGAGGGCTTGAGGGAGGCTGTAGGGATTTGAGGAAGAGCTTGAGGAAGGGCTTGAGGAGTACTTGAGAGGCTGAAAAGTTGCGACACAAAAGCCATCAAATTCAGGATCTTGCTGAACGAGCCCAAGATCCTATCAGAGCCCAAGGAAAGGTCAGAGATGATATTTGACAACATGTTCGAGGTTGGAGGGGATTTGAGGACGGTGGGAGAGGACGGGGGTGCTGCGACATGGCACACCCAGGATGGGAACCTTTTTAAGGTCGCTTAAAAGACCTATGGAAAGAATGTGTATTCGTAGTCTAATATATCTTGATTGATTTAACGAGATTCAATGAAGTAAGAAAGGATTACAGACACAACTAGAATTCATAGGCCTTTTCGACTTGATTGATTTCTATCTTATTCACCATGTAAGAAAGGTGTCTGAAAAGAACATCAATCAGGTGCCAAATCAACCATATTTGATTTCTGGGGTATCGACGGTACATAAAAGCACATTGTAAAGTACATGTTTTAGGCCAATGAGGGATTTTTGCTATTTGTCCGGCATTTTCCGATCCAATAGCAAAAATCCCTCATTGGCCTAAAACATGTACTTTACAATGTGCTTTTATGTACCGTCGATACCCCAAAAATCAAATATGGTTGATTTGGCACCTGATTGATGTTCTTTTCAGACACCTTTCTTACATGGTGAATAAGATAGAAATCAATCAAGTCGAAAAGACCTATGAATTCTAGTTGTGTCTGTAATCCTTTCTTACTTCATTGAATCTCGCTAAATCAATCAAGATATATTAGACTACAAATACACATTCTTTCCATACGCCTTTTAAGCGACCTTAAAAGGTTCCCATCCTGGGTGTGTGGAGGGAAAGAGAAAGCGACGTGGCCAAGACGTGGCAGTTATGGCGTTGGTTGACCATCAAATCACGCCATATTGATGCACGTGGATGTCGGAGTTTGAATGCCTTGTGTGAGATTTCAACATCTCTCCTCGCTCACAACCTTCAAGATGGTCAATCATTAGCGCTGAGCCTTTGCATGATAATACAAGTCATTCCCGAGTGACTCCCAAGTTGGAGGCAGGAAACCCCGAAACCAATGCAAATCTCAAAACTGGCGAAGTCTGGCAATGATTCTGGCACAGAGTGGCACAGTCTGGCAAATTTCTGCCAGAGGTGCCAGAAGCCGCCAGCTCGGGCCAACTCATTTTCTTGATATTGTGTCTGGTTACACAGCAATTGGTCTTGCAGCAGGCCGTTCGAAACGTAAAATTACGCGCTCTGCGCGCGCGCTTCAGGCGGAGGAGCCTGAGTCCAGCGACTCGGCAATGGCGGTTCTGATGAGGAAAATTTTAATTCCGGCGATGATTTTGTAGACTAAAATTGATGTATCAGGTGTGGTTTAATTTATATACTCTCACCTGGAAGAGAAACTCAACTTCCAGCTGATATTCTATGTTCTCGCCAGCTGGGAATTCAGCTTGGACCATCCAGCTGGATTCCATCCCCCTCGCAGCTGGTCACACCTGATGTGTTTTCTGGGATCCAGCTGACTATCTCACCTGGAGACGGCCTGACGGCACTTTGGCGGCGTAATTAGGGGCAAAGTAGGGTTAGGGTTTCAAGTAGTCTCGTGCACTGCCTCTCATGACATCCCGTTCCAGGAACCCTGTCATGAGAGTCTGAGCCTAAACCGGCTAGTTAACCGCACCATTGTGCTATCATTTTTTGATGGCAATTTGCACGACTTCGCGTAGTGTACTCTCTTCATATCTCCCTCCTACACACCGTCCCGACACCAATAAAAAATATCATAAATTGCTTTATCTATAGTCTTTACAGAAATGAGCCAAAATTATCCAATCAGACCTAGTTATCCCGAGCTCAGCTTGGATGACTTTGATCAAGAGCCTGATGATGCCAGCACCATCGACGTGACATCTACATAGCACCCTGGATTCCCGACATTTATGTGCAGCCAGATGTTCTGTTTCTTAATCTAGGTTCAGATGATTTGTGAGACTGAGTATGGCACAATACCCAGGGTTCCCGCACCACAGATACAGATAGAGCTCTCACTATCCTTGAATTCATGAAGCAGAATTTTCCCAGATTCTCTCAAATCCTTTATTCAAAAATTGTTTACCTCCGTGGATCCCTCAATCAAGAATGTCACAAACTCATGCCTTCCAGGCTCTTGATCAAAGTCATCCGAGTTGAGCTCGGGATAACGAGGTCTGATTAGATAATTTTGGCTCATTTGTGTAAAGACTATAGATAAAGAAATTTATGATTTTTCATTGGCCTGAAAATGCCTCGGGACGGTGCGTAGGAGGGAGATATAAAGAGAGTACACTACGCGAAGGCATGTGAATTGCCATCAAAAAATGATAGTGCAATGGTGCGGTTAACTAGCTGGTTTAGGCCCAGACTCTCATGACAGGGTTCCCGGAATGGGATGTCATGAGAGGCAGTGCACGAGACTAGGTTTCAAGATCACTCTTCTCCTGTCACGAAAGTAGGATGGACAGACAATCCTCCTCAAAACATCTTTGGAGCGATGAGGACCTCACCATCGGTTCTGTATACCACTCGGATCGGATCTGGTACTCCAACGGCAGCGTCATCCTACAAGCCGACACTCCACCCACCGTCTTCAAGGACATAAAAGTATCGGTTCGAAGACCTACGAGACGATGCTGTGCACCGACTCGAGTATGCATTCCCCAGCTGTCTGGCCAACTTCCAGGCCAGATATCACACCACTGGCGCCCGTGATGTGATTCCTAACCCTTGTATCTACAACTATTCCAGCCTAGTGTTCGACGCCATTAATACCACCGACCTTATTTCCATCCTTCCCGCAGTTTTTATTCATTGCATGTTCTTCATACTAGAGTCATCGGTAGAGTGTAGCATGAGTATGGAATATGATGAATGTTCATGCCAAGCCATTCATATTCATGCGAATGCGAATATCAGTTTCTGGGAAAGTGGATATTCATGAATATTCGTCCTGGGTTAATCACGGTGGAATAGAGTTCAATCAAGCATAGGAAATTTGGGTCTATTTAACACATCTCCTCTCTGGAACCATAACACACTTCATTTATACCAACTAGATCTGTAATTCATATGCAAACCAAGACATCTTCGCTTTGGCAACTGCTTGACAGGTTGAACACAGCAAGTGTGATGGTCCATCAAATAGCTGAAAACACAAGACAAGGGCTTGTATGAGGCATTGAAATGTTTTAACTCACAAGATAACATAAAAGTGTCCTCAGCAACTCATTGGTGGCTACTACACCCCCCGAATTCTCAATGTATTCACTGAATATTCACACATACTGCTGACTAAACAACGAATATTCGCACTTACTGCTGACTAAACAACAGATATTCGTGATCAGTATTCACACGAATGTGAATATCAATGTCTAGGTGTTGGTGAATATTCATATTTCGCGAATATATATTTGTGCTACTCTCTAGTCATCGGACCGTCAGTGAAAACATATTCATTGCATGTTCTTCATACTAGATCGTCAATGAAAACATTCTATTAGGACTCCCCAGGATGGACGGGCTTGTTGAACTCTCTGCTGCTGACAGAACCATGTGCATCCTTGCCACCACCAATCTGCTCAATAAACAATGGGCTGCACCTGGACCCTACGGATAGGTCAAATCTTTGCGCCTCATAATTCTAGGCCCACATTTGATAACTTGTCCTGGTGCTCGGAAAGCAGTCTTGACTGCTGTCAGAGCCCCTATTCAAACCATGGTTGCACTGAACCAGAAGATGACTGGTAAAGTCTGCTCAAATTGCAGAGTGGTCAGCAAAGTCATGTTTGATAGGAACCAAGGCTTTTTTGGGACAGGTTCCCCACCGTATTCAGTCTCCCATGCTGGGAAGATATCAATAAAGAAATGTTGTGGTGTGAATACATCATACTTTGTTGTACAACTTATGCACTGACTTGTTTGTTTTCAGGATTTCAACTCATGAGTGATGGTGAGACTGGGGTGTTATATACCCCTGTATTCTGGGAAGAATGGAATAAAAATGACTTATCGAGGACTCTGGCTGGACTTGATGCTTTCCCATTTGTGACCAGACTAGGTACCAATTCCTTGCTGCGATACTTATTACAAAGAAATATGCCTGACATCAATTATTGAGCCCCGCTAACAATCTTCTCGCTATGAACCCACAGTGTTTCCTGCCCCCTCGCCCACCCAGCATCACCTTCTCCGGCTCGTCCAATATTGTTTCCATCTCGGCCAAGGCATAACACACCTGACTCTGCCTGCGAGATTGTGAGTCTGTGCAAATAGACCTTAGACAATTACGTACCTGCTGCAGCCTGTACAGCTGGTGCTTGCCACACTCCGATATCAACATGGTGCAGAAGATGAGTGCTAGGAAGATGAAGAATCAGACATAGTACAGCGTGCACAGGACCGCGGACAGAAGAGCATGCAGGAGCGGGGTGTCAAGTGCCTGGGTGAGTGTGTATGAAGGTAGTGCCGGGGTCACACTCCACGAAGCTCTGCTGATTGCTTTCAATCGACAAATTGAACAACAGTAAAAGGGTTGCTCAGGTTCAATGATCTAAATATGCAACTGCTAAAATCCCCCCTATCGAACAACTGAGTTTCACCTAACTCACAAAGTGAGATTAAGCACGACTAAACCGACAATAGACAGACTCCAACACCAACACACTCCCTTAATGACCGTGATGCACTGACGAGATTCGCGTCTTTTTGGACACAAGTATAGGTCCAAGGAAACCACGAGTAAGCATATTTGTCACGAAAGTATTCAATTCCCGTTCCCCCAAGGGTGGCTAGTCTCAACTAGTTTCTTGAAGTGGCGTTCAAGACACAACCTGAATTTATTGGTTAGTTCCCAACATGGATTTAAGTTTCCCAACTATGCAGATATAACGGCTCTAGACCGGTTTGTTTTGGTGGACTATTAATCCGGTGAGCTGTTTATACCCGGTTTGTCTGGCTCACGCCTTATTCCACTGACTTGGCTTGCACCTCAAACTTGCTGGCTCGCACCCCGTAACAATGGCTCACGCCTTCGCAAACACTAACTTGGCTCACACCTCAAACTCTGTTATGGCTCACACCCCGTAACTAGCACTTATGAATCCCACTGATGTTATTCCGAAACCGAACTTAAATTCTGAGACTGCTTGACAGCCAAAGATTCAAGCCTAAACTTCAACTCCGTGCGCAAGGGCTATATTGCTGCTCACTTTATGGGGTCTAGTTCAGTGCCGTCCTCCCTAGAGTTCTGCCCACCTTATATACTGTACAAAAACTATTACATGTGCGTGATTACTAGGCCTTGGGTATTCTACTTAATTAATTAGCCTGGAATTGGTATCAGCGGAGCACGTTCTGGCATTCCTATTCGCTACTTGAGCCCTCCTATATGTTCATCTAATGACTCCCATTGATCAGGGGATTATATGTGTAATTAGTCCCCCTGCGTAGGATAATTGACCCATATCTTCCTCTGTGATAGATGCCTCAACTTCTAGTATCATTGACTGAATTGTTGTTATATACCGAGCCGGGGTGGACCCGAAGAGTAAATGGCCGAGGGACCGGAGGCTCCGGTATGTCGGAGCATCGGAGAGCCAGAGGGTCCGGAACGTATACGAAGGAGTATCACAACACCACAGGGGGTCAAGGGTGAGTGACTACCCTAACCGGCAGGTACCCGATAGAGGAAGACAAGTTGGAGTACCGGAGGGAACCGGAGATGACAGAGACGACTCAGTGCAAGGAAAGTGAGCCAAGCAACATCAATTATCAATCTGACGTACAGGACATATTAAAGACTTATTTATACTAAGTATCTAATTGTATTCCATAAAAGGAAGGAGAGTGGTTCTTAACAATAAGTCAAGTCAGATGGACTGATGAGAAGTCGTATGACAATAAGTGAAAAGAAAGGAAGACGGATAAACGGGAAACACTCAGTAATCCTTCATTGCGTAAAAACCCGATGGTACCGGATGGTCCGGAGGCTCCGGTAATATACCGGAGCCTCGGAACCTACCGGAGCTACCGGAAGGTCGACGAGAAGACTGGGGATGTTGCATGGATATAACAGTATCCCCCTCTTAGGTTCGAGGAACCCAAAAGGAATGAAGTTTGTCGAACAATGAGGAAGCGTGGGAAAATAAACAAGATCAAAAAGTCACGTGCTGTTGGTTTTGACTCAGACCTTTCTTTCATTCGCTCCACCACCACCTCCGGACTTTAAACACCAAAACACAATGCCGTCCAGCAACCACAGCAGCCAAGGACGCGAGGGGTCGTCGGACACCGACCGCAGTGACGCCGGCAACGGCAAGAAGTCCGGGAAGGGGAAGGCGCGAGCGACGACGACGGAGCTGCGCGAAGAGGCCGCGCAGCGGTTCTACGAGGAGAGGGAGCAGCACCGGGTACGCCTTATTTCGGCGTATCAGGAACAGGCGGAGGAGGCCGCTCAATGCGTGGAAGTGGCGAATGAGGAGGCCGCTCGTGCCCTCCAGCTCATTCGAGACCTGGAGGCGCTCGACGCGGAGGCTCCGGAATTCGACAAATTGCCGGTGATAGAAACCTTGAAGTCGGTGTCGCCGGAGGGTGCGGAGGGGGGAGTTGAGGTGGACGAGCTGAACGACGAGGACGACAGCGACGTCGAGCAGGAGGGGGAGAATGGTGCGTCGCAGTGAAAACCGGAAGAGCGGGGAGGTGTGCATGGTCGAGGTGGGGCGCACCGCGTGCCGTCGTTGCCGCGCGAAGCACATCCAGTGCAGCCGTGCCCGTCCCCTTGGTCCCCCTCGCGTCAACAAGCGACGTGAGGCACAGGAGGCCCATCGTCAGGGGTCCGCACCTGTTGCGGGGCCCTCACGGACGCGCCGGAACGCCCGGACGGAGCGGGCTGACCGGAGCGACCGCTGAAACGGTTGCTCAGGTTCAACGGTCAGAATAATGCAACTGCCAAAATCCCCCCTATCGAACGACTGAGTTACACCTAACTCACAAAGTGAGATTAAGCGCGACTAAATCGACGGTAGACAGACTCCAACACCACACACTCTTTTGACGACCAAGATACACTGACGAGATTCGGGTCTTTTTGGACACAAGTGTAGGTCCAAGGAAACCACGAGTAAACGTATTTGTCACGAAAGTATTCAATTCCCGTTCCCCCCAAGGATGGCTAAGTCTCAACTAGCTTTCTCGAAGTGGTGTTCAAGACACAACCTGAATTTATTGGTTGGTTCCCAACGTGGATTTAAGTGTCCCAACTATGCAAAGATAACGGCTGTGAACCGGCTTGGTTTTGTGGGCTGTTTAGACCCGGTTTTGTTGGCTCGCACCTTATTCCGACAATGATTGGCTCGCGCCTCAAACTTGCTGGCTCGCGCCCCGTAACTATGGCTCGCGCCCCGTAACAATGGCTCGCGCCTCAAACTTGCTGGCTCGCGCCCCGAAACTATGGCTCACGCCCCGTAACAATGGCTCACGCCCCGTAACTATGGCTCGCACCTCAAACAAAGTCTTATTCCGAAACCGCACTTAAATTCCAAGGCTATTTGACAGCCAAAGATTCAAGCCCAAACGTCGACTTTATGCGCAAGGGCTTTATTGCTCCTCACTCTCCAGGTCTAGTTCGCTCCTTTTGTTATTCCAAAACCAAACTTGAATTCTGAGGCCTGTTGACAGCCAAAGAGTCAAGCCCAAACGTCGACTTTGTGCGCAAGGGCTTTATTGCTCCTCACTCTCCGGGTCTAGTTCGGTGCCGTCCTCCCTGGTTCTGCCCTCCTTATATACTGTACAGAAACTGTTACATACACGTGATTACTAGGCCTCGGGTATTCTACTTAATTAATTAGCCTGTGATCGGTATCAGCTGCGCGCGCCCTGGCGTTCCTAGCCTCCTAAATGTTTGTATAATGACTCCTTCAACCCCTCATGGATTAGGGGTTTATATGTTCAAATATCCCCTGAATAGGGTAATTGGCCCATATCTTCTTCTATGGTCTGTCCCCCAACTTCTGGTATCGCTAGTTGGATAATATAGGTTGTTCCCTTTCCAACGATACCCCAGATGTCCTTAATTGACATCCAGGGATATACAGTACATGCCTAATCCTGGTCGGCAGTTTATCCGGTGATCGACAACCCTTTGTCGATCAGGGGATTATATGTTCCACTATTCCCCTAAACAGGGTAATTGGCCCATATCTTCCTCTGTTGTGTGTGCCCCGACTTCTAGTATCGCTAGTTGGATAGTATAGGTAATTCCCTTTCCAACGATACCCCAGATGTCCTTAATTGACATCCAGGAACACATAGTACGTGCTTAGTCCCGGTCTGCGGCTTATCGGGTGATCGCGTCCTCACGGACCTGGTGTTTAAAATAGCAATATTGAGTCTAGGCCTTGATCCTGTGACTTGTCACGTTGCGTTGGATAAACCAAAGTTGTGTAATCAACTCAGTGTTTCCTCCCGAATAAGGTTCCCAGTGTCCCAATAGATGTCAGAGGTGGATATTATGATTCTCCCTTTGGTAGTGAGCATTGTGGTTGCCTTCCCACGTATAGAGGGTGTTTCAGGACTTTGATATTTGGGCTTCAAGCCTTAATCCGTATCTGACCCCTAGTGATCCAAGGGTGTCGTCTCCTGGAATAAGCCATAGGCGCCAGTGTTTAGGATGATAATGCAATATGGCTCTTGGTTGCATGTTTGGAGCTCACACCAACCACTGGATGAGCGCAGAATGGCATGCATTCGTAAAATTTGAGGTTTCGCAAATTTCGCGGCTTATCACCGCGAGGTGCGCGATCGCACGCGGAAGGAGCAGGAGCGGAGGGCACGGAAGGAGGAGAGGAGGGAGAGTGGGAGCTCGAGGCAGACGTCGGATACCTCGGAGAGCAGGTGGGGCGGAGCATGGTCCGCTATAAGCTGGCATTCCGAGCATGCCAGCTTATCTTGAAGACCCTCGCGGCGCCGGAAAGTGGGAGGGAGGTGCCTCCCGGAGTGGAAAGAATGCTCCGGTGGATGGCGTCGGACATGGAGGCTTCTGCGTGGGATTTCACGCTGGCGGAGGAAGCGGAGCTGGATAGGCACGCGGAGGAGGAAGAGAAAGACGAGGA
Organism: Mycena maculata; assembly: GCA_029448575.1. NCBI lineage: Eukaryota > Fungi > Basidiomycota > Agaricomycetes > Agaricales > Mycenaceae > Mycena > Mycena maculata. The sequence continues at coordinate 191,349 of JARJLG010000038.1, read as the reverse complement.
CGTGCGCCCGGCGAAGCGCCGGAGGCTGATGAAGCATGGGAGCCCCGAGGTGGAGGAGAAGGAGGTGGAACCCGTCGAGTCAGAGGACTCGGAGGCGGACTCGGAGGCTCCGGTTGCGCCCCGAGCCCGTTCCGAATCCTGGCCGGAGGATTTCCGGTCCACGGATGGCGGTTCGGACATGAGGATGGAGGTGGACGCGCCTGGGGCGCTGGAGGGGCCGGAAGGGCCCGAAGAAGAACAATTCGCCGTGACGTCCAGGGTCACGAGTCAGGTCGCAGAGGCGAGGACCGTTACGGTCCTCACCTTCAAGCCCGACCCGGAGCCTGTCCCGCCTCCGCCTCCTACTCCTCCACCAGCACCGGAGCCTCCGGTGCAGGTGAAGAGGGAGTCGGAGGTGAGGGAGATCTAGACCCTCGTGTTGCAGCCAGGAGCCCCAGCCAGTTTCCACGAGGAGGATGGAGTGTTCGTGATGAACGATTCGGACGAGGAGATGGGGGAGCCGGAGGCTCCGGAAAAGCCGGAAGTGTCCGGAAGCGCGGAGTGAAGGCCCTGGAGGCCTAAGGACAAAAGGACTTTGTAATTAGAATAATGAGTGTTGTATTATGATTTTGGACGAAATTTTGTTTTTTCTTGATTTTAATTTTGTGTGATGAGTTAATATTCGGGTACGGGCTTATTAGGAAAGCGCCTGTGAAAGTTGTCGATATGTTCGGCCGCGTCCAAGTCGTCCGCCCCAACCCAAGCATACTGATCGTTGGTATTCTCGTACCCGAGCCATTCGACGTAGTACCGGAGCTTAGTTCGGAACCTCCGGTCGATCTTCGAGTCAACGATTTGCTTGATTTCGAAGTGTGACTCGCCGTCGATGATTTCTACGGCCGCCGGAGGTGGCTCCTCGCGTCCCGGAAATGGGTTCGGAACGTGCGGTTCGAGTTGGGAAATATGGAAAACTGGATGGACCTGTGACAACGATTTCGGAAGCCGAATGGTGTAAGAAGCGGCACTGGGTTTGCCAATAACTTCGTAAGGGCCAAGATACGTCTCCGAGAATTTCGGAGTTGGCCGGCTGGTGTGAAGATGTTTCGCAAGGATAAAAACCTGATCGCCAATCGAAAGCAGAGGTTGCGGAGCGCGTTTCCAGTCTCCGGTTTCCTTGTACCGCTCCTGGGCAAAAGTGATTTGCTCCCGGAGGAACTGGTGCAGTTCCTGAAGATCAATGACAAAATCCTTGGCGTACATGTTCGCAACGTCACGCTCCGGATGGACCGTGATTGCCGGATTGTAACCCTTGTTGGCGAAGAAGGGGGAGATGCCGGTCGAAGCATTCGGAGCGTTGTTGAGAGCGGATTCCGCAAGCGGAAGGAGTCGATCCCAATCGTCCTGTTGATACGAGCAGTAGATGCGGATATATTGTTCAACAGTCTGATTCATACGTTCCGTTTGACCGTCAGCTTCCGGATGATAACCGGAAGTATAAGGGATCTCCATATTGAGAAGTTCGCCCAGCGACCGGAAGAATGAAGCGATGAATTCGGAGCCCCGGTCGCACGTAACGTGTGCCGGAACACCGTGTTTTGAAAAGACGTGAACGAGGAAGAGGCGAGCGAGCTCCAGCGAATTGATGTGGGTATCGCAAGGAATGAGAATGACCTGTTTGGATGACCGATCAACAATCACCAAAATGCAGTCAAACTCGCCGGAGAGAGGGAGTTGCTCGATGAAGTCCATGGAAATGGAATGCCAAGGCCGGAGCGGAACTGGAAGGGGTTTCAGGAGTCCGTAAGGCCGATGCCGAGGCTTTTTGTTGTGCTTGCATAGAACACACGACCGACAGTAGTCCCGGACGAAGGTCCGAACCTCCGGCCAAGTGTACTCACGGCGTACGAGTGCTAATGTGCGATTTTGTCCAAAGTGGCCAGCCAACTCGTGATCATGCAAATTCTGCAGAACACGTACGCGGAGCTGGTCCGGAGCATCTCCGGAAACCACTGGAACGTAAATGTGATCGTAGAGCCGGAGCATACCGGAAGGGTCGAGTTTCCAGCGCGGAGTAGTGCTGGAGGCTGCGGAAGCAATGCCCGCAACGGCGGCTGGATCATCGTTGTAGTGGGCACGAATGTCGGAATAGAGCTTCTCAACATCCATAACGATGGAGGAACGGAGGGTAATTTCCTCGAGGAATGTGGCCCGGAGCGACGCGGTGAGTTGATCTTGGGTAAAAATGGGGCGAAAATGTTGAGGATTCAATTGGCTGTAAGCCCTATCCCCCTCTTTAGGGTAGACGTCCCATTGCCTAGTCAAAGCGTCTGGCTTAGCTCTGAGCTTACCCGGACGGAACTGGATAACCATATTGAAGTGGCACAGGTATTCCGACCACCGGACTTGGCGGCGAGTGAGGATTTTGGTCGTCGCGAAGTATTCCAGGTTCTTGTGGTCGGTTACAACGTCGACCGGAATCTCCGGTCCTTCGAGGTAATGCCTCCAGTGTTTAAAGGCGTCGAAGATGGCCAAGAGTTCCTTGTCATGAGTGTCGTAGTTGAGTTCGGCCGGACCGAGCGTTCGAGACCGGAACGCAATGGGATGAATTTCGCCATCATCTCCGAGGATGGAGAGAATCGAGGCGATTGCATAGTCGGAGGTGTCGGTTTCGACCGTGAGCTGCCGGAACAGAATCCAGTGTGAAAGTACCGGAGCCTCCGTAAACGCGTGCTTGAGGGTGTCAAATGCAAGTTGGCAAACCGGGGTCCAATCCCATCGGACATTGGAACGAGTGAGGCGAGTAAGAGGGATCGTGATCGCCGAGTAGTTCCATATGAAACGCCGATAGACATTACAAAACCCAAGGAAGGACTGAACGTCCTTCACTTTCCGGGGTTCCAGCCAATCAACGATGGCGGAAACCTTGTCCGGAGACATCCGGAAGCCTTCCGGCGACAGGATGTAACCGAGATATTCGCAGGTTGTGACGCTGAACTCGCACTTGGAGAGTTTGCAGAAGAGTCCGGCCTTCCGTAGGCGCCAGAGCACTTCCCGAACATGCTCGGTATGTTGGGACGGATCGTCGGAATAGATCAATATGTCGTCCAAATAGATGACGACGTACACGTCCAACAGATCCGCGAACAAACTGTTCAGGAACCGCTGAAAAGCGGCCGGAGCATTGGTAAGGCCTTCCGGAACAACCCGGAATTCGAAGGACCCATAGCGAGAACGAAATGCCGTCTTAGGTTCGTCACCCGGAGCGATCCGGCGAAGATGGTATGCGTGCCGGAGATCAAGTTTTGTATAGATGCGAGCCTTCCCGGGAGCATCGAGGAGATCGGCGATGAGAGGAAGCGGATAGCGGTCCTTCTTCGTAATCCGATTAAGACCCCGGTAGTCGACGCACAACCGGAGGCTACCGTCCTTCTTCTTAGCGAAGAGAATAGGAGCTCCATGACTTGAACGAGTCGGGTATATAAATCCCGACTTCAAATTCTTGTCAATGAAGTCCCGAAGGGCAGCGAGCTCGGTAGGCGAAAGGGAGTAGACATGACCAACCAGAGGCTCCTCGCCTTCCAGGAGCTCGATTTTGAGGTCGAATTCTCGATGAGGAGGAAGATTGTAAGCTTCCTGCTCCGAGAAGACGTCAGCGAACTCGTGGTACTTGGAAGGTATTCTGGAAGTGTCCGGAGCAGATGCGGAAGCAAACCGGGCACGGGCTTCTTCCGAGGGAGTGGCGCGCATTGTATATTGACAACAATCCTTGTCTCTTATGATGGAGCGGTAAGCCGCAGCAGACACGAGAGGCACAAGCGGAGGGGTAGAGAGAGGACGAGGCCCGGAGGCCTCTGGAATCTCCATGGAAGGAGCAAGAGTCTCCATAGAAGGAGCGGGAGATGGCGGAATCGTCGGAGTCGGTGTAGGCGCTGGAACCGGAACGACTTGTACCAGAGGTGCCTCGTCCGTAATCGGAACTACCGTAGCAGATCCCGGAATAATTTCCGGGGTTGTCGACAGGGATTTCCTTACGGGATCGGGCCGGAATGTGATAGAGGCTTCGGACCAGTTAATCAACGGATTAATGTGGCTGAGCCAATTGTATCCCAGGACCAGATCGCAAGGAGAATCGAGACGTGTGACGAAGAAGTCCATGTATTGAACTTCGCCAGAAGGAAACCGGAGCAACAACCGGAGCATCCGGTTGATGATGGAGGAAGAGCCATCGAGATACCGGACCCGCACCGGGTCCACCGTATACATGGAAAATGCATTAGATTCGCAGACTTTCAATGATACAAAACAATGAGATGATCCGGAGTCCACAAGCGCACGCACACGGGAGTTGAATCCCGCGACTACTCGAGAGAGAAGAGATGAAGAAATGGAAGAGCATAGCTCCGGCTCGGAGATGTCCGACCAGAGGGAGGAAATATCGAGAGAGACGTAAAGGGCATTAGGGAAGAGAGTGGAAGCGTTGAGACGAACCTCGGTGAGCACCCGTGAGTCAACGCAACTCGGACCAGGTGTGGAGGATTCCGAGTTGCTGATCAATTTTTTGACTCAGCAGCCACGGCGGCCGGCATAGCCGGAGCCACCGGAGCCTGGGTGGTCATACCGGAAGTCGAGGCCTGGGCGGCTTTGGCGCTTGCCTGCCCAGGACGCTTCTTGCAGTTGTCGGCTGTGTGACCCTTACCTCCGCAGTACACGCAGAGGTTATTCTTCCGGCGACGCTCGCGTTCGTCCTGCTTGATCTTTCCGCTGGCGTCGAGCTTGTCAGCGTAGGCGCGAGCGGCAGGAGTGGCATCGGACGACTTGGCCTTGCCTTTACCCTGATTACCGGAGCGTCCGGCATTGTTACCGGAGTTTCTGACAGTCGCAGCAGTAGAGGAGGGTGCGGGAGCGTTGGAAGATTTGGAACCCTTGCCGGAATTCCGATTACTGGGTTTCGGGTTGCCGGATTGACCTCCGGTAGCGTTACCGCCACCGGAACCGGAGGGTTTATTGTGTTCACGCTCCCGGAGCTTCTCCGCCTCGCGTTTCCAGTACCGGCCATCGATGATGTGAGCGACCAACTTCTTGATAGTTGTGATGAACCATGTCGTCCTTGATCAGGCGGGGAAGTCCTTCGTAAAACTGATACCGGAGGGCGTTATCGCTCCACCGGGTCAAGACCGAAAGGAAGTCGAACTCGATGATGTAAGTGGTGATCCGGTCGCCGGATTTCATCCGGCACACGCGAATCTTGTCCTTGGCATCCCCAACCGGATCATGCGGCCCGAAATTTTCCTGAATGAAGACGGCAAAGTTGCCGTCCCAGACAGGAATGATGGTCGGGTCGTAAAGGTTGGGGGAAAACCATTGTTGAGCGCTGCCCCGGAGGTACGAAATGATGTAGAGGATACGATCATCGTCGTCCGGAAAGTCTTGCGGGCGCTCCGCGAAGTGCAAATAGCACTGGGTGAGGAAGGACAAGAGTTTAGCCGGGTCCGATCCATCGAAGGTGTCCGGATTATGGAGATTGGATCGGTTGGAACGAGGAGGAAGGTCCGCGGGACGAGCGGAGAACACATTGATGGCATCCCGGAAGGTCCGGATGGTGTCCATAATTAAGGCCTCGTTGGCCTCAGGCGTCGGAACACGACGAGGGGCACGAGGTATACCGGGACCTCCTGGAACACCAGGACCACCAGGACCGCCGGGACCTCCGGGGCCACCTCTGGGTGGACCACCGGGAGGGCCGGGCGGTGGACCAGCACCACCACCTCCACCTCCACCACCACCACCATTACTGCCACCATCGCCTCCATCGCCGTTGTTATTGCTCCCGTCATGAATGGAAGGAGCAGGATCACGCTCGGGAAGCTCCTCCGATAAGTGGAGGCTTGCTGCATGACCTCCGGAATGTACGGAGTCTTCGGAAGCCTCCTGGGGATCTTCCAGAACCTCAACGATACGAGGCCCAGCGATGGGAGATACGCTACGGGAGATTGCTGCAGCGCGGCGTGGATGGGGTGAGACCGGATATCTCACCGGATTCTCGGGAGTCCGGGGATTGGGAACCAACCCCGGAATTGTTGTCGGAGAAGGCATAGGCGGCGCAGGTGAACTCCGAGTGAATTGTGGAGTGTATCGAAGGGTAGGTGATACCGGAATAGACGGGTACATCGACGGACTGAGAACTTGGACCGGAGTACTCATCGGAACGATCTGGCTGAACATACGGGATTCTCGACGTGGTTCCCGACCAGTCCGACCAGTGTTGGAACGTTCGATTTGTTCCGTGTTGGGTAGATTTGGATTAGGAAGGTGAGACATTGCCAGTCAGAGTAGCGAGATTGATAATACTGTTATATACCGAGCCGGGGTGGACCCGAAGAGTAAATGGCCGAGGGACCAGAGGCTCCGGTATGTCGGAGCGTCGGAGAGCTGGAGGGTCCGGAACGTATACGAAGGAGTATCACAACACCACAGGGGGTCAAGGGTGAGTGACTACCCTAACCGGCAGGTACCCGATAGAGGAAGACAAGTTGGAGTACCGGAGGGAACCGGAGAGGACAGAGACGACTCAGTGCAAGGAAAGTGAGCCAAGCAACATCAATTATCAATCTGACGTACAGGACATATTAAAGACTTATTTATACTAAGTATCTAATTGTATTCCATAAAAGGAAGGAGAGTGGTTCTTAACAATAAGTCAAGTCAGATGGACTGATGAGAAGTCGTATGACAATAAGTGAAAAGAAAGGAAGACGGATAAACGGGAAACGCTCAGTAATCCTTCATTGCGTAAAAACCCGATGGTACCGGATGGTCCGGAGGCTCCGGTAATATACCGGAGCCTCGGAACCTACCGGAGCTACCGGAAGGTCGACGAGAAGACTGGGGATGTTGCATGGATATAACAATTGTATGGTTTAATACCTTTCCAATGATACCCCAGATGCCCTTAATCGGTATCCAGAAACATGCAGTACAAGCTTAATCTGATCTGCGGCTTATCGGGTGATTGCGCTGTTGCGGATCCGGTGTATAGGAGTTATAATTTGTAGGTCCAGGCCTTGATCAGGTGACCCATCGTGTCGCGTCGGGTAAGCCAAAGTTGTGTAAACAACTAGGTGTTTCCCTCCCGAATAAGGTTCCCAGCGTGCCAATAAATGCCAGAGGTGGATAATATGATTCTCCCTTTGGTAGGGAGCATTGCTTTGCCTTCCCACGTATAGAGGGTGTTTCAGGACTTTGATGTATGGGCTTTGAGCCTTAATCCGGATTCAACCCTCAAGTGTCCCAAAGGTAAAGTTTCCATCTGGGTTGCACGTTTGGAGCTCACACCAACCTCTGGATGAGCGCTGAATGTCATGCATTCATAAAATTTGAGGTTTCGCAAATTCCACGGCTTATCAAAGGGAAGACAGGCACAGCATACCTCAGTCATGAGGTCCTGGTATGATGACAGCTGTGGCAGGAGCTTGCAGACACAGGAGAGCCCGCCATTAATCACTGTGTTCCCACCCCCCGTAGACAAGGGGTTTGTCTACCCCCCTAGACGAAGGGTAGATGAACCCCTTTGTCTACCTGTGTCTTCACAATGTAGGTACAGTTGGTCTACACACATCTATGCCTACCTACATCTACATCTGTCTACCTCCTTCCACTCACCTAGACTGACATACACGAAGGTAGCCACACACAGGTGGACATAGACACATGTACACTAAATGTGAATGTCACTAATATGTTTTGGGAACCATGAGTTGATGGGTGAAGAGGATGTTCACAGTTGATGGCCGACCTTGTTGACAGTCGAGAGCTGTGCTTGGCAACAGCTTGATACCAACAACTGGTGAGCGCCAAAAAGTCATTCTTACATCCACACGACTTGGACTGGGGTTTAGGGCTCTTGGTACAACATATTATGAGGTGTGTCTATGTGCATCAACGGTGTAGGCACAGGTACACATATGTAGCCAATGGTTCGTCTATGCCATGTAGCCAGATGTAGACGGACATCACAGTGTACACACAGGTAGCCGCACATAACCTCATGTCGCTGCATGTAGCCGCACGTAACATAAGCTAGACAGGGGCCAGTCTAGAGGGGGTAGGAACACAGTGAATCCCCTTTTCTAGTCCGATGCCATTGAAGTTAATTGGCCGGCCTCTCCCGGCAGTGTGTATTGCAGCCACACGCACATCCTCGCCTGCCTCCAGCACCGCATGCGGCACCGGCAGCAACCCATCAATGAATGCCCACTTGCTGTAGTACAGCGATGCCACCTGGCAGTTCACACCCTCATCTGTCACGTCCAGCCCCATGAGCAAGATTGCACCCACACTCATAACGAGAAGATTCACGTGCGGGAATTGCGTGCAGATCACAGTGGAGGTGTGCTTGGTATTCTGAATGAGGGAGAGGTCACACTGCATAAATTCACGTGCAATCCCAGGATTCATGAGCTTTTCCAGGTGCTCGAGGATTGTTGTTGCTGACACGCGGTTTTGCCCCACCAAAATGATGTGTGTATTGCCCTTCGTGTGTCATGCAAATGCCTCTGTGATTCCTTTGTCAATGCTGGATGTTCTACCCACAAAGCAGGTTCCTACCCAGCCGCGGTTACGAGGTTCATATATAGAGTAGTAGTTTTTCAAAATTGAATACAGAGAAATGACTAACCGGAAAAATCAGACCGGGTGATGTAACTGCGTTATTAGTGACCAAGAACAGGGATGAACCTCTCCACGGTGGCTGGAAGAACATATATACAAACAACATAGCCACAACTTCCCGAAATCACGACTAAAATCATTGAGGGCCGATGCTCATCTCAAATAAAATACTTTAAGTGCTCCAGTGGGTTTATCTGCATGGTATTGGAGTTCACAAAAAATTACAAGGGCAAAATCAGTCCCTTGTGAGACTGTTTCACCAAACATCAGCCGAAACGGTGCTGGCAGGGATCCTCTTATTTAAGGTTACGAAGAAGCAATATTCCTCCTCTATCCCACTTCTATATGTATTCCAAGTGCACTGACGTCTGACAATCATTTTATTTTAGTGTGAGGAAGGTGAGGAATGATTTTAGCTATGATTTCCAGGAGTTGTGGCTATGTTGTTTGTATATATTTTCTTCCAGCCGCTGTGGAGAGGTTCATCCCTGTTCTTGGTCACTCTATCACATCACATTGTCTGGTCACACGTCAAATGTAACAACCAATCAATTTCTGAGATATCAATTGAGCTCCCACTACTCTGTATATGAACCTCGTAACCACGGCTGGGTAGGAACCTGCCCACAAAGACACTGATGGGCGTGTAGGATGACCTTCAAGCAGTGTTTGTGGCACGTACTTTGACAAGGGAGAGCATGATTGTGAGTATGTGGGAAAGAGGGACAGAGTGAAAGATTAAGAACCAATTCCAGGACACCACGTCATTGCGCTAACCCTAACATTCCAATCAGAATCACATCAAATTGCCACCACGTTGATCTAGCAATCCATCGGACTTCCGGGTGCAATTGGGTGTTCTGTAATCCTGCAAACAGTACCGTTGCATCTTAGGCAATTCTTTCCTGTTCCAATATGTTTCATCGTGTTCTGATTGGCCACGCAACAAAATTCCAGCCACTCTTTCCGGATTACTCCCTTTTCACTGGCACAGATCAACTAGACATGGTCATCCCTGCCAGTCCCTACAAGTTTGAGTTCAACTATCTCATTGACATCTGACATTGAATTCAACTCATTTGACTCCCTCGACGAGTCCGCGCCACCTTCGTCACTTCGTCAGTTAAGCTAATAGTGATAAAGTTCGTCACCTATGTAAATTTAACTAATTCAAGGTATTTGTCTCGCTCAAGGCTCAAGAACACCCAATGGATGCACAATGTGGATTGTAAGTGCTCGGTAAGAGTGAGGCTCAAAGAATGATGGAATAAAAGACTAAAGAATACAAGCAACTAGCTACACTACTTATACTGTTCAACTGTGGCTATGTAACTGGTGCTAATAATATATACAATAGAGTGTCCATGAACAATAAGCATGTGTTCCACACCATAAGCATGTGTTCTAAGTAATAAACATGCCAGAACTGTGTGTTCTGAGTAAGAAACATCCCAGGGCCATGTGTTCTGAGTAATGTCCATGCATACTCCACATGTCCGCAGCCATGACACCTGTCAGCTGTCCGATCACCAATCTGTCATGCTTCATCGGCATGTTCCTGTGAGAACCCGATCCCTGGCTGTCCGATCACTGATGACTCACGCATAGCCTTGGTGTTTTAAATAGACGAGTGCTTGATTAGGTGCTTAGATAAGGTGTTGCCACAATTAGATAAGGGGTCAAATGGTGACAGTATTCCTCATCACTTTGGTGTGAATCTTTGTCAGATCAGTTCCTCGCTACAAATCTCCATCAGTTCAATGTTTCCATCAAATGTGACTTGAAGTATGGTTGCGGTGCAGCTTGGCTGCACAGGAACTCCATGTCACAATGTGTTCAACTCTCGTACTTTCTGCTTCCGCCAGGTTGAATGAAAATCCATATCTCAGGTGTGGTTTTGGTGCTGTAACTCAGATTCCTTGGACGCAGAAACCATTGTTGGCATGAAATAATACTAATCCATGTTCATTTGAAGTTGGTGCAGCAATCTATCAAGATGATATCATTGCGGGTAGGTGGTAAGTGATAGGGAATCTACAAAAGTATATGTGAATGAATAAAGTAACTATGAGTGCAGCAAGTGCGTAAAAGTCTAAGATCAACGTAGTCTTTTCATCTGAGTCGGCGGAGAGGACTACCTTGGTGTACTCCAGATATTCTTCTTTGAATTCATCCCAGTGGTTTTTAGGGTACATAGGTATGCTTTTATCTCATTGCATCCTCTTCTCCTAGAATGCTCACCAGTGTATAGAATGTCATTCTCCACCTCATTCCCCGTACACTCCCCATGCGACACCCTCTCCAACGCACAAGTATATAAAGGATTTGACTCAGCAATGTTCATCTCGCTCCGCAGACAGCCTGGACCCGGCATACTCCGATCCACGTGAGCCTACCAAATCCGGACAGTCCAAATTAGGATCGTGCATTTTGGACAAACTTGGAACCCATTTAATGACGAAGAAATAGGTATCATCTGAATCCCCTCGAAGATCCCCTCCAGACCATATACTTTTTTTTTGGAAAAGCACATATTTTGAGCGCGTTTGAAGGCATTCTTTCCTCAGGATCCCGTCAGCCACCTTACAAACAATTTATCCATGTTTGCTTCCCCACTCATCCCTGCGCCTTGTCACGTGAAGCTGTGGATTGCTCGCTGCACTCACAATGATGGCAGAGATGTTCCAGCCCTGCTCACGCCCCCTCTTCGTCAATCACACTGCATGGCACCCCTCATTCGGCGTCACCCCGCAGCCTCCCCAACACCTTGAGTAATGTTGCCGCGACTTAAGTCGACTCGGATCAGATAGCCGAGCAGAGCCACCAGGGAACCCGGATGTTATACAGTGGGTTAATACAGTCAATATATGTGCATAACATACCCAGAAGACTTGATGATCCAGGTTCTTGTTGTGGAGAAATATGCTGATTATTGTAATCCAAGTCGTGACTTCGAGTCGCGACTTGGAAAGCAATAAATTGCTTGTTACTCAGCAATTGTCCAACAAAGGCTGGAGTGCTGTAACTATGTCATGCAGTTACGTTGACACTACCTGGTTGGCACCCGCTACCTCCCGTTAATGGCACGTATGTCATGCTAAATGAGTTAAGTCGAATTCGCTCGACTCGAGTCGCGGCAACATTAACCTTGAGCACCAGGTGGGCCAGGAGAACGACATACAGTGTACACATCACATCATGTGCCTCATGAAATCCGAGTCCAACACACCCGATGCAAGCATCCATTGGATGTTCCATCGAAGAAGCTCTGTCACTTTCCCAACACAGTTCGAGGAGCAGTACATATCCGAGCGAGTCTACTAGCCTGCGAGTTCTCATCATTTTGTCTTCGTGTTAGTTGCTTATCTCTGCTCCTCGGATAGGTGCGCACAGAGTAGTAGTCAAACTCGTCACTTAGTTACCTTGCTTGGGAATTAGAAAGTTTGTGAGTTTGATGGGAAAACGTGAAAGTATGTGACTTTGGCTGGTTTCTGGGAAAGTGGGTTAGTTCAGCTTGGTGCCTTCAAGAACTCGGAACACCAGCCATCAGTGTTCCTTCACATAAGCAGGGGTGTTTTTTTTTATATAGATCCCTCATCCTAACACTAACCACTAACCTCAACCACTAACATCTAACCTCTAACCACTGACCACTAATCCCCAACTACTAACCCTAGCCCTAAATTGAGCAGCAAACTTTAACTGGTTCACCGATACACGTACATCAAGGTTGAAAAGTCGAATTTAGTTGACCCATTGTTATGCAAATACAGTCGAAGGCCTAAAAACCCATAGTCCTATAAACCCATAAGTCCTAGTAACCCATAGTTTTGGGTGGACCACCGACCATGTTCCCAATTAAACCCCATAATCCATGCCCAGAACGAAGACCCCAAACCCATAGTTTGGGCGTGTGTAAGCTGTTTGACCGCTGTATGGTAAGATTTCCCACCTTCATTTTAAATTTTCCAGCCGCTGTGCTACTTCCACGACCGCTGATGGCTAATCCGCCCTTTCCACGTTGAAAAAGGACTTTTCAGCACTGAAAGGAAAAATCAAGAAACAGGGATAAAATTTTCAACTGATGGAATGAGACTGCAATCCTTCCTGACGATCCTCATCTGCTGCGCCGCGGGTGAGATATCCATCACCTTCATACCTGGCAATACTTCCGGAGAAGGATCATTCCGGTCTCGGCTACATTTTGAAAACGACCTCGCCACCCACGGGTGATTGCACAGCCGATAATTAATGTTCAGTAAGGTGGAACACGACCTCGACGCGGCACTGGTCCAACTCAAGGCCCCGGGTATCCTTCCTGGGTCCAATTCGTCGCTTCGCAGGTATATTTCAGACCACGATGATACTTCTCCCGCCAGCTCGAAGGCATTTTGGCCAGATTTGGCAGATTCCTGTGGTACTAACTAAGGAGGAATAAAACGAACTGCGAGAATTTCCGGTCCTACATGAAATTATTCCCTTATCTGGACAGAATGCAACCCCATCTTTCCAGAGTCCTGACCGTTTACGGTCAGAATGTATAAAGGAATTTGAACTTACCGCGCGTCGTTGGGTTTATCATCCGTCGGCATCTAATTTAATCGGCGCATCAACATCCTCACGTGCTGCCGGCTTGCCGAGCTATTTTGAAACCCAAGGCTGTGTACACGCGATAGCCCTTTCTTGTCGTCCCCCACGTCGACCTGTACGCGGTTTTTCTCCAGCATGGCTCTCTGTCCAGACGCACGGCTATCCGACCTCGGTGACGCATGTATTCGAAACACCTGGGCTGCACTCGTCCCCACTTGCTTTGTTCTCGCGTTTTGCCTTGTAAAATCTCACCCACCCCTGCCGAACCGCATACGGAGACTCGTCCGAACAGTCGAGGCACCATTCGCGCAATTCCTAACCTTGCGCGAAGCGGAGGGGCTTTTGGCCCCGGGATTGGAGGACATCGAGGAGGACAATGCTCCCTCGTATAACGTCCCGGTGGGGCGTCCACTCCTCACAATTATCGGGCTCATCCAAACAGTCGCGTGGGTTGGCATTGCCGCCTTTTCTTTCGCTACGGACAAGCGTGCGTGGGAGGGGATCAGTCAACTGCTTCTCAGCGGTACCTGGATGTACACAACTGTCCGCGCCGTCACTCATCTCGACGCCACACCCCCATACGATCTCTTCACGCTGTACACGATATACTGTGTAACGGCCGTCGTCCAGTTTGTGGGGTATCTGTTCGAATATTACGTCGCGGATATTCCGCTCCCTGGACGCCTCGTCGTCGCGGGGATGTGCGCCAATGTGGCGAGCACATTCATTGTCCTGCTGGCGGTGCTGCAAATGCCCCTCAACGTGCCCAGCCGCCTCACGGATGTAGCACAGATCGTACGTGGTGTTCTTCAGCTTCTAATCCCGCAAACTCACAGCGCCGATTTCATTACGTAGGGCGTCACCTTGTCCCCCGAAGATTATACTCCACTTTGGCAATGGATGTCCTTCAGCTGGGTTTATCCGATGATTAAGAAGGTGTGGAGCCAATCTTTCTCAACCCCAAGGTTCCGCTGACGTAGTTTCAGGGTACACACGAGACGCTCGAGGACAAGGATGTCTGGCAGCTCAGCCCCAACATACAGTCGCGACCCGTCTTCATAAAGTTCATGAGCCTCAAGTTGGTCCACCCACCATTTTACACTCGCTTTATTGATACTGGAACAGAGTTCCGAGCCTGCCACGCAGACTTTGGGCCGCAAACTCCCTCGATATGATGTTCGTACTTGACGCGTTTCATTTACCATAGCTAATTAACTCCCCCGAACACAGCCTAGACTTTATCCTCACGATCGTCAGCGTCATCTTCAACTATGCCGGGCCGTTCTTTTTGAAGTATGCTGTCAGCTGTCTTGCCCGTGAATTCATTTTTAATCTTTCTTCCAAGACGGATCTTGGATTCAATCGACACAGCCAACCCAACGCGCCGCGACAAGGGGACGGCTTACATTTACGCATTCCTAATGTTGCTATGTGCTGTGCTCAAGGTAACTTCAATAATTTTCCTTTTGAAATCTCCCGTTTAACACTCGCTCAGGCCCAAACCGACTTGCAGCACCTCTGGTGCGGCCGACGCGCGTCGACGCGCATACGCTTGGAGCTCATCGCCGCGGTGTACGACAAGGCGCTCAAGCGGAAAGATTTTTCCGGGCTTATCGACAAAGACAAAGCACGCGATGCCGCTGAGAAGAAGCGCGACGCGGCGGACACGGCGCCGAAGACAAAGGCGCAGAAACAGGCCGCAGCGCGCAAGGCGGAGAAGGCGGACGACCCGAAGGCTGGCGCGGTATGTGTCCGCTTCCAAACGCCCAATTGCACATGGCCTAATGCCGCCGCAGGACACCGGCAAAATCGTGAATTTGATGGCGGGCGACCAGACGCGCGTATCGACGATCGTAAGCGGCGCGTACAATATTTATGGCGCGCCAATCGAGATTATCGTCGGCAGCACCTTCTTGTATGGGCTGCTTGGGTGCGTGGTTTCATCAATTTTAGGCAACAAAGGACTCATGGGCCCGCAGGTGGAGCGCCTTCGCGGGCTTCGTAGTTCTACTCGTCGGGTGGCCGCTCAATAGTTACGTCGCGCGCCGGCGGGTGCGGATGCACAAGGGCGAGTTGAAGGCGCGCGACGGCCGGATGAGCGTTGTGAATGAGCTCATCGGCGCGGTGCGCTCCCCCACCGTCAATTTCTCCCCCTTCCGTCGCGCTCATCTTATTCATAGGTGAAATTCATCAAGTTCTTCGCCTGGGAGGAGCGGTGGATCAAACGCGCGCTCGACGCCCGGGAGGTCGAGATGAAGTGGATGATTAAGTGTATGTGTTTCAGCGACATTGCGGCGGTGACGCTGACTCCTGCACAGCACGTCTTAATTCGCTCATGTTTTTCCTGATCTGGTCCCTCGCGCCGATCCTGCTGTCAACCATATCGTTCCTCACGTACGTCATGCTTGGGAATGAGCTCACCATCGGTACAGCCTTTACAGTCAGTTCTTTTCTACGAAGATACCGGGCCTGGCTGACAGTCCGCAGTCGATCGCGCTCTTTGGCATGATTCGCTCCCCTTTAAATGGTATGCTCCACCTCCCATGCGTCTCATTCAGACGGACTAATGCCGCTGCAGTCATTCCCTCGTGGGTCGTGCGCTTCCTCCAGGTAAGTCGAGCGCCGTCTTACTGAGCATGAGCAAGCGTGCTTACATTCCCGCCAGACGCGCATCTCGCTCAACCGCATTGCGGTGTATCTCGAGGAGGATGAGGTGACGGCGCAGGTATCGTCGCTCAAACAGGACACGTCTGTCCCACTGCTCGAGGGCGCGGAGGACGCGGGCCTCGGGCTCGAGAACGCGACTCTCCGCTGGAACGAGCTGCCCAAGGAGGAGGAAGATACGAACGGAAATGGTGCGGGGGCCGGGAAGGCGCTGACGGCGAGCCCAGAATCCTCGATTGACGGAAGCACGGCACTTGGGGAGGACAGCGGCAGCGAGAGTGGGATCAACGAGAACAATAAATTCGAGCTGCGCGATATCTCGGTGGTCTTTCCTGAAGGGAAGCTGTCAGTTATCACAGGACCTACGGCGAGGTACGTGCCTTCAGCGAATTCTATTTTCTGTGTTGCTCATTTGGCATGGATAACAGTGGCAAGACGGCGTTGCTGGTCCGATCTTTTCCTCCGTAAATGCCTGCCTATACTTTTCTGACCGTGTTCTGCGCAGATGGCGCTTCTGGGCGAGATGACGCTACTCCCCGGCGGACGCCTCATCCTCTCGAAGAATCTATCCAAGATCGACGAGCACGGGAATATGCACGGTATTTCCTACGCTGCCCAGTCGCCATGGCTGCGCCATCAGTCTATAAAGGACAACATCCTCTTTGGGTACCCGTACGACGAGGTGCGGTACAAGCAGGTAATCGAGTGCTGTGCGTTGCAGCCGGACTTGGACGTCCTCGAGGACGGGGACGCCACCGAGATCGGCGCCCGTGGTGTGAATTTGTCTGGTGGACAGAAAGCACGGTTCGTTGTTGATAATTACCTGTGTCTTCCCTTGGCTAACATCAATTCGAGGGTGGCCTTGGCTCGAGCGGTATATGTGCGAACCAAATTCGTTCTCCTCGACGACCCGCTCAGCGCTGTGGTACGTTCCTTCTTCCCAGTGTTTTATTTTATTCAACATCAGCATTTGGATTATAGGACAGTCATACTGCTCGTCTATTATTCGACAAGCTCTTGCGTGGCCCTCTTTTCGCGCACAGGACCGTGGTAAGTCCCACCAACCTTACTGTGATTACCCTCCACACCAACGCTCATCTCCTAGATTCTCGTTACGCACCACGTCGATCTCGTTCTTTCCGGCGCACACTACCTCGTTCGGATGCTGGATGGCCGCATCGACGTTCAGGGTACTGTGGAGGACCTCCGAACCCAGGGAGTTCTCGATGAGATCAAGCACGATGCTGCCGCGGAAGCTAAAGCCGAGGAGCCCGTCGCGGCTCTCGAGGACGATGGTGCGAATCTCGACGACCCTGATGCGGCGAAACCCACGAAGCCGCGTAAACTCGTCAAGGACGAGCATCGTACTATCGGCGGCGTAAAATGGACCATCTACAATAGCTACCTCAAGGCATCGTCCTATCAGGTTTGGGCCTTCTTGCTGTTCGCAGTGCTTGTAGGGCAAGTTCTGAGCGTCGGCGAGAAGTTGTGGATCAAGGTACGATTTCAATCCTTCCGGATCATCACCCAGGACTAAAACGTCTGGATGTAGACTTGGGGCTCGGCGTACGAGAAGAATGCCACCCTGACGCACTTTTCCTACCAATCCTTCGCGACGCTGAATCCAGAATATCCCATTGATGGGTCCTTCAACTTTGCGCAGGTCGAATCACGCTTCCGATCGACGTCGGGCTTGTTCAATGTTCAGTGGCCCAGCGCTGTGGAACACCCGCTATTTTATGTTGGCGTTTACGCTGCGATTGGATTAACGACAGCGTTTGTCGGACTTTGCTCGGTGGCGGCGCAGTATACTGGTGCCTTGAGAGCCTCGCGCCTGCTCTTCAAGTAAGTATTCAACAAGACCATCTTCATTCGCTGACGGCATGTTGCAGGCAACTCCTTGTCTCTGTTGTCCGAGCGACGTTCCGGTACCTCGTTTTCGTCAACTCAACTCCGTGGCATTTTCTAATTAACTGTTTCGTCCAGTTTCCATGATACCACGCCTCTTGGGCGCATGCTGAACCGTTTCGGATCAGACATGGACAAAATCGATTCCGATTTGGCAGGGTCGCTTCAAACCGTCAATTCATCATTGGCAGGATTTTTCGCATCCGTCATCACGATCACGTGAGTGGACCCCAACTTTCCGTTATCCTTGTTTACGCGTCGTGTAGTGTCGTTTTCCCCGGATTCCTGTTCCCAGCGGTGTTCCTAGGCTACGTATACTATCGCCTTGCGATTGGTTATCTCAATACCGGGCGTGATCTGAGACGGATGGAGAGCAATTCGCGCTCTCCCATTTACTCGGACTTTGGTGAACTGCTGGAGGGTATTGTGACCGTCAGAGCTTTTTCGGCGGAGAATCGCTTTTTAGACGGCCTTCATCAAAGAGCTACGAAATCGTCAAAATACTGGTACTCCTTCTGGTGTGCTTTCTCATTCGATAATGATCTACGACGTCTACTGAAACGCTTCCCAGGATGACCAATCGTTGGCTGCTTCTTAACTTTGACTGTCTTGGTACGGAGTCTGATGACCTCACGATGGTTCATGATTAACCTTTCGCTCGTTTGGCAGGTGGTCTGGTGAGTTCGAAGTTGATTAACAGTCGGTCTTCTGATTGTTCCAGGCGGTTTTTATCACCGCGTTATTCTCCATCACTTTCCTCGATAATGATGCCGGCCTCGCCGGTCTTGCCATGACGGTGAGTAGGAGTCTAGAGACCAAAGATATTTCTGACACGGTCACAGTCCGCCCTGACTTTCACTAACGCTGTGTATTGGGCGTGCAGAAATTGGACTGGGTTGGAAGTTGACCTGAAGTCCGTTTTTCTTCGTTTGCCACCGGCCTGTCTGACGTGGTCATTTTAGCTCCGTCGAGCGGGTAGTAGAATATCTCAAGCTGCCTCAGGAACCACCCGCGATCATTGAAAATTCTCGACCTCCGGCATATTGGCCGTCGAGTGCCAAAAATACCAGTCTCATTAGTGTCGAAAACCTGGTTGTAAAATACTCACCAGAACTGCCGGCGGTCTTGCAGGATATCTCGTTCACTTTGAAGGCGGGCGAGCGCATAGGGTTGATCGGACGAACAGGGAGTGGAAAGTCCACTCTTGCAATGAGCATTCTCCGTTTTGTAAGTGTCCTCTTCGGTATTGGAGCTGCATTCGCTTACATCGTTCCCCAGGTGGATCCTGCCGGTGGTCGAATCGTAATCGACGGCATAGATATCAGCACGATCGGGATCAACGGTACGTCGAATTTTTGCATCTTGTATTTTTTTGACTTATTTATCTCGTAGACCTCCGTTCGAGACTGGTAAGAGCATTGTTTTATGCGGTGGACTTGGTCGCTGATAACTACGATAGACATTTATTCCTCAAGATGCAACGTTATTCTCCGGCACGTTAAGAGACAATTTGGATCCTTTCGGTGAGCCGAGAATGTATTTCACCATATCCAGTCGAGCTTAAGTATTGGCAGGGGATCACGACGACGCCGCCTGCATGGACGTGCTTCACCGGGTCCATATGATAAGTGACAGTCCATCCGCATCGCGTGGGCCCTCCCGCGGCCAGTCGGCCGCCGCGTCACCTAGTTCCTCCAGACCGCCGTCCATCAGCGAGAGCACAACCAATGCTTCGCTCTTCACTGATGTCGACGCCAAGACCACAGTCTCCCTTGATACTCAAGTGTCGGCGGGTGGGACGAATTTCTCTCAAGGGCAGCGCCAACTGATCGCGATGGCTCGAGCGTTGCTTCGCCGGAGCTCTGTGGTCGTGATGGACGAGGCAACCAGCAGCGTGGATTTTGCGACGGATGCTAAAATTCAAAAGGCGATCCGCGAAGAGTTCACAGACTCTCTGCTCATCACCGGTGCGCATTTTCCCTCCCTACGCCGCATGCATTATCTTACTCTCGTCGTTTTCAGTCGCCCACCGTCTCAAAACGATCATTGACTACGACAGGCTTGTCGTTCTCGACCACGGCAAGGTCGCAGAATTTGACACCCCCTACACCTTGATCCAGAAAGAAGATGGTTTGTTTCGGAGTATGTGTTTGAAGAGTGGATCGTTTGGAGAATTAGAAGCTGCTGCTCGTGCGAAAGCCGGGGAACAAGTAGAGGCTTGGTGATGAGCCAAATAATTTGGAAGGCTGGACAGGACAAGTGGCTGGTCCCATAAGCGGCGTAATCTTTTCGATAATATCATCACATTTCCTTTCGATCAGAAGTCGTTCTCCGTAATAGTAACGCCGCCAAATTCTGATGTTCAAAATTGGATCTATCCCGCCCGTTGAGGAGTTGGACATCTCGAAGATGGCTCCCAGATCGAACTTCATCAGCAGTCACCGATGAGATCTAGTATCCAAATCTGTGCAATGTGCTGCGGTTGCTGAGACAGTACGATGCGCGCTTTGTCCTAACTATGGAGATTTACAGTCGCTTCATAGACAAGGGCAGATGATCTCCTACCGAAGTCGTCAGTCGTTGCAACGGCCTCGAAGTTTCGAGCCCTGGTTACAACCGTTTCCGAGTCCTATCCTGTTCAGACGCCCTACGTCAGGGGTTTGTATTTGAGCGAAGATACTGAGAATATGCAGAGCCCAGATTCTCAGTCATATTACTGACTCGGTGGCTGCCAAACGGACATTACACGCAGCCCAATTGAGCCACAAAAAATCGAAGGAACGAAGAGAAGAGGATGGCGAGGTGCGGAAGACGGCGAAACCTGATACACCCAAGGTACAAGGCAGCGGTACCGGTCCAAATGCCCCTATGAAAAAAGGTCTAGGTTCTCGTACTCGGGGTCAGCAGATTCGGGGAAACCTACGCTCCGCAAGCAAATGATCACTTACGATTGGGGTCCAGAATATTCGGACCATGACTGGTACGGCCCCCTCGTAGTGGAGATCCTCGTGCAGTCATTACCGGATCTTGGATTCAGCTTGTCAGATGCCCTCCGCCTATTCGAGATCGTATATGTAGTGACCGGAACGATGTCATTTCCCAGGAATATTTCGGCGCGTTGACCGCAGTTTGGGATGATGCAACAGTGCAGGAAGCCTTGCACCGCGGGGAAGAGATTTGCCTTCCAGACAAGGACAAGGTATCAAGTTATACATTAGTCGTTCGACGATGAGTCTGTCCTACTTCTGTGCCGACCTTCCCCGGATTTTCGCCCCTTCGTACCTTCCAACGCGACAATATCGATTTGCCTTATCGGCTTATAAGATAAACCAATCTTATAAGGCATTATAATACACATGGAAACATCTTGGTCGCATACCCTCCTCCTGGGCCGAGAAATCCACCTATCATCGGATTCTACCTCATCGACATTGAACATTATCCCGTCGCACAGGGCTGAATTATAGCCCTCCTGTTTAACCGGCGCATTTCATTCCTATGCCAAGCTGTATCTGACTCCGCCCGCATCCTCGCTACCCTGCACGTCTATGCAACTTTGGCAAGTGGTTTCAATCGGAACTCGGGGCACTGTCGTTCTCAAGTATGTATTGAACCTTCCTCTCATATTTGTGGGTGGCCCAGGATGAACTCATGAGACTCTCGCAAGATATCTGTGCAAGGCATTCCGCCCGCGGATCGATCTTGTTCGCATGGACGAATATCCTGCCAGTGGCAAGTCCAGGACGGACACACACGACTTGCAATTTGTGCCTTGAATGGCCATCAAATCTTGCTGCACAGGCGCAAGCCATTTTAGCAAGCCAAAAATGTTACTCTCAAGCTACGAACATCGTTGCCCACACGGTCTGCACGTACCCGCCCATTAACAGCGTCATTACCCAATTTTATGCGTGTACGCGCATCTCCACAGTGTCGCCTCGATTTTACCTACTCGTCCAGTCGCTTTGTTCCCATCTGTCGCAGCCGCACTCACTCGGGCCGCACCTTGAAGTCCTTCACTCGTGCCGCAACTTGAACACGCGCTCGCCGATGGGCTGCCCGAGCACATGCCGCCGGACATACTCGTTCCGAAACACGCCCTGGGGATCGACCTCGCTAATCACGCGCACAAAGTCGTCGAAGTGCGGGTAGAGGCGGCGCAGCGCGTCCGGCGCAAAGTGGTGCGCCTTGGCCCAGTGCGGGCGGCCGCCGTGGCGCGCGACGATTGTCTCGAAGCCCGCGAAGAAGCGGCGGTAGGGCACGTTGAGGCCGTACGGTCTGCCAATCAATTTCATCAGCACGAAGCTGAATTTTAAACGCAGAGAAGGGGATACAGGGGAGGAAAAGAGGAGAGAAGACGCACTTGTACTGTGCGATGCCGATCCAGCACGTCTCTTGCGCGTAGCTCGGGCTCAGCCAGATATCGTCTGGTGCGGAGAAGCGGATCTCGAACGGGAAGTGCGGACGGATCCCGTTGGGATCGGCTGCCTCCGCGTCCATCCAGTCGTGAAGCTCGCGCAGACACGCCAGTGCGTTTTTGAACGGGATCGCCCACTCGGTCGTATGTTGCGGGTACTGCGCATATGCCGCGCGTCAGCGGATCAGTCGGCGATAGATAGGCAACACGGCACGTACCCGGCACTCGACGTTGAATATCGTGTAGCTGTCGTCGACGAGCGTAACGTTCCCGCTCGAGAGCCACGCCACAAAGCGGCCCGTAAGGGTGTTGACGTACTGGAAGTATCGGCCCACGAAGAGGAAGAACTGGACCACGTGGAACGCGAGCAGGGAGCTCCAGAACCACGGTATCGGTGGCCGCTTCGCCTGGAGATGATCGTCAGCGGGGCCATGCAGCGAGAAGGCGGAATGGATGGGGCACCTCGCGGGTGCGGTTGACCACGCTGCACTTGACCGTGTGCGTCGCGGCAATCCACCAGAAGCGGACATGCTCGGCCGAGCGCACAATCTCGTCGAGGTGCGCGATCAGGTCCTCGAACGTGCGCGAGCACTGCACATCCTTGAGAAGGAACACGCGCTCGACCTGGAGCTGCACCGCCAAGATGATCCCGGTGCTTCCGAGGCCGCAGAGCGTGGCGATAAACAGGTCCTTGCGCTCGTGCCGCGAGCAGGTCGCCCGCGAACCGTCGGCGAGGAGGAGCGTGAGCGCCAACACATCCGACGACATGACCGGGTAGGTGATCCCGGACCCATGGCTCGCGGTCGCGACGATGCCGCCCAGAGTCTGGTCCGATATCGACCCGAGGTTGCGCATCGCGAGTCCGTGCTTTCCGAGCTCGGCGTGGAGATCCGTGAGGGTTATACCGGCCTGTACCAACACGGAGAGCTTTTCGTGGTTCACCTGTCGAGGACCATGGTCAATGCGACGCTACACACCAACCGAAGCCACGCACCTCAAGCAACTTGTTCAGCTTCGTCATCTTCAACATCAAGTCGTCCGTGCATGCAAGGTCACTGGGACTGTGCCCAACGCCCACCGCCCGTAACACCCGGCCTTCTCTCCGTGCGAATTCCAGGACTAGCTCGCAATGGTGCTCATTTTCCGGCTCGAAAATGGCGAGCGGGTGGCAGTGATACGTGAGCCCCCAGTTGACGAATTTTGCCCTAGGAGAGGCTGAGGGGATGGTGATTGAGGCAAGGATAGCGTCCAGTTCTTGACGCTGGAGCTCCGCCGTGGTGGTCGTGGCCATCCCGGGTGATAAGACGATTTTTCCATGCGATCGATGGCGTATTGGTGAGCACACCCGGTTCTTCCGATTGCGTGACTTGCCGGTCATGTGATGCTATCAAGCAAATTTCCTGGTCGATCTTCCACAATCATAATGCAAAAAAGCCCCAGAAGATCCAACAGGACCGCGAGAAGGTTCGAAATGCTTCGTGAAGAAAATTTCCAGGAGTTCGGAACCAGAAAATGTAGGTGCGCCATAGGGCCGGACTGAGACTCCACATTCAGCCCCCACGAACGCCGCAGTCCGGGAGAGCGGCGTGGAGAGAGTTGTGGGAGAGTAATGCATGTGTGAAATGTCCATGGGCGTTGACATTCCAGGCCCGTAAACCGAAAGCGTCCCAAGGAAAGAAATTCAAGTAAGTATGACCGCCCCGTAGAAACCCTTGCAAAAGAAATCAACAAGACGAAAACGGTTTCCCTGGGTGCATGGAAGCGGTAAGGGAGCGAAGAGCCCCGGACTAGGCGACCTGAGTAAATGCCAATAACAGGACCCCATAGAACGGTACAGGATGGAGCACATGCGTGGGCGCCACAACTTTCCATAAGCCGCTAAGCAGCGCACATCGCACCCCGATGTCGCCGCGTGTCTGCGAGCATCGCAGCCAGAAGAAGGAACGAGGAATGGAGGGGGCAGATAAGAAGGACTCGGAGGAAAGTCACGCAACGTTTACGTCGCTTTTACGTGTTTTAAACTGCCAAAATCGCGTGACGGCTGGGAATTCATTTCCGGTTCAGTTTCTTTTGGGTTAGAACCGTTATGGCACTGCTATCCCGTCAAATCATTGCCCTGATATCAGGTTGCGAAAATATGTATTGAGTTCTGGCTTCGAAAGGCATTCGAATTGGAGTAGAAATTCTAAGGGAGCGCCCTGATATTTGATCATGAGTCGTGGCGCATTAACGAAAGGAAAAAATTGTGGCGTAATGTTTTTTGGGTACGATCGAAACACTTTCGCGGCCTGAGGCAATAGGATTGGAAATCCTTGGGTCTTCTCCTCTCGGACCGCATTCCCCCTATCTGGCGCATCATAACACTGGCGCATCAATGATATCCGCCATCACTGATGCAGAAGTGGCATGATTGCGACGAATCCGCCATATATTCGTGATACCCACCGTGACTATTTATTGAATACGTGAAGGCATGGATACGAGGACGCAGAGTCCGGCGTCCGAGCCCGCCAATGCCGAAAAACGGTCTGAACTACCCTGATAAAAAAATGGGCCGCGTCTATAACTAAGGGCCAGAGAATCCTGTAGTATAAATGGAGTCCGGCACGGCCGCACAGTCTAATTTGCGTTAGGACGAAGGTTACTGCCTCGCGGCAGATCCACCCATAACACGGCGACCATTTCAGTAGTACTGCATGCGGTAAATGCATCAGTTCACTAGGATACAGCGAATAGGGAGGACACGCACCACAACCCGTGGCGCCTTCCCTCGTCGGGGTACAATAATAACGCCCTGCGACCTCGGCGCCTGCGCGGGCGACGGCGGCGGCGATATAATGTACGTCGGTGATCGGTGATGGTGGTGCGTGTGGTGCGTGTGATGCGACGCTGCCGACGACCGGTACGACGGGTGCAATTGGTGCGTCGGTGCGTGCGTCGACGGCGAGTTCTCGGACGTGCGCTGTGTCCCTGCTTGCGAGATCGATTGGGACGGATGTACCGTCGATGCCGCCGCACGGGAGCCGCCCTGGGACGGCGTCGGGTATATCTGGGACCGCAGCGCAGACGGGGGCGGGCGCGACGGCGCATGGGACTGCCGGTAGGTCTGCTGGGCCATTGGCCCGCGGGAGAACTGCATCATCGGCGGCCGACGGGAGCCAGCGTGGGAAGGGCCATGCGGATGTGCCCGCACAGTAGCACCGCTTCCGGTGTTCGAGCGCGGGGTGAACGGCGACTTGAGCTGCGGCGCGCTCTCTGTGTTGTGGACCCATTTCGCGATGCGGTTCTGGGTCGCCATGTAGCGCCGGCGGCCTTCTTCAGAGTAGTCGTATTCTGTCATGGTGAACTGACGGCAGAGGGACGGGGTATGAGCTAGTAGCCAGAGAGGGAGCGGGAGACAGCCCACAGGGATGAGCTGAGAGCAACCTCGCTCTTATATATGGACCACGAAAGTGGGGGGCAGGGCGTCGTCTGGCGATTGCCAAAGTAACGGGGGATTGCGCTGGAAACGAGGCTGTAGCCTGGAGAACTGGAGAAAGAGTTGAAAGGAGGGGGCCCGTTATATACCCTGCGCGGATTTCAGGGCCGGCGGACGTCCCTAGGCATTGCCAGTGGGAGAATAATGGGGGACAAGGAAGACGGAGGAAGATCTTCCATCAAGCCGCCAATCTTGGAACGTTGCGCGATAGCTCCATTGGGACGGCCTCGCTGCCAAGCTCATCCTAGAAACAGCGGCACAGAGAATAATGGATGTTACAAGGAAAGCTCATCGAGAGACGATTATATTCAATGCAGCTGCTTGTGGAAGGAAAATAGTTTTTTTCTGAGCCGACAATTTCACACTTACTTCCGACAATGAATCGGCAAACAGCTGGGTAACAGTATCGAGCAACTGCGAGCGCAGCTTCGGCACAGCATGGTACCATCATACACCTTGATGTCGGTCAACGGTTCTTTGTATCATACACCTCGCTACAGTTCCAATGAACGACGGCGCTTACACGACGGCGCCACACATACCTGCTGGAATTGTGCCTTGTCGACACCTTACACGGCATCGGGAGGGACACCCCGGATACCAATGCGACGCCCACCCAGCATCCTCACCAAGTTCCTGATTTCGACTCGGAGTGAAATCGGGCGGGAGTACAGTGGTACAGTAGTGCTGCGGAGTTACGGCGTTACACCCGTGGGTTCAAAATGGAACGACGTCGACAGCATCGTGGTTCATGACAGCAGGTGGGTCCTAGACTCTTAGCTCGCCCACACCCTTCGAGGCGCAGTGATGACAGACGCCACCCAGACAGCCTGAGCCTCGGCGGATTTCGGAGAACTGCGGGACTCGGTCCGGGCGTGCGGATCAGTAAGTATTCCGAGATTCGCCGACAGTCGGAAGTCTTTTGCTTCTTCCCGGAAATTCACTAGTCAACAGTGAACCATAATTGAATGCTGCCCAAATAACGATCCAATACAGGGAAACTACTTTTCGACCATCTCCAATATTTCCAGGACTTCTTGTCTTCGAGGGGCACGGGATTCGTCGCCGCGAAAGGGTCCAAAAGACTGTGTTCCGCCAATTGATTAGTCTCTCGTAGACAGACGCTTCAACAAAATCGGCCTCGTACCTCGGCTTGTTGAAGTCTGTTAGTTACTGCGGGGGTCCGATCGGGTCAGAATCTTATTATGTAAACTTTTCCCAAGTAAAAACGCTCGCCGACAATAAAACTCAGCTTTCTTGCCAGATTACCCTCTCACTAGATATTTCTGACCTATAACTTAGTTTTGGGAAAATCCCAGATTTTTTCTGCGTGCATTGGGGCCGTGTGGAATATTTTTATTCACGTCGGCCGATGGATCACGGGATTATCGGCGGTCGCTCGAAACCACCATTCACGGTCAATTCTCGACATTCTGAAGAGATGGAGTGCACAGGGATGGATATAGGACCCATTCTGAGCACTCAATTTATGCAAAGACAAGTTGAGTCTGAACCGGCGCTTGCATGGAAATTGAAACTCCGATGTTTATGTAATAAGATCCTGACCCAATCGGACCCCCGCGGTAACAACAAGACTACCAATTGATCGAACTTCTCGCGGCTAACACCGACGTCTGCCAATTTCGTCGGCATGTCCAACGCCTGGACCAATACCGTCAAAATATCTCCAAGATCAGCGACACCTTCCTTCAAGCCTTCCCTCTCGGCCAAATTCCGCATTGCTGGGATTCCCCAGAGAACCGACCTGGCGATCCAGGTTCGCTCTGTGCCGGGCATTGTACTTACAGACGGCGGCAAGGAGAATCCCGCTTGTCTCCCCGTGACCGACACCCAGTGGGCCAAGCATATGCCCGATTGCATGAGGGCCGCCAGGCGGTGTGTAAACTCTGGCAATGGCAGAAATGGCGTTGATTGACGCCATTTGGCAGAGCAGCCGCTTCAACATCCACCTTGGTCTCCTTGTCCGCCTTGCATCTCAACAAGACCGACGAGTTGCTGGAGCCGAGTCTTCGAGTGCATCTCGGTAACCTCGTTGGAGTACAACGAGCAGATTCCTTCCACACTGATCCACGGCGCGGAACCCCGACTAGAGGAGCACACCGATCGGTGTGAACGCGGTGACGAATTCCGCATCGAGAATTACGAGGCGGATGGCGGGCGTGTCCGTGATAAATTGATACTTGATGTTGTCGCGGTCGTCGGTCGCCCCGGCCGGTGAGGTGAATTCCCCGCCCGATAGGGTAGTAGCGACACAGATGACTGGGACTGTAGGTGGTTTCGCAGGTGGTAGAGCCCCAACCGTTTTTCCTCTGGGGAGTTTAAGGAAGTCAGCAGATTGTGTGACATCGTTAGCCTAGCGAGGGCCTGTCGGTAGATGCTGGTTGCTAAGTCAGTCCGGCGATTTAGAAACGGAGACTCACCAGTGCGACCAATTTGGATGCATCCGACAGGCTTCCGCCGCCGAGTGTCACGATAAGGTCCACATCAAGTTTCCTACAATCCTTCGCGAAGGAAAATCACATCGCCGAAATATGTGTTGGGCCTCAAACCGGATGTAACTCCCACGACTTTGTTCCCCAACGCTTCTTGTAGGTCCTTAAGGCCGGTGGAGGATCGAGCAACGGTGCCCAAGGAGATAATCAAAATGCGCTTCGCGTGGAAGGTATCCTCGGCGTGTTTGGCGCACGCGTCACCCAAGCGTAGGCCGTAAGAAATGTAGCAATTATTGTATACGCTTCCCAGGGGGTGTTTCGCTCGTGAGATGGGAAGGCTCCGGGATAGGGTGGGACGGCGGGGCGGAAAGTTTCTTGGGGAGACATGGGATGACGATGGTACTACGCAAGGTCCCGCACTTTTATACACCTTGAATAGTGCCATGACATCAGACGAGGCAGTGTTATCTCTCTCCTCATGGAGTCTTCGCTCGTAGGATTTGGCGAAATAAGATCCCCTGTCCCACTGTGTCCGCAATCTCCGAATCGCCGAAAGAGGCGTGTTGCGGATAGAACACCGATTAGTACTCCAAGCTATGCTTGCGCTCCGTCTCGGAGCGGCGCCGACCAAGACGTAACTCGAACTTACTAATTCCAGTACTACTTAAATGAAAGATATCTTCCAGCGAAATCCTGACTTCGATTGCCTCCGCCAGTAAGAAAATCGTGGTCCCACGGGTAATCAGGACCAGACAAGTGTATTCATCCATCACGAATTATCGGTACAGGAATCTCATTCAACGTCAGTAAAACGTGACCTGTGTTCAAAAGCGCAGTTCATATCCTCACGGCCTACTAGCCCGAACCCGTTCTCCATACACCACTTCTGCGC
This sequence comes from Mycena maculata, assembly GCA_029448575.1. Classification (NCBI taxonomy): domain Eukaryota; kingdom Fungi; phylum Basidiomycota; class Agaricomycetes; order Agaricales; family Mycenaceae; genus Mycena; species Mycena maculata. The sequence goes on along the minus strand of JARJLG010000038.1, from coordinate 162,301 downwards.
ATCTGCCTGGGCATCATAGCTGAATTGGCGGTGGTTTTTCTTTCGATCGGCCCAGACGTTCGCGTTTCCCTCTGCGTCGCCGCTGTGCTTATATCCGCGCTCATGGGCCAATGCTACCTCCATCGCAGCACGCATACTGTCATCGCGAGCGCGCTGTAATTCCCCATCCTCCAGGTGGAATATGTGGTGGTTCGCGCGGGCGGCTAGTTGCGTTTCCTTCGTTCTAGGGGAACGGATGGTCTGATATGCGGACAAGAGAGTCTGAAGCTGGGCAGGATGCGTGAGGTACGCAAGGAGCGTCCCCAGGACGGCCGCGTCCTCAACCTATACACTCCGAATTTCAACGAGGGCAAAGTGTCCATGTCACGGTGACCTCACCGCCATCGCTGATCCCTGCGCACGGGAGGGCTGAATTGGTCGCTCAGTCGCAGAAAGGAGATAATTTAAAATGAAACGAACTAGAGTGGGATGACACGCGTCACCCAAGAGAACGACCTTGCCATCGAAATGTATCCATTTCTCGAGTGGTTCGCGATACATTAACGGCAGAACGTAGGTTTTCGGTATAAGCCTAAGAAGCTTCTGAATCCTTAAAATGGTGGTTCAGGATATGTGGCAGATACAATATTCTCGTAACCGACCGGGGCTCCCAATCCGCAAAGTCCGACCGCATCTGCATAACGGAGCCTTGGGTCATGTATGATTCCTTCTGGCCGCCGTTCGGGTGTACTGCGACAAGATTATACTCGGTGCCGCCGCGCTATGTAAGTCCAATATGGCCAGAATTTCATGTAGCGAAGAATTGAACCACATACAATGCAGTACCCGATGATATGTTTGGCTTTTCAACGCCAGGCTCAGCTTCGAACCGACAATTCAATTTCAAGCCAAGTCCAAACGTACCTGGGCCCATCCAGCTGATCATCTCACCACTCTCCACCAAAGACTTGAGATCGTCGTCCTCCAACATTGCCGCAGTCGGGATGACAGCGCGGTATGCAGAGTCCCCGGTATGTATCGGCGCTTTGGTGGGCCCACCGACCACGGTCTCACGGACGACGCTCTTGATGCCGTCGGCGCCTATGATGAGGTCTCCGTTGAGACATTCCCCGTTTTCCAGTGTTACTTGAGCTACTCGCGGATCGATGTCAAGGACTTTGCTATTGAGGCGGAGCGTCATGTATGGCGCGGCCAGTCCGTGGAGGATGTCAAGTAAATCGGCTCTCTGAAATGTAAGGTGTCAGGCACGGCGAATACGGAGGGTAAATCAAAGGTACGTGAATATGATAATAGGGTGCGCCGTGGTCGTCCTCCATTGCTTGACCCCATTTGGTCCACCCGACTCTTTCACCATTCGAATCTGAACGAGTCTGTGAGCGTTAAAACGGCGTGAATGCAGAAGTACGGGCATCGGAGGAAAGTGATTGCCTGGGGTTTGGTGGCCAGTTTCTCCAGCTGCGGTCCGAGGCCCCAGCGAATAAGCAATCGACTCAGGTTAGGTCCGACCTACGGAGGTGAATAACTGGGGGGCTTCAGAACCTTGATGCGCACCTGAATTCCAGCACCGACGTCTGCGATTTCTGATGCCCGCTCAAGGACGGTGACTTTGTGACCGAGTCTCCCGAGACAATAAGCTGCAGACAGGCCTCCAATTCCGCAGCCGACGACCAGAATTCGGAGTAGAATCCTCGGATCCCCAGCCAGACGTGGCTGTACCGGGCTAGGGTCCGTATGTGGCCAAGAATCGTCCTGCGCAGATCTACTGTTCCGCTCCGCGGTCGTTAGCGCGCCATTCATGTTTGGAAGAGGATGCGGCAAGAGGGCTCGAGGGGAGTGAGAAGACAGTCGCGGAAGATGGATCCCAGAGTCGCTGATGGGGACACGGTGGACTGTCGGACGACACTGGCACTGATGATCAGAAGATACTTCTCGACCCAGGGTAACTTGCCTCCTCCGAAAATAGGACACTTTAATGTGCGCAGACGTAGCTTTGTGCACAGAGAGCGGTGGACTAGCCACATCTGGACCGGCTATACGACATACTTACCAGAGAATCGACTCAGCAGCCTCAGCTGGCTAATGCGGGCATCCACGCCGGCGATTCCGCAAAGACTCCATTCTCCGCATTGTGGTGAAATGTTGGAATGGAGATTGGCCGGCGCCCAATGCCTCGGTGTCAGGTGTAAGGAACAGGTGATGGTAGCTCCGACAAACCCTAACCCAAGGAATAATTTATCTCCAATGGGCTATGTGCCGCAAGTTCGATTATGCTTCGATGCAGAACCATTTGAGTAAGCCTACTGGTGTCCATGTCCCTGGACAAGAATTTCAACACTCATTCCGTTGCGCTAAATATCGACCAAAAATTGGCCTCAAACATGATTCAGGGAGAATGCTAGCAGTCCATTACGTTCCTTGCCCTGGATTTCAAAAACTATTCCCTGTGGGGCTTGATTAGTCCAAGGCACAGGATGATTACGCCAAAGTGCTAGTACCATCATCGGAACTTAAAGTACTAAGCCCATTCCGGCCCAGACCAACACCCACCCACTGACTTTTTTAAATGCCGAGATATCGGTACATACGCAAGCACAAGCCTGAGGCAAACCCTGTCTCGGTGACCCAGATGTTCGGTAGCCATCCCGGCATGCATGATCCATGCCACGCGAGTTGCGGCTAAAATGATGGAGGGAATGGCCAGAACGTCTGGGGCATTTGGCGGCCTTTGCCCCCTATGGCGTGACAAGCCTTTCCTCCCTTCCTGCTTGCGCCTGGACAGCTGGTCCAGCTGACTTTCGAGCATCCTCCGATGACCTGTCCGATTTTTCCGGATTTTTCTGGTGCTTTCTGGCCCACCATAGACGGTTGAAAACCGCCATGTTCTTGGGCAGCTCAAGTCATTTGAACTCAATTGAGCTCTTTTCATTCAGGAAAAAATTGGAATTCTGCCAGATACATATTACGACTAAGTCTAAGTGATTTGAGGCACTTTTGGAGTGTTATAAGGCCCACAGTACACGGTATTGAGGTTTGCGTAATAGCCCAGTGCGTGACACCATCCATGGGGGTAACAATATACCAATAGCCCCAGTGATCAGCGTCCATCATTTTTCTTATCTGAGCTTGCGTGGCGCGGGTCACAACAGAACATCTGGGTTACCGAAACAGGGCAACCCAGACTTCACCACAATATCTGCAAAAAAATGGAATCATGGGGCATAACCAATGAATTGTTCAGAATCAATACTGTTCTTTCCCAGACAGCTTGCACACGAGAGAAGTGGCATAAAAAGTGATCATGATACCTGAGGAGCACTATTCATAACTACCACTGAAACACTGACTATCTGAACAAGGGTGAATGTAGCAGAATGTATATCAATACCAGAAGCACTAACACACACTAAACCAACACTAAACACAAATCCTAACAATAAACAGGCAAGTACGAGGTTCCAACCAAATATTAGGTTGATGTTTGGACTAAAACTATGCAATAGTTACTTTCGAGTACTGTTGTCAAGACTTGTGACTCAGCCTCCCCAAGTTGACTTTCGAAGTCGACTTGAACCGAGTCGAAGTTGAGTCACGAGCGTGACTTGATGTGACTTGTGAGTCAACTTGAGTCAACTTGAGTGACTCAAGTTGGTGATTTTCTGGATGTTCCTTTTCATGAATAACAACGATTGGAATTGATTTTAAAAAATTTTCTTTGAAGAGATTTCACAAGTGTGATATGGCATGGCATTTATGACGCCGTGGCTTCATTTTGTGTTTCTATCCACTCTCTGAGCACGATTAAACCCAGAAAATTATCAGAAAATTATATGATGCTATATGAAAGGTCTGACTTGCATAATCGTAATGGGGACTTAGGCTCATGAAATAAATGTTATTTTATGTCAACTTTCATGAAGTTCAAGATATATGCACTCATATAGTATTCCTATTCGACACGGTGATCACTTTAGCCAATTTATCAAATATTACTCTTGACTTGAAGTCACTCCAAGTGATTTCACTAAGCAAAGTACTTTTGAGAAAGTATTGTTGACGATCTGATAGCTGATCTAGTGACTCAGATGAGGTCTAGAGATGGCCAAGAGGGTTTTATGTGACAGATAGGTGGAGTAAGTCCTGAGACTTTGTTATCTGTTCAGTGTTCTTGGTAGCCCTTATAATGTTCTGTGTTCTTACTTGGCTCACATCCCAAACTTGCCGGCTCATGCCCCATAACTTGCACTTATGAATACCACTGGTGTTATTCCGAAAAAAAATATCTGAGACTGTGGACAGCCTAAAGATTCAAGCCTAAACTCAGACTCCATATGGAAGGGCTCCTCACTTTCTGGGGTCTGTCTGGTTCAGTGCCTCCCTGGTTTTGCCCTCTCTATATACTGTACAGAGACTATTACATATGTGTGATTACTAAGCCATCCATATTCTACTTAATTAATTAGCCTGTAATCGGTATCAGCTTCATGTGTCCTGGCATTCCTATTTGCTACTTGTATCCTCCTAAATGTCTGTATAATGACTCCCTTTATATCCTTTTGATCAGGGGATTATATGTTCAGCTATCCCCTTAACCAGGGTAATTGGCCCATATCTTCCTCCGTAGTATGTGCCCTGACTTTTTGTATTAGCAATTGAACAGTATAGGTTAATACCTTTCCAATGATATCCCAGACGTCTTCAAATGACATTGAGGAACATGCAGTACATGTGTAATCCTGATCTGTGGCTTATTGGGTGTACTCATAGTATTCGGTCTAGATCTCAATCATGTGATTCATTGCATCGCGTTGAAGAAGCCAAAACTCATGCAACTAGGTGTTTTCCCTTCTGAATAAGGCTTCCAGTGTCCCAATAAATGCCAGAGGTGGATAGTATAATTCTCTCTTTGATAGTGAGCATTGTGTTTGCCCTCCCATGTATAGAGGGTGTTTCAGGATTTTGATATTTGAGCTTCAAGCCTTACAGCTACAGTCACCTCTGTCTCAACCCATACCCCTCGGTGGACTCCAAGAGCTATGGGTTATTGCAGAGTATGGGTTGCAACAGAGGTCATGTGGATGAAATATTTCAAAAAAGTTGGTCAAAGTGGAACATAATATATGCACACAGCCTTTGAAGCTTCTGAAACCAATATCTGAGCTCCACCTGGAGCTCAAATGGCTTGGAAAACATCACCACATCAAGGATCAGATCCATTGAGACGACTAAATCCATACCCACAGCTCTAAAATGATGTTTGGAACAAGTTTGCTGCCTTTGTTGGGTTTTAGAGCACTGAATGATGATATTGAACATCGGAATTTGATGAAATTCCTGCAGAAAATAGCAGAAATACAAGGGAACTTATGGGTTATGGGTCATCTAAAATGTATGGGGTATGGAGTAACAGAGAGTTATGGGTTTTTTGGTCAATTTGAGTGACATGGTGGACTTGAAAATCTATGGGGTTGGGCAGAGTATGGGTTATGACAGGTATGGATTAAGACAGAGGCGACTGTAATTGCAGTACCGAAGGTGCGAGCCAAAAATTTCTGTTTTTGCATATTTTCAAAGAATTACCCAGTTCCTCACTGGTTCACATGTAAACTAGATAGATCTACAAAGCTAATTCACGCACAATTAGTGATAGAAAGGAATTTGCGAAAATATTAGGTATTATCTGGTTCCGGGCTGTTTTTGCATCAAAAGCTGTCTAGCATGCTGAGGCAGCCGAGAACATGTCCCAGCAGCCTTAGTAACATTTTAGGACGGACAACATTTATAGCTGCGTAAACATGGGATAGAGCCAGAAACACAGATAAATTATTTACAGTCCTTCTAGTTCCCTCAGATACATTTGCCAGTTTTGTCATTGAGAGATTTTGTAAAAATTATGTTTATCTAGGAATTTCATGTATTTCTGGCTCTATCACATGTTTCCTCCGCTTATAAGTGTTGTCCATCCTAAGATACTAGGCCGCTGGGACATATTCTTGGCATGCTAAACGGCTTTCGGTGCGAAAACAGCCCGGAACAAGATAATACCTAATGCATAATATTTTTATAAATACCTGCCTATCACTAATTGCATGTGACTTAGCTGAGTAGATTCATCCAGCATTCATGTTAATCTGTGAAGAACTGACCGAGATATTGGGAATTCATTGAAAATATGACAAAACGGGAAATTTTGATTCACGCCTTTGGTACAGTACTGAAATTAGCTGTAATCTCTGTTCCCAAATGAACCCAAGAGTACTGTTTCCTGGAATAATCCATAGGTAGCAGTGTTTTAGAATGATAGTCTCTGGGCTGCATGTTTGGAGCTCATGCCAACCACTGGATGAGTGCAGAATGGAATGCAGTCCCAAAATTTGAGGTTTAGCAAAATTCACTGGTAAATCTGTAGATAGTTTAGAAGTTTATAGCTAACTGCAGTACCAAAGGCGTGAATGAGAAAATTACCGTTTTGGGCCAATTTCAATTTCCGCGTCCGATTTGCTCATATCTCGGTCAGCTCTTCAGGGATCAAGATGAAACATAGCTAGATAATTCGGGGTAATTCATCCGCAATTAGTGATAGAAAAATATCTGCAGAAATATTGCATTCTGCTCCTTTTGGCATGTGAGGATCCTTGAGCCATAGATTTTCCCATTTCTCTCTCAGTTCTGCATAGATTCAGATGAAACATAGCTAGATCTCTCAGAACAATCCATGCACAATTATGAAAAATATCTACGGAAATATGTCTGGTATGTTGGGCCATAAATTGGGGCTAGTGAGCCCAGATCTCCTCCACAGGAGACTAATATTTGGGAGGGAAGTATAAGGTGATGCCATGAAGCCATATTCATGAATATTTCCTTTCCTGCGCTTCCTGCCGTACCCAAACACTGATTTTTGTGCAGCCAGCATAGAATTGACCCAAACTGTCTGATTTTCAAGTCTTATGAAGCAGTAGAAACACCTTAGATGGTCATAGTGTACACCTCCACAGCATAATCCAATAATCTGTGCCAAAAATGCGTTGGACGCAATATGTCCATTCTCGGCCCCCATCAAGGTATTTTGATCCCATCAGTCACATCTTCTGTGTCCCAATTTGCGGCCACAAGCAGCGTCTTTCCCAGATAACATCCTGCAAAACTATACGCGGCTGTGTTATGAGCTTTTGAGCTGTTTGTTATGCTTCATTTGAGTAAGAATTGTTCAGTTACAGCTATTTGACCTGTATGCCGGCTATATAAATAGCCTTCAAACGAGGGAGGGAAGGCAGGGAGGTAACATATATATATTTTTGTCTCTATTACTTCACTTGTTACTTACATGAGTATACACTCACAAAAATTAGTCTCCTTTGGAGGAGATCTGGGCTCACTAGCCCCAATTTATGGCTCCAGGAGTCTCACATACCAGAAGAAGGAGAATACAATATTTCCGTGGATATGTTTTGATCAATAATTGTGTGTGGATTGTTCTGAGAGATCTAGCTATGTTTCATTTGAATCTATGCAGAACTGAGAGAGAAATAGGCAAATCTATGGTGGAGGAGAGAGCGAGCGAACGACGACAAAGAGATAGCTGACTTCAGAAAGGCAAATGGGACCCACGACATTGGGGTGCACAACATTTTGTCTTGAGAAGACTTGTTAGGTGTTTTGTCCCCTTTACCAAGGTGGTGTTTGGTGACACATTTGGTGCCAAATAACACGCTAGTAGGGGAGTCGTGGAGTCCCAAAGGGACTCTACGCGTTTTCCTCCTCCAGAGTAGCCCTCAGTCCATGTGCATCAGCTAAATACACTGAATTGTTTTGCAGGTTAAGACTGGTCCAAGATTAAGTTCTGTTCACTGTCCCTTATCACCTAGTGTATCACGCGTAGAAGCCTCGTCAAGGGCCAGGAATACTGTAAACCACTACCTTCTAGGTGCCCAAAAGCCGGTGTCATCCTAATGTGGACAGCCAACAGACGGAACAGAATTTTTGACGGATTAGGCTAGAGACAGAATGAATAAGACCCATGATTTTTTTCGAAATCCGAAGGTGCCAAGACCAGGACCCAAAGGGTTCCAGGTGCCGAAGCGTGGACTGTTCTGAGAGATCTAGCTATGTTTCATCTGAATCTAGGCAGAACTGAGAGGGAAATGGGCAAATCTACGGCTCAAGGAGCTTCACATGCCAGAAGAAGCAGAATGCAATATTTCCGCAGATATTTTTCTATCACTAATTGCAGATGAGTTATCCCGAATTGTCTAGCTATGTTTCATCTTGATCCCTAGATATGAGCAAAACGGACGCGAAAATCGAAATTGGCCCAAAACGGTAACTTTCTCGTTCACACCTTCAGTACTGCAATTAGCTGTAAATAACTTTGCACAGCCATGTATGTTATTCCCATGTCACGTGGCTGGTGCAGTGATAAGCATGCAAATTGCCAGCATGTGATATTTATCAATTTTAGTGTTCTTATTATACTTACCAAAGTATAACAAGTGCTTATCAGATATCTTGCCCACTAAGAGCCATAGCGAGGTCTGGACAGCTGGCCAAAGGCACATTGATGCAAGGTGTACCATAAAGATCAATTAAGTCACTGATACCCCGAAGGTCAAAGGCTTATTAGTACTTTCTCGAAACTGCGCGTCCAACCATTCAAACAAATTGGGATGTGTACAATGCATCATATATGAAGGACATAACACATTATCCATTCAGACCATAACCACATCAACAGGTGCATCAGGGAAACATTGGGAATTGTGTTTGTGGAAACATGGTCAAGTGAGGCATTCGGGCCAGACATCTGGACATAGCCAACAAACATTAGATGCCAGGGTGACAAGGGTGACATCAGGCAGAGATACAGGACAATCAGTCTATTAATTGTCATGGAGCCAAGCTGGTTAGCTTGGACAATCTCTACCGCAATTTATCCAGTCACACCATACTTGGCGCATCTGAAAATATCCAAATCCATCAAGATATGATGGCAACACCTTAAAACAGAAGAGTAGACATGTGGCTCTCTGGATAGAGCACTTATTGTAAATGAGTGTTTGTGGCATCAAATTTCCTTATAAGAGTGAAACCAAATCTCCATTTATGGGTGAAATCAGATGGAGATAAAGTGAAATCAGATAAGGGGATAATTGAATCAGGCGTGGGTTCAGTTTGTTTTATTGCTCAGTGGCCGGGGGCAGTATTTTTGCTGGATAAAATCATCTAAATTCACTAATTTGTTGTATTATTGACTTTGGAAGACTCTGAATTTTTATGTCCTATTCTGGTGGCTCAGTACTTAGAAAAGTGATATTTAGTTGTACAAAAACTTCTGGAGGATAGCATACTTAAAATATAGTTGAATGTATACAGAGGGATTCTTTGAATACTCCTTAGAGAGTCAGCCAATACAATGGAACTCACCACCCCACAGTTGAACCAATGTTCCCTGCACCGATGTGACATTGTCAACGAGGGCATCTCTATGCCTTCCCTTCATCATTAAGTCACCAACACCCAGATCCCACAGAATTGAGGGCCTTCGACATGGAAATAAGCCCATACGACCAGGTTCCTATTTTTTTGTGTTGTAGGATAGTGAGTACAAGCAAAGTTTCAATGTGTCCATGATTGTCTGAAATTCCCCATATTATAATGCTTATTGTCATAAATAAGCGAGATTCAATAACAAGACGACATATCCAGGCATGATTCGATGAGAATGAAAGACCCTAGGTTAAAATGCTTGTGAAGTGAACATAGTGATGCTCTCCTCAAACACCTGCCATGATTGCTACACTGTGTACCTGGGCTCCGTACTAAGTGAAGAATATACTCATATACTACGAGGATACTAGAAGGTTCAGCTCCTACCAATGTCAAGGTATCAACCTCAGTACTCTGTGACTTTTCCAGATGCAACACAACAGACCTGCTGCTGCAGAGCGGCACCAATTTAGCCCTACATTGACCCTGCAGCAAGGAGAACTTTCACAACAGTTGTTGCATATGAGGGCAATAAATCTCCCTTTTATTTCTTTTTCCTCTTTCCTTTTTCAGCATATTTTTTGCAGTTCTTTTGGGAACCCACAAACACCGTAACGGAGCCATTTACAGCCGTTTCTGAAAAGCTTGACACTCAAATTCTTTTTTGCTCGCAACCAACTTTTGGTTGAGTGCTAAAGATTACCTTGTTTGGTATTCTGATCAGTCATGTACTGCACTTGCGGTTGGCAATGCTCTCGCTGCCATTCATAGCCTACCTCAAAACTTGTCCTCAAAATATTCTGCTTGCCTGAAAAGTGTCCAGAACACTTACAGAAGATGTTTGGTGCTGGGCAAGAAAACATCTGGATTGCATATTTGACTGCAAGTTTGCATTTGTGGCCTCAGCTTCGTGTAGCTCAGCTAGCCCAAAGCAGTAATCCTTAGCCCTCCATCCAAAGTTGGTTGAGAGCAGAAAAATCACAAGTGTCAAGCTTTTTGGCAGCTGTAACTGTTTAACCAGATCTCTGGGTACATGTACCTTTGAATGGCCAGGTCCATTTATCTGTATATACCAAAGTAGACTGATTGTAGTATTTATTTCTTTTATCATGTGATGTACAATTGCTGTATAAATACTGGCAGGTTTCGAGTGGAAAGTCAGTGAATCCACCCCTTCTTTGCTAGACATATAGAGCATTGCTGGTATTGTTGCCGGAGGAAGTCTTATATTCATTCACGGTACCATTAGGAACTTGTTAGCTCTTTCTGTGATTCTCAGTCAATACATTGTTGGTTGTTAGATCATATCTGTTTGTGCCCAAACATTAAAGAAACTAGCATCCTATTGGGTCATATTAGGTCAGGCTTCTTAAAGATAAAAGGCATGAAATGTTAGCTGAATTGCATTGGTAGTTGCTTATGATATTTCTCTCAAATTGACAAATGAAGGTGTATAAAGGAATGGCATTGCAGACAAGGATCTACAATACTCCATGGTGATGTATATAATGACTACAGCGCTAGCCATGCACGCTCTACCTCTTTTGCAACAACTCCACCAGAAACCAGGGAACATTCAGCAGAAACCCATATACAGTGTGTTGTCAGAATGGGAGTGCACCCAGACAAAATACTGTGATGAGTGCCAGACCTAGCAACAGTATAATTAAACAAGCAGCGTACCTGTATATGGCTGCCGTACTCGATGGAGAGACCACCGCCTGACAGATGACATCAATCAAAGAGATCAAATAGGAACATGCACACTGGGAATCCACGAATTTCGTCCCAGCGGAAGTTGATTACGATTTGTTAAGTTTCATATCAGAAATCGGCGCTGACTCGAAACCTGGAGTTTCAATTGGTTTCAGTGCCACCGAATTGCTTCGGGGTTGCCATATATAGCAACCCCGAAGCATTTTGAATGCGGCTTCGGCTCCAGTTGATTCGCGATACGATACTTTCCAAATCGTAATCAACTTCCGACGGCCCGAAATTTGCAAAGTCCCGGTGTGATGGCAACGTAGCACCTCCATGAACAGTATCTGAAAGCAGCACAGGGATCCCATGAATCCAGTGAAGATGGTCCAATATCTATGGTACATCAGTATCAAGTGGGTGGGTGACAAGCTATTGACAAACATAGATATGGCCCACGCTGAAAGGAATCGTCAAAATCAGGTAGATTGTAGTCAATGGCAAGCATATATGTACTTGATTCATTTCATGAATATGCTGCGGTGAGGACGACTCTGGCTGGTACATAATTCCCCATGAAAAGATTATGCCATCTCTGGTAGGAAAATCAGTATGGGGGACACATTGGATGCAGTGTGGACCTGAGAAGTTCGACGATGAATGTGTTTATTTGGCAATTTCATGGTACATGGGGGCCGGCATCAGCTTCAGAGGAATTCACTGTGCCAACACAAAGGGACACAGGGCTATCTCCAGTCAATTCACACAGAGCTCCATGAGCCTTCTCGGTGTTTTTGGATCTACTCTTGGTTAATTTACCCCTCGGTTGAATTTCATCTAAACATTAACCCAAGATAGCCCAACTGAATTTCACCCGGACATAGTATTGGTAGATATTCATCCTATCGCGTATGTTGGAAAATGAATCAAAGAAGAATCCACCGGGTATAGGATGGAAGTGATATTTCAACCAATGGTTCGATGACAATCGTACTAAGATACGCCCTTAGTGATTTGAGCACCTGTAATTGTGTATTCCAGTGGCTGTACTTGTGGTTAACGATGACCTGGCGCAAATCCAGGAGAGTGATTCGGAGATTTGAACAGCAATGAATGCCAGGTTAAGGTATATCATCACCACTACTTGGGTCTGGATTTCTTTTTCTCTCTCTCGTCCCTGGAACCTTTTGGCTCCGGTTTTTTCCAAGAGCCTTTGGTATACTAGTGGTCTCCAGCTTTGTGAAAAAACCCGGGGGATACTGGGAGAGGAAGCATATGTGATTTGGTTACGAGTACTTATGTAATATGTTCTCGTTCTTTTCTAAAAGTTTACATGAGGGTTTTGCGAGCTGCTCAAATCATCAGTCCTACTTTTCCAGTAGAAGGAAAATAGTGGTGGTGTTGAAGGCCCTCTCAGAGATTCCATTAGTTTTTTGTGACTATATAGTGGCTGTGCTCACGGCTAATGCCAAGTGTACTTCTAAGGTCCTGAGATCGAACCTCGATGTGTACATTTTTTTCTATTCGCCTTTTTTTTTTCTATCATGCTCATGGCAAGAAGCATTAGGCTTGTTGGCAGCTCTCCTTTCTCTGTCTCTTTTTGTCTTCCTTTTGCTGTTCCTTTTTTCTATCTTTTTTTCAAGTTTATGCATAAAAAATTTCTGGTGCTCAAAATCTAGTCCCACAGGCTTCCTTGTGGATGTTGAAAGTCATTAGTAGACCTGTTGTGCAAGCTACAGTGTCCTATGAGGGAAAAAAGAGATGAAAAAGGGAAGGAAAAGGGAGTTACGGTGGGGGGTTTCATAGTAGCTCTTTTTTCTTCCCTTTTTGCTTGCCTTTTTTTGTGCTTTTCAATGGTTTGTGCACTTAGACATGATATTTTCCCCCTTTTCACTCTTTTTTACATAGCTAAACTGGAAAAGGGGAAAACAAAAAACAGGGCAAAAAACGATGGGAATGTAAAAAGGGCAGAAAAAAGGGAGTGAAAAAGGGCTACTGTGAATGAGCCTTGTTACCTCAAAATGTTCCAACCCTACCCAATCATGTACAATAATAGGGGTAGTCAGAGTAGACGATTCTGGAGTGATTATGGGCACCATTATGGACCACGATTATGAGTGATTTTAATCGTGGGATGATTACCATAAATCCAAATACGCAGAATCACTGAGAATTGTGTACAATCAGCTCTGGAGGTGATTATACAACAGTTATGCAATGATTAATTTACAATTTAAACATCAATAATTGTGCATAATCGGTGGCCATAAGTGCCTGCATAATCACTCCAACTCTGACTGCCCCTAATGAACACTAATGCTGCAAGGGGTGTCATGGGGAAAAAAAAAATCCCTGGGTCTTGTCAGCCTCCTGTGGTTTCTCATCCAGCCCTGCCCGAGTCCTCCTTTACGCTGCAACAAAAAGTTACCAGTACGATTCAATCCCTGCTGCTGTCAAAACTACACTGTTTGTTAGTTAGCAAGTACTGTGTCCTGTACTTACATCCCAATGTTCACGTGCCGGCCATGTTTGGAGTTGCATTCAAATTATTAAGGCGCACAACATGGAGGTAGGATCAACAGATTTACACATGAAACTCCATGACTTGGCGAGATGTGAGTGGATATGCATCACAACAGATATACTGACCTATTTGGCTTATAGCCTTGGATTAGATTTTGAAGGACATCAAACAAAAGGCAATTCTACTGCTGACCTTCTTCAGTCCGGAGGTCGTAGCCACGGACAAAAATGGGTTCCGGTGAGAAGTGAATGTGCAGGAAACACACCGCATCAAACAGATGGCCTAAATGTTTTCATTGAGTTGGCTGAGTGAGGGCGTACAATTATATCAACCTTGGTTTTGAGTCATCCAAAAAAGCAGTTGCATGTATGACCTTGGGCGTCTTTCTTTTTTGTGCAGCAGAACTCAGTTGTGCATCCAAATCTGGCAAAGTAAAAGCTGGCCTTCCAGATTGTCAAGGTTAACCAAGTATCTGCCATGTGGCAAGATATGCCCTGGGTCATAACCTGCTCAATCCGGGCTTGAAGGTTGATATGGTTGCGACCATGAGCCCAGGAGAGGTTCATTTCCTCTGTGATTGAATAAAGAGTTCAAACGAATTTGCACTGTTGTGCCCATGAGTGGAAGGCAGAGGAAAGAAATAGAAGGATGTCACTCTATGGCAGCATTGATAATGGTGTTCTCTATGCTGCCTGTTGCAGAAACATTCAATGACCAGAATGTTCAAAACCAAGCCAATAAGTTTGAATTTTCCATGTTGATTTGGCTCTCAATTGAAATTAAGACAGCTTGTAGGTGATCAGAGTAGTGTGTAACTTGGACGTCAAGATGTAGATGAGATTGCAGCCTGTCCCTGATACTCTACTATATAAAAAAATAAGTATGAGTTTTGCCGGGCTACGCCACGGCCCACGCCCCAAGTTGCCAGTCCATCAAACTCACATGTATTTATGAAAGTGTCTATGTTCTGGGATCCCACCTCAAACCGGATCTCCGGGAAATCCCTAGGCCTCCAGTGGACAACTTATAACACCTTATGCCTCCCCAGCATTTTTTTCTGGAGCGGGGGTCGCCGTGCGATCCAAAGCGTGACAAATTGATTTACTGTGATTCTTGGTGACAACTCCCCGTTTCCCTCCAGAATACGACAGCCCGACACCGGCAAGGTATTCTGAAGAGAAAGAAACAATGTATAAAATACAATGGTCCGCCCAGATTTTTCTGGGGATTGAGGTAGGAGCTCATGAAATGGACACCTTTCTCGACTTCGATGGACCGGCAACCGATAATCGCTTCCTTCCCTCGCATCTCTGAGGAACCTATATTTCTACACGACTAGTAAACGAAATGATCCCGGAGAAAATCGAAGGGATAGAGCTACTGACCCAAAAGAGAAAGTCGAAATCAAGATCCATTGTGCAAAGCCAGACCCATTTGGCGAATTCGAAATAGCACAGAAAGGAAATTAAGAAATCATCCGAGATTCAAGTGGGGTGTGGCCGGCCCCGGATCGAACAGTTCAAGTCTTCGATCTTACGTTCTTCATGATCCCAGTCCACGCCCCGCACCTGATGGAACGGAAGCATCCACTCTCGTGCAAAAGGCCGCCCTCTTCCACTAGAAGTTCTTTCCCCCTGCGCACACGACACCCCTCCCCGACCTTCACAGCTGACCACATCCTCCGCGCGATCGCGTCTCCCCGTGGAAAGCGCCGGGCCCGTCGGGAATTCCCAACGCCACCATCGCCGTGGCGCGACACATCCTTGGGCCTATCCTCCTCGATGTCCTCGGGGCAGGCCTGTGCCTAGGATAATTCCCGGGCCCATGGCGCATCTTCATCACGGTGGCGCTCCGCAAACCCGGGAAGAGTGACTACACTGTCCCTGGCGCATACAGACCCATCGCCGAAGAGGAAGCCCTGGGAAAGGTGCTGGAATCAGTGCTCGCTGGTTATCGGGCTTTGCGGAAACGCACGGATTACTGTCGTCGAATCAATTCCGCAGAAGGTGAAGGACGCGTGGAGGGTGGGAAAGGTGGCGAGCGTGCTGCTAAAATGGAGATCTCAGATTCTCACGAGCTTTCCCGTCGGTCAGCCATGCTCACCTAATCCAACGTTAACTCCTTCAGGCCAAAAGCGTTCCCGAGCAGATCGTCAACCTAGTATTTCGCAGCTTCTTCAGCAACCGCCGTACCACCCTCATCTTCCACGACACCTCCCCTCCGTTTCCCTTCCAGCGGCCTACTTTACCTCATCTTCGCCGACAAGCTCCTGCATCACCCCGACGGAAACACGAGGGGATACATCAACAACGATACGAGCCGCCTCGAAGTCTCAGACTCCATCTAGCTCAATGTCGAAAAGCTGGGCACCTTCGTGGCCGAGAAAGCGGGTGCTTGGTCTCCGCGGACTGGATTTGGATTTGATCTCCCTAAATTCCAGCTCGTACATTTCGTCTCCCGGCGTCGCCACGTCGAGCACTCTCCCCCTCACCTTCAACGGCATCACTGTCCCCGTGTCGACGAGCGCCAAGTTCCTCGGAGTCGTCCAAGCTATCGTTCCGCAGTCACGTCGAACTAGCTCAAACTTGACGTACGAAGGCCGCCTTTGCCCTACATCCAGCAAATTTTCCAGTCCATTGTGGTCCCGCGTATGGTGTGTTACAAGTCGGTGTCGTCAAACACGGACGCACGAAGGAGGGGATCGGTGTGGGTCACGAAAGCGCTGGGCAAGGTTCAGCCACAGGCATGCAAGTTCATCACGGGCGCGCTGCGCACCACTGCGACGGATACCTTATACTTGCACGCTAACATCGTCCCGGCACACATCCGCCTCAATCGCTCGACTTTCAATGCGGCTGGGTGCCTAGCCCATCTCCCGCTAGCCACTCTCCCTCTGGCCACTCTCCCGCCGTCCAACCCCATACACCGCATCGTGCGCCACTGCCGACACATCCTCCGTTTTCACCGCTCCCCCATCCACCACCTCTTTTCCACCTTCCCCGTTTTCCAGCGCAAATTCGAGTCGATCGACCCCCAACTCAAGATCGGCCGACCACCGCCTGGCATACTCACTACACGGATCGCACCATCGAAGGAGCGGGCGCAGGAACAGATGGCGGCGGCGGTTGCTGGGAACAAGTTTTGCGTCTTCACGGATGGGTCCTGTTTCGAAGGAGGAGTAGGAGCAGCGGCAGTGGTGATGAAGGGAAAGGAGGAGAGCGCTCATACTACGCTGTATTTGGCCATGGACGAGCATACGGTCTTCGAGGCTGAAGTGACCGGCGCTATTCAGGTGCTCGACCTGATCAAGACTGCGCCACGCGTCGCGAGCGCCAATTCATGGATTTCCAGCCGGCTTCCACTGCCCCCGCCACTCCCAAGGCCCAGCCCGGCCAACACCTCCTTGTAACCTTCCACACCTCCCTCCGCCGCCTCCTCCGCGCGCGCACCTCCCTCCGCCTTCGAATCCACTGGTCCCGGCGCACCTCGGCATTGCAGGCAATGACGCCGTCGATATCCGCGCAAAGGAAGCTGCCCAAGGCGCAACTACCCTCACGGCACGCATAAGTCCCCTTGACTGCCCTCTCCCCCTCAGTAAAGCGGCTACCATCGAGGCGGGCATCAAATTGTTTCGGGAGCATTGGGTCGCGGAGTGGGCGACCTCCCTGCGATCCACCCGCCTCTCGGCGTTCGACTACACCACCCCACGCACCGCAATTACGAGGATGTATGACGACCTATCGCGTCCCCAGTGCAGCATACTTACCCAGCTACACACCGGGCATGTTGGCCTCAATGCCTACCTCTATCGATTCCACCTCGCACCATCCCCCCACTGCGTACTCTGCCTCGTCCCCAAGTCCGTTCCCCACTACCTCCTCTCGTGCCCGCTTTACCGTCGGCAGCGTGTCGCCTTCACCTTGCTTCTGGGCACCGCACGCCTCTCCATCCTGCGCCTCCTCGCAGCCAAGTCTGCTTTCCTCGCCTTTGTTCGGGACACCGGCTGCTTCCCTGGCTACGCCCTTTAGGGCGACTCGGAGGCACTGATTTCCTTTTCCTTTTTTATGACTATCATACTTGAATTCATCACGTTATTTAAGGATTATACAATTGCCACGAACTACAATACCATACCTCCCTCATAGCACCGACATACCTACACTCCCGCCGTCGCTCTCCGTTCCCCCCACTTTCCGCGTCCGCTACTTAGTTTACCTCCGTAAAGTGCCACAGGGCCCCAAGGGGCCGCACGCATTTAAATGGATTATGAATTGAATTGAGCGTGTATCCGCGTTGGATCCCGGCCGGTTGAAGCTATGGGTTTGCCTGTCGAGAAGCTTCAAGTCTTCGATCTTAATACGACTCAGTGCGTGTACACTGGCCCCTGGGATACTTCCTGGAAACCGGCGTTCATGAATTGGACCGTGCCGTGTAATGCTACCTACCGTAAGCCAGGGCCAAGGGCTGTGCGCATCAAACGGGGCGATCATTCTATGCCACATGGTTGGCGGTAACTCCGGCTTCCATGTGTTCTGCTAGAACCACTTGAGAACCACAGTGCTTTCTGCCAGAAGCAACTTTGTCGAACTCAACCTCAACAAGCCCGACCGGAACCTGGCTTAGCTCGGACTTCACCGACCTCTAGACCCTTCAAATTCCATGGATGCGGCGCTACATTTTGCGGTGGTTTCACGGTGTGACGGCAGCGAAACCTCTTCGCGACGCTGCCTCGGTGTTCTTGGTTCGGCAACGAATGCTCCTTCTTTCCCCTCCACCACCTTCCATTGTCCAACGCCAGCTTTTTTCCCAAGCAATTTCCGGCCCGTCGCACTGATTCCGCTAACTCCGATTGGTATGGCTAGTCGGCTCGACTTTTACTTCATCTGGTCCTTTTAACCCACCCAGGAATCGGATCTTGGTCTTGGCTTGGTCTGTCGCATCCCGCAACTATCCTCGACGTTGGGCGATCCCTACTTTACGCCCCTCCAGGGCTTCTTGGAAATCAACTCTAAGCGCCAACTCTAAGCGCCAACCGACCGATCGCGGCTTATGATTTTGCAGCCAATACGTGGGAAGGCCTGATTTTTTCAAGGCAAAATGTCAGGGACTGGTTTCAAGAATTTTGTCAGGATTACAACAGACCTGGAGTCAAAATCGGACTAAAATGTTAGGATTGCGTATCAGGCCCGACTTTTCCTCGTATTTTGAATTTTTTTTCGGCCGCAGGCACAATTTTTGTCAGGATTCTGGCCGAGCCTCAGGGACGCGTTTTGTCAGGATTTCCACCTGGCCTGGCGGCCAAAATCGCCCCAAATGTCAGGATTCTGACCAGGCCTTCTCATTGCCTTCTCACCTATTAGCCGGGGTCCTCCCTTCGCCTGGTCCCCTGCTTCTGACAGACATGGATCGGTGCCCGCCGTTGGAGCCTTCCCCACCTTCTTGTAGGATTCCACAGTACCATCTTCTCTGCTCTGGGCCGCATTCACCGCGGCCTTTCTCCATTCCGGCGCGCACACAAAGCGAGCCATCCGAAAGCGATTAGCCTCGAAGTTTGCCTGGAACTGTCCGTGTCCCGTCCTGCAGGCCCTGTGTCTCCCGCTCCATTCGACGAAGGCCGCGCGGCCCTGTGGGACCGCCCGCAGAGCGCTCTCGTAACGACCTTCAGTCTAACCGATATTCCGAATCTATTAAAACCCTTTCTCTCAGAATCTGTGGAATCCCTGCACTGTTCGCCGGCTGGTGCGTGCGCCGGCATCAATTACGTGTCGGCCATTCCCTGTATGCGTCGCGAGCACGATACAGCACTACCGGCGCTTGCAGCGCCCGGACCCAGATTGTGTGTCCACGCCCAGAGTCATGTAAAGGGCCGGGCGTGTTGGGTGCGTAAGGAAAGCGCATCCCACTATTCATTGCGCAGGCCGGAAATCTGTGATCCCCATCCCAAATATCCCTGTGCATCGCGGATGTGATAGGAACGACTGTTGCGGAAGTCGCCCCCCCACACGCGTATATTTCAATTGAATCCCATCTGTGGAGGGTCGCACCGTGTGAGACTTTACTGAATGGGTGTCGTTGGCCGAGCAGGGGGTGCGCGATTGCCGATGGGAGTGTGTACGAAGTCCCGGTGGGTAGGGAGGTACTTGGTCTCAAACATGAATTATTACGGGAGACCGCGCCGTTTGTGAGGCGCCGCCCACATTTCAGTCCTTCTAAGTATATTGGTGCGTCCGTTCCACCAGTCGTTCCGGGAGCGATAGTCGTTTTTACATCTTTGCTTTGGATCTGGAAGGATTGGAGGACTATTGCCGGTCGAATTAGCGCCCACATTAGTATTACACGGCCGAATGGACGTTCGTCGGCTATACTCGATTTTCATCCTCCTCCTCATTGTCCGCACCAATGGTGGCTCTGCTATTCCTTTGACCATCGCGGAAGGTTTTGATTTGCTCTACAGCTCTCCTGGCCATCACGTTAAAAATGTGTCTTGCCATGGCGGCTGCGGAGAGGATATTCATCCTGTCGCTGCCATTAATATTGTAACTGTCGCTGCATTCAATGGTCGATTCCCGCTGCTCAGGCTGCAAAAAGTAACGTGAATCCAGTGAAGCTCCTCCGCGCACATGGGCTCGGGATCCGATCACCCCGGAGCACGATCTGGACGAGGAATCAACATGTCGAGTGCTAACGCCGAATCTCGAGAGTACAGGGCGAATCAAGAGCGAATTCCAAAACACCGAGTCCCGCGTATCCTGTGTCAGCAGCAACTTCGCTCCCTGGCCCAAATGTTTGGCGCCACTAGATGGCTATCACAGCGTGTTCCGAGCCAGCGCAGCTCCCACCATCCATCAGTATCATTTCTTGTATCACTTCGCTCGTTTGATCGCAACGCCGCCAGCGGCACGGATCACGTGGGGCTCAGAACGCGTCGCGTATCACCGCGTACACGAAGCGTGGTTGAAGTGAATCCTTCGCGTGCGAGGGGAATTGGAGCTTCCGACTGGATTCATATATTTAGCGGTGGATAAGTCAAGGATAAGCTCTACTCCGACTTACGCGAATCCAGTGGCGTTCAGTTCGGTCTTGTGGCGAGCCGTGGAAGATGAGGCTGCGTTCCATGTCTGGGCTCCTGCGCGGCAACGGAACCCCGCAGTGGCGAGAGGCCGGAGTCCAAATCTCATATGGAATCCCTCGATGAGATTTGGTCACGTTGTAAATCGAAAGGAGAGTGGTGCCATGGGCGCACATGCAGCGCAAGATGCAAATCGATTCTGACCTTTCCATGCACATTGCTTGGAAAAAGCGGGTGCATTAAGCTTCTTGCACGAGTTGCACCCCTGCTAATAAAATAAGTTGAACTTGTCCGACGACGGCGGAGTCGGCATGAATTTCGAGCGGAGATTGGTGGGGGGAGATGAAAACGTTATCCGGCCACGTTATTGCACGTCCAGATCCATCACGAAAATCTTCACGATCGAAAAGCCTGCCAGTGCCACGTTTTTGACGTCGGTGACAGTATCAATCGCTTTGCGTTATCATTTGATTTAGGCATTAAGTTAATTAAGATTTGGAGCCGGAGGGACTTATCGGAGCCAAAAACCTCCCAAAACACGGCCACGCGCCTGCAGAAATAATAGAATCTTGTAGCCGTACACAAGCCGTGCAGGCCCTAATGTTTCCGATTCAATCTTGATGGACAGTCTGCCACGTGTCCAGAAATATCTCGGCCCACTGCCACGTGGGATGGAATTCCACGAAGATTGGGATTTCGGAACAGCCCCCGGAGCAATTGATGCGCAAGAACCCATTTTAATCAGCCTTGGAGAGCGCCCACTTCTCGTTTCCACCATCCCGCTGAGTCCATGGCAGCCAGCTTCACTTTACTTCAATTCGGCGCCGACGCGTTCAACGCTCGCTTTCAGGATCTCGAGGGCCGCGCGGCATTCACAGTGTGCGTCCATAGCAAAATCTGATATCTCTTTTCTCCGCTGATTGCCCCCCAGATCCCCCGTAGGCTTTCCAAAGTCTCTCCGAGCTCGCCTGCTCACCGGTAGTAGGCATCGCACAACCCGAACCTAATTGTGAAGCTGTCGCGCGAGGCGGCCTGGTCGCAACACCATCCTGGGACGATGGGCCCCGACGCCGCATATTTTTACTTCGGCCCCTCTGTCCCCTCGTATTCTTCGGTATACGGCGCAGGCACTCCCACACCATCGCCGGGGTACATCATGTATGGGAATAACCGCAATTCAATCCCCATGGGCTACATGCGACGGCAGAACAGGGAGGGCAGCCAGTGCGTCTCATTTTTGCGTCTGTGCCATTTTCTCCACCCCACGCTCGCCGGTCCTTCGATATGCATTGTCCCCCAGTTGCGGGCCACTGTCAAACGCAGACCTATCGATTCGATGTGTGGGGTGCCAGCAGGTATCAACCCGCTGATGCGCGTATATTTAGGTCGCGTTACTTCACGGCCCAGAGCGGGAGAGAGTACAAGTGGAAAATAACGCCCCAGCGAATGGAGGTGCGTCATTTCCGCCACCCTACTCGAGATGCGGCGCTTCGACGGGCTTCTCTCCACCTGTCCGTCGCGTGGCCGAGGCCTCGGAAGATGCTTCCCTACGATCGAGGACCTGATCGTCTTACGTATCTCCGTTCCTCGAGGACTGTTCTGTATTTTAAAAATACGGAAGCACAGGCGCTATGGTCCCCCCGGAGGTGATTTCTCCATTTTCAACCTTCGGGGCGGCTTCTAGAACTCTGACTCTCCTTCCTGGCCCTGATTTCTTTTTCGGTGGTTTCTCTAAACTGACGCTATCTCATTAATCTCAGCTCACCGACGGTCGATCTATTTTCGCTGTATGGGAACTCAGTGCACCGACCGATGACTATGACGCCCGGCTCACGATCAGGCAGGCAGGCCTGGCCATAGTCACCGAAATCATGACCACCCTGACAATAAATCGCATGAGCGAGTCGCTTGGGTGGTAAACATCTCTGGTTTGGCCACGAATTAATGCCTTCCTCATGATATCAATCGCTACGTACCTACCTACCACTTCGCATTCTGTATCACCACCGCACTGCGTTTCACGCTTATGTATTACGTTCCCACATCTGTACTGCTCTTCGATGACCATGTCTCCCTAGCTCGAATTAAAATGAGTATTCCTTCCACGGATGGATAATCCATATGCGGCCGTAATCGATGGGATGACCCTCGTTGATGAACGTTTCACGCTGGAGTGGATATGCGGATATGTGGGTGGAGGGACGATGAAGAGCCGAAACCGAGATGGGATGATGGAACACTCTCACATGTGAACAGCCTTGTGTTATCCTAACCTTCGACTCCGAGGTCGGGTTTACCGCCTGCGAACGCCGGCGCGACGAGAAGGTCCATGCTGTTCGCAACCGCATCCTACTTCTGCAAATAATGTCGCTGCGCTCATTTCGGCGCGAATATATTATAACATATCTAAATTATTTCGCAGATTCAACATCATCGAGATCCTCGGACACGGGGTTCTCGGGCCGGGAGAATCCATTGACTACTCTCGGAAACATACCCGTTGCGGTCCTAACACGTTGAGATAGCACCACTGACCCCGAACTGGCTCCGTGGTCCGCGATATCACGTTTCAGGGTCCAGGAGACCCAGGGCTGGTCCACCCAAGTCTCGGCCGAGGATTCCCACACCGCTGGCATAAGGCACATTTCGTACCTTGTGCTTTAAAAAGTAACTCACAGCGCAAGGGATGCACTAAAGTCAAACGTCGCGCCTGTGCCCCGCTCTCGATAGTGCACCAGTCCGCCCGGTTGACCTGGATCTGCACAACGCCCTATTAGTGCCGGCCAACGCGGTTCACGCCCTCGGAAGTACCTCATAGTCCTCCCCCTGGTGCGGGTCCGGGTTTCTGATGATCTCCCAATAGAGCCACGGCACCCGGTAATTATTTATCTTTTTCACCTGGTGGAAGGCCGCCCAGTCAGGGCCGGGGCATATAGCAGGGTGACGGTGCGTAATTGAGTGCGGCACTTACGTTCGAGTCGAGGTTCGCAGTGCGCCCGCTGCCGACGAGGGAGCCCCATCTCCGATAAAGAGCTTCTTCCCCGCGGCCTGCGCCGCGCTGACGGCAGCCGGCATATAACTGTCGTATCCGCTGGTAATACGTCGCGTCAGCGTTAAATCACAGCAAGTTCAAGTCTGCCACTCGAGGTGACGATGCGACCGGCGGGATTTAAGACGCACTCATTGTATTCGTGGATCGCCCCGGCACCTATCGCGGGGCAGGAGCTGCTGAAGAATAATGACTGGACGCTTGCGCTGCCGGACCCACCGCCCGAGAAAATCAGTTGGTTCTACCATCCCGCAGCGTCAGTGGAAATCTCCCAGGCGGAGGGGAACGATGAGATACGGGCTCGCCGACGTTGGTACGTATCTAAAATATTCAGTACTGGAATTTCGTAATTGATTTTCCCCCTGACCTGCTGTGCAGCGTTGCAGATCCACGAGAGATAGCTTTGGTTTGGTTTCATTTGCTATTAGACTCAGCGTTATTCGCGCCGCGATGGACGAACGGTGTAGAAAGACTGGTCGAAAATCATTGGCCTGAGGGGCAGATTATTAGCATGCAGGCGAGGTAGAACTTTGGAATAACACTGGTGAAATACAAAGACGAGGACTGACTCATTCTGCGGTTCCAATGCGAGTATATATGCCGACAAGTCACTCCAAGGCTGGTTCCCGAGGAGGGAATTCTCATGAATATTAAGGATGTGCGTGATTCGCTGATTAAAAGCATGATTGCATCGGTAGGTTACTCGTCAGGGAATATGTTCGAACCAGAAGAGAGAACCATGGATTGGAGAGGGGCAGAAGATGGAAAGGGGAGAGAGCCGCACCCGCGTTCGTATAGATACCCTCTTCACCGTAGGTCGCTCCATAGACGTCGCCGGCTTCCAAGGCGTTCACTGCACGCGGTTCAAACTCAGCGTCGTTCCCAAAGTGTGGAAATATGCACGGCCTACTGTCGTGCATTCCTGCGTCGTGACAAATTAAATCAGTGTCCGTGGCATATACTACCTGGGCATCAACCACTGAGTAGCTTGATTCCTAATATATTCAGATGTTAGAACCGAGACAAGGCAAAGTTTGTGAAGATTCGGGTTACCGCATCCACCTAACGAGGTTCAGCTCCGATGCTCGGATTCCACACGGACAGCGCTTACCATGAGCTGGTCAATGAAATCCAACACAGTGTCGTCGTAATTCCCGATGCCGTTCGCCTCAAGGTGCGGGACTGGCCCCGGGTTCAGCGTGAAGCAGGATGTAAGGCGAAAGAATGCGACTCACCAGCGATGTTGTCGTTGTCTCTCTGGCCGGCGGACAGACCAGTGACCCAGGTGCGCAAGACCTTCTGTGGGCGGTTGGAGGTGTCCCTCCCGACGCAAACTCGCACCTTCATCCCGGCGGCTTGCATGCCGTTCAACAAAGCCAGGCGGTCGGTCTCCGTGAGGGCGTAGGCGAAGTAGTTCTGTCGGTAACCAACGATCACATTAGCGATGACTGGCGATGCGATAGGGCGCAGAGACAGACGTTCGCGCCGGCCCAGCTATTCGCAGCCAGAGTAGTCGAGATCTGAGAAAGGAGAAGGGAGAAGGAGAGTACGAGCTTCATCTTGGTGTGAGGTCGATGTGAAATCGAAGGTCCGAAGCAGGCCCTTATAAGAGTTCCACCACCAGCTGTGGGAGTTTGGATAAAATTAGAACATCCGAAGCCCCCCCCCCTGAGCATTGGATCAACGCGGTCAGAGGTCATTTGGGCGGGGTCCTCCAAGATCTGCCTGGGGCTGCCGAGGGTCCGCTCAGACGCGAGTACGGACGCTGGGTAGAAAAGGAGATATTTACGGCTGGAACACTTGCATCGGCGATTATTATGCCGTCGACGCCGTTGGCATTCATTGTATCCGCTATGGACGCCCTTCGAGTTCAAGTGCCACCTGATAAGTGGACCAACGTGGTCGGAGGTCATTTGCACATTGTTTGCACAGGCCTTCGAGAAAGTACTTCAAGAAATTGGACCGATATTGGCTAAAACCTTCGCCAGTATTAGTATAGCATTCAGGGCCGTGTTGGATCCGCTCTTGACTATCTTCCACTTAGCACTTGAACGGAGCCCCCGATATTGTCCGGGATGAAGGCCGCCGATCTGGGAACGCCTTCGCAACTTCGTTTCAGTGTGCTTAAGAGGATAGGGTTCGCCGTGCGAGAGTGACTGAGATTACCAATCATCTAGAGTGTCGCCAACCGTGACGAGAGCGTCCATGCGTAAATGATCCTGGATGGTGTTAGACAGCACTAACCTCAAATGTCAGGAAAGAAAACTTGAATGTATGAGGCCGATGCAGTCAAGCAAATCCCTTGGGGAGTACACAGACGGTGGTAGTAATCAAAAGATGGTATCTGATTTGAGGTATTTGTTCCGGGGAAGCTGGAGGTTCGGCCGCGCGACGTCAGCCAGGGAAACCCAACAGTGCCTCAGGCGTAAGAGAAGAACTAACGTATTTCCGAGTCTGCCATTGCTTCAGATGGATCAGTGTGCAGCGGGGGTCCGCAGAGCCTTGATGTCAGACGCCCAGAGGTCGTGAATATAGGCCCTGTGTTCAGATGTCGGCGGGAGGGAAATCCAGGAGTGAACGCATCCGGCAGCCGATGTGTATGAGCGTTTAAATCAATAACACAAAATTCAAGTTAATAGAGGACAGCAAGGCCACACACATCAGAGTCATCACGTGCACTCCAACGTTCTCTCTCTCCGCGATCGTTTTTCATATTCTTTCTTCTTCCCACAGTGTTCCACGCTCGGGGCCCTCAGCGACAGGTTCACATCCCTTTCTTCCTCTCATACTCCCCTGGTCATGCTCAAGCGCTGGTCCCACGCTGGTCCCATTGGCAGATTTTCCGTTACTTTCCGAGGATTCCACTTACTCCCATCTGTCGCCACTTGGTCGTGTCGACGCCCAGAAGCCACATCCGCTTCCTGTTTACCGAGGATGTGTCACGGCGCTGTTATCGATCTTGTTTTTCTTGTCGTCTGGGAGGGAACCCGTTTGAGAAGGACTTCCAGGTGCGCCACCGCAGAAAGGATGTACTATACTCATTCAGAGTACAATCTCTCAGGATGCGCCACTTAGCGCATTCCCCGGCTACGTACTTGTTCCTTGCTTGTTCCCGCTCCCGCGTATTCTTTCGACGTTCTTTTTCCGCCAACGGCTGGATCGCATAAACCGTTCAAGGAATCCCACAGTCTGATTCCCACTGGATAATACGCGGTGTTGAAGAGCTCGCATGTCTTACCGCAAAACGGCCCCGCCCTAAAGCCATTTACCGCGCGGATTTTTTTCTTCTTTTTGATGAAACGGCGACGAACGTCCCGTGTGGCATCCTCATCGACGTCGCCTTGCGGAGGTCATCCGAGGGTGGGGATCGTCTTGTCTTGCCGCCCTCTGTTGAATGTTCTTGCGGCACTTCCTGATGGCCTTCCGTAGTCCTTCCGTGATACACCATCTCCCCTGACGACCAGGCGTCCACGGTATCAACCATTGCTCCCGGCGGCGTTCGGAAAGGGTAACACTCCGCACATCTGACGTCATACCGTTTTCCGCGTTTTTGCCACCAGTCTGTCCGCATGACGTCGTACTTTGCTACACTAGGTTTGTGTGGGCTCCACAACGCACATCATGTTGGTATCGGCTAGTCTACATCGACTCCGACTGCGCTACCCACATCCCGGCCCGATATCATGATGGATCCGCTTGGGCCGAACACTGAGCACGACACTAGTGCGACTGCCTCTGGGCTCTTCGGGCATTACACGCCACGTGGCTCACGCAGACCCGTCCGCTTTCCGCGCTAACAAGTTTAGCTCAACTGGTGGGAGTGGTTAGCCCCTTTGGTGGAGCGACCCGCTCAATAGATCTGTTGACTTGCATCCATGGTCGAGCCAGGTGATGTACAGCTGGTCATAACACAATCGGTATGTCATTGTATATCTTTCAAATTCAATAGCAAGACTGACTTGCTTATCGGCGCGTCAGTCTTGGCTAGTCTTGGCGCCAGTCGGCGCCGTTATGATGACGATGAGCGACAGACAGGCCCACATGGTAAATTGGAAAGGCACCGCTCCGCTCGGAGGTGGTGCGAATTATCGAGGCCGAAGTGGCAAATGAATAATGGGCTCGGTCAATCTTTTTGGAGTCATACATAATAGCCTCTTCTGAGTCTTCTCTCTGATCATGGTCGGCCCACTCAACATCAGTTCTCCTTAGGGAATAGCACTATCTTCCGGGATGTCAACAATCGCCCCCTCGAATTTGCGTTCAGACCTACAAGAAAGCGAAAGTATTCAGTCCACTGCAGATATAATATCCATCCACTGAGCAACCGTCTCTTTCCGCCGTCTCTCGCACTCTTTTCCGCATGTGAGTTTGCAGAAAAACATATTCCGCTATCGGGCAGTCTTATCTTCCCTCTGGGCATCACAGCCATTCCGATTTTCATTTTTTCTCCCTCTCAATGGAAGGTCCAAGTAACCGCCGAAGCTATCACTGGAACTAAAAGATTTATGTGCAAGGTCCTCGGCCGTCACATTTGGCTCAGTGTTTGCGCATGCTATTTTGAGATCTTATCGAAGATTCGTGATGCCGATATGCTCCCCCGCGTACCTGGATAGGCCTAGGCATGTGTAGCCGGTCCGCGTGGTCCTCCCATTAAAAGCCGAAGTCCGACTATGGACTTTTTGAAGCGTCCCCGTACTACCTTCACGTACCTTCCTGCGCGCCTTTTCAATAATGGCAGCAGTCGAAGCCCCCAGCCTCGAAAAGAATGGCTCTGGCGATGCGGAGAAACGTTTCTCTCAGGGCTCCTTCTCGGACGAGAAGGACCCTCAGATCGGCGAAAAGGTCAATCTCGACGACCCCGAAGAAGTAGGCGAAGGTGCGTACGGACAATCCTAGCCTTGACCTCACGCACCAACCTTTTTAACCCAGTCTTCGCCGACGGTCCTCGGTTGATTGACCTTGGAACCGACGGGCACGAGCGTCCTATCGGTACGTTGCATTTGCCCTCTCGTGGGACCGCAACGGCTAACGAAGTCATTCAGAAACGGACTCCGATTATGCTACCCGTTTGATCTCTCTGGACGATGACCCTACGCTGCGGGTGTACACCTTCCGCATGTTTTTCTTGGGTCTTGGGCTCAGTTGTTTCGCGTACGCCATCTCCCATTGTTCAGCTCTCCGGGTTGCTGAATGGTACCTTCTGCAGTGCCGTCTTGGGACAGATTTTCGTAGGCTCATTTTCACTCCACTTGATAAGGTCCTAACACGCACTTCGTAGTACTTCCGTCCTCAAACGGTACATCATATTTATTCGACTCTCAAATGGCGTCCTAACCCTTCACCAGATCTACGTCAGCCAGCTGTTCATCCAGGTACTTTACATCTGCGGCTGCAACTGTCGGTTTATTCACATCCATTTAGATTCTCGGTTTTATCCTAGGACGAGTGAGTCCTTGCTCTGATCCCCAATTCTCAGTCGCCGAATTCCGTCCCAGCTTATGGAGGTTTTCGTGCCCGGACCTTCAGAGCACGCAATTCTCCGCACCTCTGACAACTGGTTCTGGAGGTGGGCTTCCTGGCATCATTTCATTGTAACCCCATTCTCACGACGATGCCGTAAGATTCATGAACCACGGCCGCTTCAGTGTGTTTGCTTTGTCATCTCTATTTTGTTAGAGACTCACTGCTTGGCCTACAGACCTCAAGGAACATGTGGCCATCACCATCATGGCCTCCACCGCTTCCTCCTCCGCGCTGGCCATCTCCATCTTCGCCTCCCAGGAGCTGTACTATAATGTTGAGACCAATGTTGCTGTCGGGATCTTCACGTAAGGCGGCCCGCTCTGTGCCGGCCCTCATTGCTGACTCTTCTGCTCAGGATCATTTCCTCTCAGCTCATCGGTTACGGTATGGCGGGTATCACGCGCATCTTTTTGGTGTACCCGACCTGGGCCGTGTACCCGCAAGTGATGCCCACCGTACAGCTCTTCGAGGCGCTCCACCGCGGAGAAGGCATGATGAGCCAGTCGAAGCGCAAGAAGTTCTTCTGGTACATCTTCATCGGTATATTCGTCTGGGAGTGGTTCCCGGTGCGTTGTCTTGACCCTTTGATTTTCATGACATTAACTCGCCCGCCATGTTAGGAATACATTGCACCCACTCTCACCGGTATCAGCATCTTCTGCCTCGCCGACCAGAAGAGCTCGTGGGTCTCGCGTATATTCGGTGGCGCGGCTGGTAACGAGGGTCTCGGCGCGTTCTCGCTCTGTTTCGATTGGGCCTATGTGCGTCTCGTCGTATCTACCCCAAGGCAATGTTAATTTCGATCTAGATCGGCTCTGGCGGAGGATCTATCGGCTCCCTCTTCACTCCGCTGTCCACCCAGCTGTCGCTCTATGCTGGATGCGCTGTCTGTATGATAGCGTTCTGGTAAAATTTCTGCCCACTGCTGTGTAATTCTTGCTCAATGCTGTGTACAGCGCTTGCTTCCAACTCAACACCTGGAACACCCAGGTTAGTTATCCTCATTCATTCTGCCTCGCCTCCATCTGATTCCCCCCCTGAACTTCCCCTTCCTTACGCAATTGCTGTAAGAAGCTTCTCCCAATGCTGTCGCACCTCGTCGTTGACCAGTTTTTCTGACCAGGTACTATGAGAACGGAACTCAATACGACCAACTCGCGATCCTGAACCGTATGCACAACATTATTTATTTTACCAGAGCTTACTCTTGTTGCAGCCGACTTCACCCTCAACGAAGAGAAACTCGCTGTTCAAGGACTTCCTTGGGTGCGTCATCCGTCGCGGCTGCTCGACCACTGTTCTAACATTGTGATTCTTTCCAGTATGCTGCCTCGCAGTTGCTCTACAAGATTTCGCGGACGATCTACATTGGAGGTACGTCGCCTTCTCATCTTTCCCGTCTCAATCGGTTAACATAACCATCCAGCTGCTCTCATGCACTTCCTGATCTGGCACGGCAAGAAAGTGTTGAAGACCGTCCGTGCCGGTCGTGATGGGTGCGTCAAAAATAGTTCTCCCTATCTTCCTTGCTTTTACTGACTTACACTTTGGCAGTATCGACGACCCGCACTTCAACAAGATGCGTATCTACCCCGAGATCTCCAACTGGTGGTACCTCGCCATGTTCATTGGATGCTTTGGCATGGCCATCGGCACCACCTACGGCGCCAAGTCGCAGCTCCCCGCGTGGGCCACGATCATCTCACTCATCTTTGGCTGGATTTTCGTCCCTGTTATTGGCACGGTATGTTTGTGTCAAGCCACCCACAGATCGCCAGTCACTGACTCTCGTCGCCTGCAGCTGTACGCCACCGTCGGGTACGCTCCCTCCATCGAGAATATGATTCAGATGCTTGGCGGTGCGCTCGTACCCGGCAAGCCGGTTGCGAACATGTACTTTACCATGTATGGCTACCAGTCTGTGGTCCAGGCTTACACCCTTACCGGTGACCTCAAGATCGTACGCCGCTGCTCTTGCCCTTTTCCATTCGTTCATTCATTCGTCGTCGCATTAGGGCCAATACACCAAACTGCCTCCTCGTGCGACCTTCTGCGTCCAGGTTATTGGCTCCATCGTCGTAGGTTTTTTCTCACTCCAGTGCCGCACTCTATCTGACTCTCATTTGCGCAGGGCGGTCTCCTGAACTTCGTTATCATGAAGGTCATCATCTCCTCCCACTACGATATCCTTAAGGACGTCCAGGGATCCAACATCTGGAGTGGTCAGCAGGTGCAGGCATTCAACAGTGACGCCATCGCCTGGGGTGCGCTCGGAAAGCCTCTCTACGCAACCGGTACTCGCTACGGAGTGAATCTCTTTCCTGCTGTTCCGTTGCCGCTACTGATCCTGGCATTCAGTTCGTCCCGTACATGCTGCTCGTTGGTCTGCTGTTCCCCATCCCCTTCTGGCTCCTGCACCGCAGATATCCCAAGTTCGGCTTCAACAACGTCTTCACCCCTGTGCTGACTGGTGCGTCATCTTCATCTTATTTTTCGTCCCAGTCCTGAGCATCTTCGCAGCGGAGCTCGGGTACCTGTCCGTTGGCATCAACTCCAGTGTATTTACCTCGTTCCTGCTCGCCATCTTCTCGCAATACTACCTCCGCAAGTGCGTTACTCCATCGTTGCCCAATCCGGGCACCTCTGACGCCTTTTGCCACAGATACCGTGCCACCTGGTTCCGCAAATACAAGTGTGTTATCTTCCCTCCTGGTCATAGTTTGTCTATCTTAATTCACTCCACAGCTTCCTCATGTCCGCGGCACTGGACGGCGGAACCTCCGTGCGTCACATCGTATATTTTGCTCCACAGCTTGCTTATCGGTCCGTAGGTCATGATCTTCGTGTTCACGTTCGCAGTTGGCGGTGGCAGTGGAAAGGTCACACCGTTCCCCACCTGGGCCCTGGTACGTCATTCGCGCTCTTTAACTCTCCCCATTTACGCCGGGTACAGAACCCAACTGGGAATCCGGACTACTGCAAACGGCTGTCAAGTTAAAGTCATTTGTGGCGTCGTCTCACCTAGATTCAAGACTTGTCGTAGTACTAATAGGCTGGCTATATTATGTTTTCACTGCTCTCTTCGCTGTGGCGTCTGTGTATGGTGTATTTGCGCGTGTATATCGGATTATTTTGGGTCGCGTCAATCACGTTACCTACATTGATGCGGCATAGGGTAAGTGACCCTAGAAAAAAAAAGACGAGAAGTATAGTATACGAACATTTACGGTCTAATGCCAGTGGATGCGGAGCTCAGTTAGGACAGAATGTAGCTACAGATCAAACTCCTTCGCCAGTTACAAATTTCCATTTGGCACTCGGTTCTCCAACGAAACACTGTCCGAGTGAGTGAAGTCTCCTGGAGCGACTGAGGCCGTTGGTTGACCCGCGGGGGTAACAGTAGCAGCGGTCTCTGCCCTCTCCCGCGCAATTTTCAATCGTCGCGCTCTGTCAGCCTTCTTCTTCTGTTTCAGCTCTAGCAGCACTCGTTTCTCCTCCTCTTGGGACTTCAGCCAATTCTGAACGCCATCGACCGCGCCCCCAGGATTCCTCTTCTTCGTCAACAAATAGGCCTGTATTTGTGCAATGGAGTAGGTCTCCGAGGGAATTCGGCGAGGGAATTCGGCGGCGTAGGCGTCAAGCTCAACCTTCAGTGTAAGTCGGGAATAAGGAGGCAGTCCCATTGTCTCCTCGATCTTTCTTGCCGTTGATTATATTTATCAACGGGAAAAACCGCTTGAAAACTTGGGCGATTTGCACCGAATTTGCGAATTTATACTGGATCTACATGATGTTCATTCAGTCCGTGCCATGGAACGGATTAGACAATCGACCGAACTTTGACATCCATCCGCCCCGCCCTTATGAGCGCAGAGTCCAAATTCTCGATGTGGTTGGTCTGTGCATCAAGCAATTAGATCGACGAAAGCAGAAGAAAAAGGAACGAACGGTGGCGAACGTCAGTCGACCCTCTTCACTTGATACCGAATCAAGGACATTCCAAAGTCCAGAAAGTGTCACATTTGAGCGCGGTGGGGTCGGATTGCTCCGGCCAACGGGCTTGCCATCGTTGTCGATAACGGGTTCAATTTCCTCATCTTCATCACCCTCGTCCCTGGAGGGAAATGCACAATCTATATCTCTGATAAAGGTTTCAGTAGAAGCAAATCCCTGACAGCCCGGAGACGCACTCGATTAAAAGAATACATCGAGAAGGAGTATCGCTGATGAGTTTGGCCAAGCTGTGATCTTCGATCCCGGGGGATGCAAGGCTAGTGAAATAAATCTCAAGACCGAGTTCCCCAGCCTAATTAGCGAGTGGGATTTTATAAAATGCAGCTAGCAGGGATCAAACGGACCAGAGCATGGATCGTTGAACTCTTTCCCGTTCCAGGCTCGCCATCTGCTCAAGGTCAGTACATAGCTGTCAGGTTAGAGAATGGATCGTACAAAGTAGATAGCCTGTCATGTATTTCAAATGGGTTCAGTTTCTTTCCTACGAACCTACGAACCTCTGCGATGGGGAATTCCCGCCATATTGTACCAGTTCTCACTCTCGAGGAACTCCCGCGCGTCGGCAAGAATCATCTCCTTGATGTCCGCCGGCAAAATCAGAGTAGAGAGGGCTCTCCGAGACTTCGTGACAGTCTTTGCCCACTCCCCTCGCTAAATGGATGTAGTTAGAAATCATCAAGATCCGCCCGCAGAAACTTACGTTGTCCGTAAGGTGGACCGTGACTGTGGACAGCCCGTTCTCAAGATATTTCTGGTGTGCGCAATCGATAAGATCGGCTAGAATTTTCTTGTCGGAGGAATGCAAGCTGCGGAAGGAAGTAATAGGGTCAAGGGTCAACGATGAATGAATGAGTAACGGACGTGATTGTAATGGACCCGCCAGTAGTAGTGTTGGCGTTCCAGTTGAGTTGCCCAGGCTGCACCACAACTGAAGTATGTGTCATTTACAAATTCAGGAATAAAGAATGAGCGCGGACCTTGGAGCCAAGTTTTCTGACCGGTATTTTGGGATGTAAATAAGAATTGCTGTTTGGTGTCATGGGCCGGCATATATCTGACAGTGTCTTTTGGCCCGGTCCCCCACCCCAGGTCGCTCTGCTTTGTACTGATTATGAACTCCATTGCATCTTGCAGCGCGTTGACGGAGCGCTGCAATTATCAATTATTATGCGGGATCTCGGGCAAATCATGACGCGCACCAAGTATGCAAGCATCCAGTCATGAGACGAATCTGCTTGCGGGAAATGCGCTGTCAACAGGGCACCCGACTAGGCCGAATTTGAGTCTAAAATGGGAGGAAGACTCGATGAAACCAACAGGTTCTTTGTCGCGCTCAACCCTGCGGGGAAGAACCTTGGAGTTTATATAAAACTCTCGAGCGGATTGAACAAATTCGTCCAGAAGCTGACGGTTTCGACTCCATAATCTTAGCAATTTGGTGAGGTGAGCTCGAGCAAAGCAATGAATACTATCGACCCAAACCTAATCGTCAAAGTCCCTCCGACCTCTTCTCCAGTGTCATAATGGGCATAGCCTGCAACGCTCTTTTCCTGTCGGCAACCAAATCAAGAACGAGTTACATTAACCGAATTTTGGACCTACCACCGAAATCCAATAGCCTCTCCAGCGGAAAAAGGATGGTGTCGCCCGCGCGGGCTCGAAGAACGCCAAGGGCTGTCCATCGGCCGCTCCGACAACGGACGACCGGTTGGGGCGCGACGCCGCGTTGCGCGCTACGACTTTGAACGACCTGCTCTGGTTCCATACGCGATGCTTCTCCATATAATGGAGAACCCAGTCACGTCATACGCGAAATCCCCCGTGCTAAAGTTCGCTTTGACCTAAGTCGAATCGGAGCGGGTTGAAACACAAACAAAGTCGGAGAGTTTGAATCAAATTACCACGAACACTGAGGGGGAAAGAGGGAGGGTGGGATCAGCGCCCAGTGAGAACTACTGGGGAAGACTCTCACAGCTGGTTCCGACGTCTAGAAGCATTTCGCCGAGTCGTTTCCCAGTTTCCACGATCGTTCCTGAGCATCGGTTTAAGCTCCATGGAGGCATTAAGTGGGCCTCGGAATTCATTGCTGACCTAGAAATATGAAGCGCAACAGCTCCGCGACTTGCGGATTCGAAACTATCTGTTGCGCGAACGACTGTACGGCTTCGATAGGCGACGCATAGAATGATGCATATACGAATGCTGCCAGTGTTATGGCGATGATCACCGATTCGAACATGGTGGATTCGGGTGGGCGAAGCACCGTGATTCTGAAGAGGGAGATGGCGACGGATTTAAAAGGGAGGAGGTGACGTACGCGGTACCGAGGATGTACACAGCCCGATGAGCGAGCGTCTACAACTGTATATGGGCGCCGAACTGACAAGTCGTGATTCAGGGCTGCAATGGTTAGGTGTGCAGAAAGAACCCCAGAAATTGCGCTGAATAGTGATGTAGTTGGCTTGGCTTTAAGCCCCCAAGCCCCCAAGCCAAAGGACCAAGCCAAGCCAAGCCGTACTCGGGGCTTGGACAGGGCTTTGGCTTTGGCTTGAAGTCAGCAGAGCCAAAGCTGGGGCTTCAAGCCGTGGCTTTGAGTACTGCATACACACCTCCTTGTGGCCATCTGTCAAAGGTACGGAAGTGTACTATTTCATAGGTCGGACTCTGTCCAGTTTGAATTGGTTGACTCCAACTTTGAACCACAGTTTACTTCACTGATTCAACGATGAGGTTGGACAAGGATCAACTTTTTTTCTTTGATATCAACACAAGACTGAGCGTGGAGGTATTTTCTTTGTCAGATGAGTCGATTTGATGATTTTAATGGCAGTATACAGCACCTATAAATTTGCAGTTCAAGCTGGGCCTAAAAAGCCACCTCCCAGGGCTTTGGGGTTGGCTTTGGCTTGAGGTTGCTCGAGCCAAAGCCCCGGGAAGCCAAGCCAAAGCCGGGGCTTGGAAGCCCGAACATCACTAGCGCTGAAACGACAAGACACTGACAGCCATCATCTCAAAATGACATCCGAGGAAAGCGCCCAAGGAATAAAATAACTGAATTCACCCCCAAGGCTCTACGTAACTCAGAATGTAAACTTGTATTCACAGTCGCGTATGTAATTTTGTGTGACATTTCATCGACACTTGGTTTTATGCACCGCTACCTACAGTATCAGACTGGGAAGATTTTTCATACTTTCTAAACCACTCATTTGCCTTCACGTTCACATTGCCGAGGAGGCGCGCTGCCATAAACTTGCGGCGGGTGGGC
Source organism: Mycena maculata (assembly GCA_029448575.1). NCBI lineage: Eukaryota > Fungi > Basidiomycota > Agaricomycetes > Agaricales > Mycenaceae > Mycena > Mycena maculata. Next base: position 125,673 of record JARJLG010000038.1, on the reverse strand, counting down.
AGCGTCGGGCGGATGTTCTGCGCGACCGTGCGGTACCCGGTCGGCTTGCTGGGACTGGGGCTTGGGCGGGGACAGATATATGCACGCGGCGGCCCATCAGTAAAACTACACATTTGGCTTTGGCATCTTTGGCATCTTTGCCAAGATGCCAAAGACCTCAAAGACCCATTTTCTCCAAAGACGCACGTCTTTGGCTAACCAGGTCCCTCTATCTTAGCCAAGACATTTGGTCTTGGGAAAGACATCCAAAGACGTATCGTAGCTGTCCCAGGTCTTTCTCAAAGATGTTCAAAGATACGCTGAAAAGAACTCAAAAGATCACAAAATCGAATAAAAACATATATTCATGCGCAAGTAGTAGTAACCCAAGTACAGGGGGCTACGGAAATAGACATTCAACGCCATTATGTACGCCTGGGGGGAAAGGGCCAGATGTGACGGCGGCAAGATTGATCCAGTGGGACGGCGGAGATGGGGGCAACAAGCTATCATGCATGGAATTAGACTTCAAAGCCACGCGATGGATACTGAGACATACGGAGAGTGCTGCATTCAAACGAGCGGGGACATTGCATTATATGTGGTTAAACTAATATGCATGTCAGCTGGGACGATGGCAGGAAGCGGGCACGTACCAACAGCACGGCACCTGGGAAGGAAAGGTTGATGCGGAACCAACGGGCCTTGGAGCAAAGCAGTGCTCGAATATATGGAAGTAGGGCTGTACTTGTTCGACAGCGGCCAGAGCTTTGAACGATGGACTTGAGAGGCACAGGATTTGGAATTGGATTTGGGATGATGGTGGCCACGACGACCGGCAGCTGACTTGCTCCGCCCAGACAACAACAGGGTATTGGTATAGACTTGCGACAGTGTTGCGGGTACTTGCAGCGTTGACGGGCACGGATTGCCATCCTGGGAGATTGACTTGCAATGGCACACACATTGACTTGGATCCAGCACTGGTCGCAGGCAGCAGCGACACAGTGGATTTGCCACCAGCATATCTTGGGCAGTCCGGGGGGGACGAACGAGAAAGGACGGTCCGACGGAGACATGGGCGAGAGGCGACGGGAAGAAGGTGAAGGGAGAGAGCAACGAACCAAATGATGCCATCAAAGCACGCCATCCGCAGTTGACAGTTGTGCGTGGCATCGCATCAAGCGGAGTTTGAAAGACTCCGATGAAATTCTTCCGTTCGCCCTCCAAGTTTTCGCGTTGCTGTCTCCCCTGAAATATCCTCTGACCAAATGCTGGGTTATATGATCTACATTGGTTTTATCTGACCAGATCAATATTCTGTGGCTTTTGTATATGTATGTCATTTTGTCTCGCTGTCTCTTACTTTTCAATGCAAATTACTCTCTCTGGGAATACCCAATGCAATGAAAACAACACGAAGTGAAACTTGGCAAAAATATACAACTGCCAAGTTTTTGAAAAAATTATGGGAAGATAGATTTCAAAGACAAAAGATGACCTGTGAAAGCCCAAGACATCCCAAGTTGGGCAGCCCAAGACCGAAGATGACTTGCCCAAGACAAAGACCTTCAAAGATGATGCTGAAAGCTAAAAGATGCCAAAGCCATTTGTGTAGTTTTACTGATGGGGGGCAGGGGGACCGACGACATGGGGTAGTCGGCGATCACCATCGCGGGGCGGGGATGCTGCTCCACGCCGGCGGGGTCGGCGGGGAACGCCGGGGGAGTGGCGGGCAGCATCGAGTCTGTGGCGCTACTGACGGCGCTTGTGGCGGACGAGGCGGATGACCGTTGACGGGAGCGAGGAGGAAGACGGGGAGGGGGAGTACGGCCGCTGGAAAGAAGACAACGAGAGAGAGGAGGAGCCGAGGATGAGGTGGCGACAGCCAACTCGAGCGACGGAGATCCGGATAGGGGGACTCGGGCATCGGGCCGAAGAGTAGGGACGTTGTGGCAGTGCTGCTGCTTGAAGCACGAGCACGTGTTGTATCAACGCGACGCGTACTTAACGCGAAGCGTGTAGCATCAAGTCCATCCGGGGCCCACGGTTCCGTGCCCTTAGGGCCCAAAATCAGGTTCTCGCAGGCCTCTGCGTATTTGAGACACGGAGATACCTAGATCTATTTTGGACTGAAATGGCAAGGTTTGAAAACATTATGCAGAGGGAGCTGAGCTGTCACTCCAAGCTAGGGTTTCTTCACCGGTGAGAGGGAGTGCCTGAAATATCTGGCGAGAATCGCAACACAGCAACTCCGCCGAGATCTGACCAGGGACAAAACATTGTCAGCCTAGGCCCACTCGGGGACTCTGGGTAGAATCAGCCAAACATTCGTCCCGCCTCTCGGTGAAGCGTGGGCCCACAAAGGTCAGCGAGACTGTCAGACTGGGAGTACTTTCCTCGTCCGATTAGTCATTAAGACAGAGTAATGCTTATATTAAACAACTTTCCGTGTCAGTAGAATCCCATCCTTCCGAAAACGTATTGAACTTTCTCTCTATAATGAACCTCCCAGCAAGCGTAGACCGGCGTACACACTTGTTCCACCCGTGGACCCTGCCTGCATTCCCGTACGAACATGCCATCTCGTCTTATCCCCACAATGGTTTAGGCCAATGAGTCTAGCACGGCGCTTACGTTGTTACGCGGCATCTTCGCAATGTGCTCGCACACCGGCATTGCGAGGGAATTGAACGCTGGTAGGGGAGGTGAATTCCTTCTTCCTTGAGCTTGATCGCTAATCGTCTCGCCAACACCACTACCGACATAGAGAACAATGTCGAGTCCCATCTAGCTCAGTACTGTCTTTACCCGTCGGCACAGATTTTTTAAAGCATAATACTAAAATTGGACTGGTTCGTTTTCTCCATTCCTGTGTGGACATACGGGCCCGGCACCGGGATGAACCATAAGCGGTCTTCATACTTCCCGTCGTCTCAGTACAGTAAATCCCCGAAGCCGCGTAATTTGGACGGGGCTGGGCCTTGGCCCTGGAACTATATAATAGACATACGAACCACGGAGATGTCACCCTCGAAATTATCCCCCACATGCCCGTAATCACTGTCGTACGTTCCTGTCCTTATTTGCACCCAAGTATACATTCGATGTTCACATATAGCCATCTTACACGGACATCCTCGTCATCGGTGGTGGCCCTGCTGGCTCGTATGCCGCATCCGCCCTCGCGAGAGGTAGGCGTTGCCATTCACCCTCGCATATCTATCTGATGCCTCAGTCTCTCGAAGAGGGATTCAGCGTCACGCTTCTCGAGAAAGACCATTTCCCCCGCTACCACATTGGGGAAAGCATGCTCCCATCGTGCCGCCCCTTCCTGCGCTTCGTTGGCGCGGAATACAAGGTGGTAAACCACGGATTTACCGTCAAGGTGCGCCGGCGTTCCTCTCATCCGCATTTTGCTGATACATACGCCGAATCAGGTTGGTGCTGCGGTGAAGCTGAACCAACACAAGCGCGAAGGATGTGCGTTGTTTGATTTCCCCTATGCTTAGTCTAAAGACGATAAATCCAATTTCCAGACACAGACTTCATCTCGCCGGACCCCGATAAGGCCGCATGGAACGTGGTAAGCAGTACTAGTGGTGAAGATTGCGAGAACTACACTCCGCTAACGCGCCGCTGCAGGTGCGCTCCGAATTCGACGAGATCCTCCTCCGCCACGCAGCTGAGAGCGGCGCGTCCGTGTTCGAGGGCATCCAAGTCACCAGCATCGAATTCTCCGGCGACACCACCACGCGGCCCATCTCTGCGGCGTGGAAATCCGACCGCGGTGCGAGTGGTACAGTGCGCTTCAAGTGGCTCGTCGATGCCTCCGGACGCGCGGGGATCATGTCTACCAAATATTTGAAGTCCCGCAAGTTCAACCAGGCGCTCAGGAATATTGCATTCTGGGGTTATTGGGCTGGCGCGGGGACATATGCTCCTGGGACGAAGCGCGAAAATGCACCATGGTTCGAGGCGCTGACAGGTATGGATGTTGAACTAAGCTTGAACAGCTTCTCACTTGGAAGTTATGTCGCAGACGAAACCGGCTGGGCGTGGTTCATTCCCTTGCACAACGGAACGGTCTCTGTGGGCGTCGTACTCAAGGAAGAAGCCAGTCGCCTGAAGAAGTCGGGATTGATGGGACCGGACGCGGGGACGGCGCACTATCTTGCGCAGCTGCAGCTTGCTCCTGGTGTTCTGAGTTTACTCGGCACGGCCACACTCACCGGGGACGTAAGGTCCGCCGGAGATTACAGTTATTCAGCGAGCCACTACGCTGGCCCCAATTTTCGTATTGCTGGAGATGCAGGAGGTGAGCGCTCCCTGTTGCATCTGTATCTCAAACACCCATCCCGACCCGGACAGCGTTTGTGAGTGGCGTCATTGTTGGAAAATTGTTTTATCATCAACTGGCACAGATCGACCCATTTTTCTCGTCCGGGGTTCACTTGGCATTTGCGAATGGGCTTTCAGCAGCGAGTACCATCGCGGCATCGATCCGCGGGCACTGCACCGAAGGAGAAGCAATCAGATTCCATAACGAGAAGGTAGGGTACTGCGGGCGTTTAAATTGTATTCCGAGTCCAATCAATTTCCCCCTCAGACAGGGACTTCCTACACTAGGTACCGCAGCGTCCTTCCATCCTATCCAACTCCGCAGCCAAACCAAATAATTTCCTTCAAGGTTCCTCCTCGTCGTGCTCAGCATATACCGCCAAATCAACTCGCAGGCCGCGCCCGTCCTGTCGGACGTCGACGAGGACAACTTTGATCGGGCGTTCGATTTCCTCCGACCAGGTATGTCGTACTCCCGTGGCACATCATCATCTTGCTGAAATTTGGACGTGGTGTCAAGTAATCCAGGGCGCGGCAGACGCGGACGAGGGTGTCACCGAGCAGACGCTGCAACGCACAATGGACTTTTGCGAGAACGCGCTGGGACCGACGACGCCCGAGATGCACGTCGCCGTGGCCGCCCGCGTCGACCCCGCGCTCCTCGCGCGCGATGGTCCCCTCATGGACACGCAGGCCGTCGCGCAGCTCACCGGGAAGGACGAGGAGGCGAAACAGGTGCTGTTGCGCGTCAATGCGCGAAAGGCGGTAGACGGGATATACGACTGGGAGCAGAATTTCACTGGCGAAAACTTGAGTGGGTTTAGTGTGGTGTTGGAGCGGGGCGCGCTGGGGCTGAGACGGATTCCCGGCGCTCTGTAGGTTATGTATCATGTATCATTCATTGTTGCAGCGAAGTCTCGATTTTTATCCCACCGATGGCGAGGACAGGACGCCTTGATATCTCCACGACATGGAGCGTCATGCGGGTTCATTCGGCGCCTATATAATACAGCGGTATAAATACCAATCTTACGACTCGAAGCGCCTACAAATTAAGATGAGAAGCTGTTCAGAATAATTAGGAATGACACACATCAGCCGACTGAGCCGCTGAATCGAGGCAGCGATCGCGCGCCGGATCCTTCTCTGTTCCAATGCAGGCTGTCAGAAGCAGACGCAGCGTCGACAAGAGGGAGGGATGTGGACCGATGTACACGCACCTGGATTTTAATCCGCCAGGGCGTATTCTTACCGCGTGCGGCCCGCTCGGCTTCCAGTGCGCGCTCGAACGGGCGTGGTTCGTACGGGACAAATGCGGAGCGGCGCAGACTAAGCGGGTCTCCGTCACGCTCGTACGGCGTCATCTTGGGGCCCCGTGGTGGTGCGGCTCCCAGCGGAAGGACGAACGGAGCTGCGTTCGGGGCTGCAGCGTCCGCTTCCACATCCGTGTCGTCAATCCACGAGCTGTTCTGCTGCTGGTACGGATGCGCTACCGGTGCGCGGAGAGGGATGAGTGGCTGGGACTGTGACAGCCCGCGCGGCCGTGCAGGCGACGGATCCGCGTGTTTCGGTCGCTGGGTGCGTGTGTATGTGCCCTCTGTCGACCAGCTCGAGTCGTGCGATGTGCGCGGCGATGTCTGCGGCCTCTGATGTGAGTTCGGGGTTGGTATGGGGTTGGAAATGATCGAGGATGGGCTCTGAGTCAGTATGCCAGTCAGGAAGCATCGTATATCGCGTTTCGTGGCTGCTCACGGGGACGAAACTCTTGAGCTTGCTGTATGGGTTCTTGGGCTGGGGATCGACTGGCGTGTATGGGTGCTATGTGCGGGTCAACGAGGTTGCCCTCCAACCACACGGCGTATCACGTACCTCGTTCGCGTAGATGTAACCCGCCGTCCCGCTATACGGGTGATCCATGTCGACCCTCCTTGGCGGTTGGGGGCAAGAAGCACCGTGTGGGACCATTCGTGACACCGTGAATACATCGATGATCAGGCTTCGAAGATCGCCGCTGTAGCCATTGCGGTGCGGCGGTGATGCGCTCTTTTGGAGTTGCGATCCCGATACGTGTTCTTCAGTAGCATGGGCAGTGGACTTTGGATGGGATGGTAGAATAATATCGGGGTGTGAGCTCGGGCACCGCTGGGACCAGCCTGAAAATAGTTAGTGCTGGGTGTCGGCCCGACCAAGAGCTGGGAGCGGCGCTGATTAACTAACTTGATTGATAGTATGATATCAGGTTTCAGGAATAGTCCAGACTCCACATGGTTTCAAGCCCAAGGAGTTCCGTGCGATCCGTGACCTTGGGTAGTAAGAGGGCGGGACGTCGGGCCCGACTCCGAGTCCTACGGCCGGTAGGCTTCGCGCACGAAACTAGAGAATTTACGGTCATTGCCTATGGTACTTCCGGATCTAGTGTTCCTGAGATAGTTGCTGCACCCTGTGCTGAACACACGCGACTCGACGGAAAAAAAAACAGAAAATTCAAAAAGAGGGAGCGAGGTGATGGCATCACTTCGATTCCGGTCCGATGTCTTCCTGCTCCGAATTCCCATGAACTCATTAGGCGTCCGAGTTGCCAAGCTGGCAAGAAAGAGAAGGCAAGAGCTGGCCTCTTCAATCGACAGACATGGATGGCTAATTTTTCCGATGTGTCAATTCCATTGAAAAAATCTTCGGATCGGTGTTTGCTGCTGGTTGAAATATTTACTCAGGCTGTCCTGGGCGCTCCATGTCAATTTTTAAATATTTAGCGGCTGAAATTGTTCTGTGACGCCGGGAAGGCTCTGGTTCTGGTGGGTCCGAGCCAAAACTAAATCTTGTGATTCCCTGCATCGATCTCAGGATGATTCTTACTATTATTCCGCCGCGCAGATCCTTATAGTCAGGGCCAATTTTAGATGGCGGCGGGATTTTCGGCTTGAGGAAACGGCTAGAGACTCGACCGGAGGTAGATATATGCGGAACCGACCTCGTGGTCACGCAGATATCGCAGTGGTAGCCTGGACACTCGAGGTCACGGAGTACGCAGATGCAGACGTAACACGGAAGCCCGACGGGAGGGGGTCAGTTGGAACATGCGCGACAAGGCCTGCGGTGCCCGACTGGAGCCCCGCCGACGCGTTGAGTGGCGCGGTGGGAATTGGGAGGGACGTCGCGCCGGAGTCATTGATCGAGCTCGCGTCAATTGAACCGGATGCTTCAGCTATTCCAGAAGCACCTGGGGGAATGCAGCCGGTAGGGTCAGGGGTCAGAAGAAAAAGGGAAGCCCGACTGAAGGGGGCCGTTCGGAACACCCGAAGTCGCGACAGAGGCGACATTTCCCGCGGTGCCCGACTGGAACCCAACCGACGCGTTGAGTGGCGCCGTGGGGATTGGGCGGGACGTCGCGCCGGAGTCCTGGATTGAGTTGGCGCCAATTGACCTTGATACTTGGGGTATTCCAGAACCCCATGGGCCCATGCAGCCCGTAGGAGAAACGCGGGCAGAAGGCGGAACACCTGAATGATCATGGTAGGGAGCTTTGAGTGAATGCACGGATGTGATACACCTGATGCGATGGGTCCAGATACGCTGGCAGATCCGTCAACCGAATTAACTTCTGACGGTGCGGACACCCCAGACGTCACAGCTACGGGAGCGCAAGTGACGAGGGATCAGCAACACGAGAGATATCAACGAAGAAGTCGACTGTGCCATTTTGTGCAAAGAGAGACTAAGTGGAGAGTAATTGGATTTAGAGGTGGGTGGATCTGGTGGCCGGCACTAGATTGTCGAAACCAGAGTTCAAGAGGCGCTTTTAGAACAAATATGCCCAGTACGCTACCAGGAAAGTTGAGTGTATATATCCTACCATGTTGAGTGGCAACCTCGATCATCAACATATTAGCATCAGAAATTTGGTTGAATTTCCGACTAAGTCTTCCTCGGTCTGGCCGAATAATGGAGCCAATGTCAGACTGCGCTGATTGAAAATGGCTGAACGCATAGGGCTTGAAGGGAAGCGGTCTGTGCCTTTGTCGAAATGGCTGTCTCAAGTCGAACCTACGGCACGTAGCAACGTCAACCGATTCGGAAATCGCGAGAAACGTACTGTATAGGATCTGCGCATTGTATTGATATTCTGAAGGTCGTGTTAGCAACGGAAGGAGAGTCGGCGAGGACGTACAACGTCTTGGCCTTCTGTTTTCTGGAGTCCGAATTACGATATGTAACAACGACAATGCCCCCCATAAATGCTAGTGCATGATGCACGACGCATGTAAAATATCAGCTTGGCCCCTACACCAGTGTCTAAGACGAACTGAATGGACCTCCGGTGAATTGGGACTCATCAACGAACAAGAGAGCCAGACGCCGACTAGTCCTAGCCCGAACCTATACCTGGAAACAAACCTCAAGGATACGGCTACGTTGCGGTTTGCGTGTGACGCACCGTGAAAATGACTCAGACGGTACTGGAGGGATCCGCACATTGCCATAGAGGACAAGTGTAACCACGCCAAGTGTGGAAGCTTTTGAAACCGGTGATTCGGCCAGGCAGTCTCTTTCCTTTCGCAAGACTGTGATCGGAATCTAGACTGCAAACTGTACGTAGAACACCCGCATCAAATGAGCAGAAGTGGTCGGCCTGTGGAATTATCTCGTTACCCACAGCGATAGTTATGAGAGTGGATTCTCGGAGATACTATTCTCCGAGAACAAATCTCGAAGATCGTGGATACAGTTGGCCTGCGACGTGGATGAAATGGGTGCACCGGAGCGATTCTCGACATCGTTATGGAGCGCAGCTGCGACCATATTTGCGTTTCCGCAATATATTAGCACTGGAGGAACCTTCGAGACTGCGCATACTTTCAGGCTTCAGCTTCAGACCCCCAAGAAGTTCCGCAAGTTACCGTAGCCTTCACCAACCGAGCGCATCGCTGAGTCATTGAGAGAAATCGATATGACCGATGCTCCAGTCCATCACGCAGGAGTCGAATCTACAGAGCGATAGGCATAGGCATTCGAGACTCAAGATCGCCGTTTCCGAGATAGTTGCTGAGCACATGCGACTTTTAAGAAGAAAACGAAGGTGAGAGAAGTGATGGCATCAATTCGTTGTCGTTCCGATTAAGCTAACTCCTCAATGTTCCGACTCATTCCCACGAGTTCATTACAAAGGGTCGAGTTTTAGAAAGAGAAGGCACTACTTTCATTTCACACAATACGCACTGATATGCTTTGACACTGTGGACATTCGCTTGAGAATCAAAGATTATCCTCGTGGAACTTGAGCTTGAACAACTTTGCATCGACAGAAAGAAGCCAAAGCAGCGGCGCTGTTCTGGAATGATTGCACGGTGATCGGGGAAGATTAAAAAGAAACGAAAGATGGGGAAGTAGTGAATGCATATTTCTGTCCAGAATCTTGTCTTTTGATTACTGAGTTCCCTGAGTTGCCGTTGTTTGCTTCGCTAAGATACAAGTTCACCCCAATTGTTCAACGACCGAGCGGCTGTGTACCACAGTTTGTGATGCCTGGAGCCCAGGGGAAGGCTCTTTCAGGCCCGAGCCAAAACTAATTTCGTGACCACCTGCACATCGTGGCACATAAATGGCGCGTGCAATGCAGGTACAGCGCGGACCGATCGCGACCTCAGAAGTCGATGATTCATAATATTATTCCTGTGGGGAAGTGGTGCTTACGGCCCGAGGCAATTTTATCCGAAGATGCAATTCATATTCAGACTGAGCATGTATTTTACAGGGCTTGGCTATTACGGGGAAACATATTGTTGTCGCAGTATATGCAGCGTTCCTGGTCGCAATGGTCCGGGCCACCTTACCCTGGGTCGTGCATCACTCGGTGGTCCCAGTTGGCGCCGATGTCCCAGTAGTTGCAGTGGGAGCATCTGTGGTCACAATGGCCACATTGGCAGCGGTGCCCGAAGTCGAGCTGGCCCCGTCTGAACGGGATGGTTCGGCTGTTGGACTTGAACCGGATGGCTCGGCTGTTGAACTTGAACCGGATGGTTCCGCTGTTGATCCAGAACTATCGGAAGCCGCGACAAAGGCGACATTTCCCGTGGTGCCCGACTGGAACACCGCCGACGCGTTGAGTGGCGCGGAGGGAATTGGGAGGGACGTCGCCCCAGAGACCTGGATTGAATTGGCGCCAGATGTGTCGGGTGTTCCAGAACCCCCTAGGCCCAAGCAGGCCGTAGGAGAAATGTGAACAGAAGGCGGAACACCTGAATGAATTGGGAGCCTTGAGTGACCGGACGGGTGAACATGCACGAAGTCTGACCTGATGCGACGGCTGCAGATACGCCAACCGAATTGAACCCTGGCGGTGCGGACGCGCCAGATGGAACACCGGCGGGAGCGGCAGCGACGAGGGGAAGCAAAAACACGAGAGATATCAACGAAGACATCGGTTGTGTCTTTATTTTGCAAAGGGAGTGTGGAGAGTAGTTGTAGGTGGGTGAATCGGGTGGCCGGCACTAGATTGTCGAAAGCAGAGTTCAAGAGGCCTTTTTATAATAAGTGTGCCCGGTGCGTTACCAGAAAATTTGAATGTCCCTTACCCATTATACGAAACGCACAAAAGAAGAATGTCCCTTACCATGTTGAGTGGCAACGTACCCTTGATGCCATCGTTCCCGTGCGTCTGAGTTTAACATATTCGCCTCCGAAATGGGGATAAATTCTCCATTGATCGAGCCGACTTGATGCTACCTACCTGCGGAATCACCTACTTCCAAATGGCCGAACACATTGAGCGCCGACGGAAGAGGCTTGTGACTCTGTTTAATTGAGCGGACTTCAATCTGAAGTCGGACCTACGGCACGTGAACGACAACGGATTCGGAGGTAGCGAGAAATGTGAGTGTATAGGATCCACGCACTCCATTGACTTTTGTGGAGCCGGGACGGATTAATAATAATCGCAAAGGAGTCTCGATTAGTATACGAACCTCGAAGATACCACCCCGGTTACGGTTTGCATGTGACGTACCCTCAGAGACTCGGGGAGGGATCCGCAAATTGCGATAGAGAACAGGACGTGTAGCCACCCACAAGTACCTATGGCGCCAGAGCCATTCTCGAACTTACTGGAAGGTGTACGTACCATAACCGTATCAAATGAGCGGAAATGATTACGCTCCCAAGAATAACACTCGGCGGAGTCTCGATTCTCCGAGAACAAGCGTCGAAGATCCCGACCAATCGGTGGATACGGTTGGTGGCTGCGATGTGGATGAGAATTTGCGCACCGGAGGGATCCCCACATCGATATGGCGACCATACTATAGTAGTGCGTTTCCGCAGTATTAGCATCAATATTTTGGTCGGAGGCCAGATAGGTCAGTCTCCACCGAGATCCGTGATGCGCAAATTGAGGTTCGTCAGGAGATAGGATGGTGACCAAGAAACCGAGGTCCGAAGCGGCCACTAAGGCTCCAACAATTTTCGCTTGAAAAAGTTTTTAAACGGTAAAAACCGTTTCCATTTCCGTTTAGTTTGCCAACCTTGGTAAACGGTAAACAGATAGTAAAAAAATTGGTTGAGAGAAAAATTTGAAGGACCTGGTATAGCTTGTACACTGCATCTCTGGCAGCAAATATGACCCAAACTGCAACAAGAAAATGAGGTGGGAGGGACTTCCCAACTCCCAAGTTCATCATAGATATGATTGCGGCTCTAGGACGGGAGTATATGGGGGGTATCGCGCCCCCACCGCGATGCATCGGCCAATCGCGTTCTTTTTATTCCGCCGCAGAGCACACGAAACTCGGCGGGAGGAATCCTCAACTCGAGGGCCAGCCGCCTCCCGAAAAACGCGTCGGAGCACCTCCAATCGGGTCCGGCGGCGCCTGGCCCGAGCGCATCAGATGTCCTTGTTTGCGATCAAAACACCACACACGCACAAACGCGTCTTTCTCCTTACCCCCATCGCGACTCTGAGTGCCACCGCGAATCCACAGGTACGCGTCCCCCCCTCCTCGTCTGCCACCGACGGCCTCACGCGCGCGGCAGATAACAGACGATGGTGCGCCGTGCTGACACGTCCGACTCTGACGCGAGTCCGGGTCCGACGACGCGCGTGAAGGCGGAGAAGAGCCGGACGCAGAACGGGAGCAGCGGCAAAGGGAAGGGCAAGGCGCGTGCGGAGACCGACGAGCCTGAGGAGCGGTCGCCGCGGGGCGCGAAGCGCGCGAGGGTGGACGAGCAGGGGGGTGCGGTGCCGCGTGACGAGGACGGTGAGGATGAGGACGAGGATGAGGAGGACGAGGAGCCGGTGAAGCGCGTTAAGACGCTGCCGCGCGACGTCGATGGGTACCTCTTTTATTTTCTTTGATTATCGTATTTTACTTATGATTTTACGCAGGTTCATCCCCGGTTCGATCGTGCGCATACAGTTGCGTAACTTTGTCACCTACGACGCCGTCTCCTTCCGCCCCGGGCCCTTCCTTAATATGATCCTCGGCCCCAACGGCACGGGCAAGTCATCCATCGCGTGCGCGATTTGCCTTGGCCTCAACTTCCCCGCGTCGACGCTCGGGCGCGCGTCCGACGTGGGCAGCTTCGTGAAGCTCGGCACCCAGGCGGGGAGCATCGAAATCGAGCTCAAGGGCGAGCAGGGCGGGCGGAACGTCGTCGTGAAGCGCACGATTGGTCTCAAGAGCAGCAGCTTCACCGTGGACGGGGCGCCCGCGAGCGGGAGGGAGGTGAGCGCACGGGTCGCGAAGCTCGGTGTGCAGGTGGGGAATTTGTGCAGTTTTTTACCGCAGGATAAGGTGCGCAGTTCTTTCTTCGATGAATTGGTTTGCTGACAGGGACGACAGGTCAGCGCGTTCGCAGCGATGTCGCCGACGGAGCTGCTCCGCGAGACGCAGCGCGCGGCGGGCGACGCGCGCCTCGAGGCGTGGCACCAGACGCTCATCAGCGAGGGCAAAGGGCTCAAGGGGATTCAGGATGTACGTTCGTCTCCGTTTTATTCGCCGAATTGAGCTGATACGCGCCACAGAGCATCAAAGCCGAGAGCGCGACGGTGCAGCAGTTGATCGAGCGCAATGAGAGTATCGAGCGCGACGTGCAGCGGTATCGGGACCGGAAGAAGATTGAGCATGCTGTGGGTGGCTTCGTCGCACTATCATCCCACTTCGTTCTTATTTCCTACTGTGCCCCCTTCACCTGCCTCCGCGCTCCCTCCTACTGTCACCACTATTTCCTCACTCTCCTTTTCATCCCACGCCGTCCCCTTGCGTTGTCTCCCCGCTCCCTTTCGTCCCCGCCGGCACACCTCCCTTCGTCTGCGTCTGCGTCTGCGTCCACTCCCTCCTCTTTTCTTCCCATACCTCTGCGTCCGTTCCCCTCTCCCCCTGTCCCTTCTGCCCTCTCCCCCCTCCCCTCTCTCCGCCCACTCGCTGACCCTCTTCCCAGATCGCCCTCCTCCGCGTGCTCATCCCGGTGCAGGCGTACCGCGAGGCGCGCGCGCAATTCATCGCGCTCAAGGCCCGCCAGCGCGCGCAGCACCTGCGCGTCACGACGCTGCGGGAGAAGAACGCGCCGGCGCATGCGCTGTTGGGGTGCGTATCCTGTCCTATCCTGTTTATTCCTCTATTGTGCCTATTCGTTATCTCCACTGTACCTATTCGTTATCATCCCGCCCGCACACCTTTCCTCCCCCATCCTATCTTTCTTTTCTTCTCCCCATATCCGACCCACACCGCGTACACTCCTTCCGTGTCTCTTTCCTCATTCTGTCCTCGCCGTCTATCCCCTCCATGCTACTCCTACATCCTCCCCTGTCGTCGATGCCAGTTCCCTTCCATCCTCCCCGTACCACTCTCGTCCCCGTCCGTCCTCGTCATATTTCGTCCGTCCGCCACCTGCGTCCCTTTCTTCCGCGTCCCTCCCGCCCTTCTCTCCGTACTTGTCCACATCCCCATCATCGACGATCCCCAACCCTCCTTCTCATCTACCCACCCCCACCGCGTCCTCCGTCCTCCACCTTCCTCGTCCTCCGGGCTGTTATTCCATATCTCCCTACTATCGCCCGCCCTCTTTGGTCATCCTCATCCTCATCTTTACCTTCCTCACCCACTACCGTCTCGTCCTCTCCCGCATTCCCTCTCCAAGCAACACCCATACTAACCTATCCTCCATCGCAGGAAACTCGACACCCAGCATGACGAGCTCCACCACGAGCGCGAGGACGCGAAGAAGCGGCTGCGCATCGCGCTCGGGCGGGTCGAGAAGAAGAGCGCGGCGAGCGAGGCGTTGGTGCGTACATCTCCATTCTCTCCTCCGCCCTCGTCGCCTGCATTCCGTCCTTATATGCCCACTCCCATCCTCTTCTCGTCGCTGACGCTCTTTCTTTCCCTCGTCCCTCGTCCCTCTCTCCTTGCCACATCCCCGCTCCACCCGTCCTTCGTCTCCCTCTCCGTCGTCCCTCCCCGCCGTCCCTCGCTCCTACTCTTATGCCCCCCTCCTCCCTCCTCCCTTCCCCTCCGTCCCTCGCTCCTCTCATGCCCTCTCCCCTACTCCCGCATTCTCCCTTCACCCCCTCTATCTACATACTGTTCATCCCTTTCTCCCTCGTCCCCACATTCTACCCCGTCCCTTCCTTCCATCGCTTCCACTCCGCTCGCCCCGTCACCGACGCTGATGCTCCCCAGGGCGACGAGACGGAAGACCTGCAGTCCAAGCTGCAGGGCCTCAAGCGGGCGGAGAAGGCGCGCCTCGCGACGATCAAGAACTGCGAGGCCGCGATCGAGAAGCTCAGGGAGGACATCGACGAGGCGAAGGAGGTAAGCCGCTCTATACTGCGTGGTACACGCGTTGCTGACGCGATGCGTTTGCAGGTCAAGATGGAGGTCGAGGAGGAGGTGCGCGCGGAGGGCCGGCGGCTGACGGCGGAGCACAGCGCGTCGCCGCTCGAGCGGGAGAAACGCGCGTGGGAGCAGCGGAATGGCGAGCTTGGCGCGCGGCGGAACCAGAATGCGCGGAACGAGGAGGGGGGGCGGCGCGAGTGCGTGCTTTCCCTTCCTATTCTCTTTGTCCTCTCCCCGCGTCGTGCTTTACTCCTTTTTGCGCGTCGTGCTGACATCCGCGCAGGCTCAAGGCACTCGGCGACGCGGACGCGGTGAAGCTGCAGAACCTGACGCGGTGGAACCAGGACGTCGGCGACGCGGTGCGCTGGCTGCGGCAGAACCGGGACAAGTTCAAGATGGAGGTGTTCGAGCCGCCCGCGCTGTCTGTGCGCGTCCCGAAGAAGGAGTACGCCGCCGCCGTCGAGAACAGCTTTAATGGCAGCCAGATGCAGGTGCGCGTCCGCTCCCCTCCCCTCCTCAAACAAATTAACGAGAAACACCGCCGCAGATGTTCGTGTGCCAGTGCAAGGAGGACTACGACACGCTCAACGACTGCATCAACGACCGGCCGGGGCTGGGGCGCAAGGCCAAGGTGCCGACGTGGTTCCGCCCGGGCACGGACGCGGACCTCGTAGGCCCGCCGATGGCGCGCGAGGAGCTCGCCGCGCGCGGGTTCGACGGCTATGCGATCGAGTATGTGCAGTGTCCGGAGGGGATGCGCTGGTTCCTGCAGCGCGAGCTGAATATGCATCGGACGGTGCGTCTCTCTCTCCAGATGGCGTGTCCATGCTGATTTTGGACGCTTGCAGGCGGTCTCGCTGCGCGGGATCAAGGACCTGCAGGGCGCGATCGACGCGGTGGGGCGCCCGGGGCCGAGCGGGCGGACGACGAACACGAACTTTATCGACCAGCGGACGGTGCACCAGGTGCAGCGCTCGCGGTACGGGCGGCGCGAGCTCATGGCGTCCGCTAACCACGTCGGGGACGCACGCAACTTTGGGGGGCCGGCGCAGGGTACGCATGCAGCGTTTTCCGTTTCTCTGAGACGTCTAACGCGGGGACAGTGAACCCGGCGGAGAAGCAGCGGATCGACGATATCCTGGCGCGGTGCAAGCAGGAGGCGGCGGAGATCCAGGAGGAGGAGCGCGCGCTGAGCGTGGACCGCAAGCGCCTCGATGCGATCGAGAAGGAGCAGAAGGCCGCGATGGTGCGGGCTTCGTCTCTCTGCCATTGTATGGGCGCTGACGTTGCGGTAGATGGCGGTGAAGAAACGGCTGCAGGTGATCATCGACGAGACGAAGCGCCGCGCGGGGCTGGAGGGAAAGCTCAGTACGTTGGCAGCCATCCTCCGCGTGTGTGGGTGACGCTGATTCGGGGCACGGTCTGCAGAGAAAGCGGAGCAGCAGCTGGTGGCGGCGCAGAACAAGGGCGACGCGGTGCAGCGGGGGGCGCGCTACCGCGCGCAGATCATGGAGATTGCGAAGCGGCGCGTCAAGCTCGTCGCCGAGGCCGTCGTGCGTATCCTCCTCTTGTGTTAGTGTATGAGGGCGCTGACGAGAGGGGCGGCAGGACCTCGCGCGCGACGTGATCGACGAACAGGTGCAGGCGACGACGCTGGGGCTGCAATACCTGCAGATCGGCGCAAAGAAGGCGGCGCTGAAGGAGCTGTGCGACCGCAAGGACGCCAAGTACCAGGCGGCGCTGGCCGAGTTTAATAAGAGTGCGTGTCCACTTTTCGCCTGCGTTGAGCGACGGCTTACGACGCGGGGCAGTCGATGCGGAGTTTGAGAAGACCAAGGAGAGCACGCGGACGCTGCTGGCGGAGAGCAAGGAGCTGCTGAGTGCGCTGCCGGACGAGCTGCGCGAGGAGTACCAGGCGGCCGAGGCCGCGCGGCTCGCGCACGAGAAGGCGGTCCAAGCCGCGGAGAAGGCGGGCGAGGAGGCGCCGGAGCCAGGGGAGGACGTCGACCTGCGCTCGATGGAGGAGCTCGAGACGGAGCTCGAGAAGCAGGAGGCGAACCTCGAGATGAATATGAATACGAATCCGGGCGTCGTGGAGCAGTATGAGAAGCGGAAGCGCGATGTGAGTCGTTTGAGCTCCTTGGGCAAGCGCAGATTGACTGATGGATACGGGTAGATTGAGGCGCTGGAGGTCGCGATTGAGGGGAAGCAGCGCCAGGCGGACAAGATTGAGAAGAAGATCAAGACTGCTAGGGTGCGTCGCGGCTGCTCGACACTTCGTGGATTCATGCTCATTTGTTTCTTAGGAAAATTGGCAGCCCGCGCTGCAGTCGCTCGTCACCAGCATCGGGAAGAAGTTCTCTGCTGCCTTTGACCGTACGTCTCCCCTCTCCGATTCGACCTGCACTTACTCTTCGATGCAGGTATCGGATGCGCGGGCGAGATCCGCGTCCGCGAGGAGGAGGCGTACGAGAACTGGGCGATTGACATCCTCGTCAAGTTTCGCGACACGGAGAAGCTGCAGCTGCTCACGGGGCAGCGGCAGTCTGGGGGCGTACGTCGTCCTTTCTTTCGCGTCTGAGACTCGGGGCTGACTTCCTGCGGCAGGAGCGCTCGCTGACGACGATCCTGTACCTCATGAGTCTCACCGAGGAGGCGCGCGCGCCGTTCTCGCTCGTCGACGAGATCAATCAGGTGCGCTTTCCCTCGTTCTCCCCGCTTGAGCACGAATTGACTGACTGACCGTGCGCGCAGGGCATGGACCAGCGGGCCGAGCGCATGGTGCACAACTCGATGGTGGACGTGACGTGCAAGGAGGACAGCGTGCAGTACTTCCTCATCACGCCCAAGCTGCTCCCCGACCTCGAGTACCACCGCCGCATGAAGGTTTTGTGCGTGAACAACGGCGAATGGCTGCCCGACGAGAGCGGGCTAGGGAACATGATGGCTATGATCAATGGGTTTGTCGCGAAGAACCCGGGGGCCGGGCGCGCGTAGGCTGGTGGGGTAAACAAATCTTCTTAACAGATTCAATATGATACCTTATACCGACGTTTTCTAACCGTACACATTGGCTGCGTTTTCAGCTCTATTCTTACCCTATGTTTTTGTGTGTAGTATCCTAAAATTTTCTTTTGCACCGTCAACACCACTGTTGGACAAGTTCTTCATCTTCCGAGTGTACCAAAACCCTGATCCGCGTATCAGGTGCCCGAGAAAGCGCGGTGAGACGTACCATAATGAGACGCACGCTATCTCTCAAGACGCGGGTTACGTTCAAATTGTTTGCTTGAAACAGCGCATAAATCTGCTACTAGTTGCCAATAACCAATGGACTACGAAACTGAAGAGCAGGATCTGGTTGTACTGGCAATTCACAATGCCATATTTTTTCTAGCGAAAATGTTAGTACGAACGAGCACCTACACAGTCAGCGAGCGAAGATTGGCGAGGAAAATAATTGTTTTGCTTTTGAAATGAAAATGGTGCGCTCCATACGATATTCATAGAGTTGTACATGTTATCGTTACAAGTTCGTATTAAACTCTGTGCCGTCCTCTCCAAATAAAAATGAAGGCGACAAATTATTGTGATTTAGGCTTTTTGGTCTACATAATATGTAGTGACGTTGGCGGCGAGTGCGTTTAGATTAGGGCTGGAGGTCTTGGTGTGATCTACGTAGCGTGAGGTGTGCAAACAGCATGCAAGGTGGTGGGACGTACTATAGTTTAGAAAGGGTCCCCTGAACTTTTCCTGCAGCGTTGTAGTACTCCGCGTCGAAGTTGGACGCGTACAGCCGGCGAGCGAAGAGGATGACACTCATCGCGCTGATCGCTTCAGGCAGTGTCTGCTCCCCCTCACGGAGAGTAAGAGTTTCGGAAACACCGGTGTGGTGGTGTTTTGACAGCTCCCCATAGAGGGTGGCCAGCGCCCGGCGGACGTCGCGGTGCTTCACACCACTAAGTTTGGCGATCACGGCGGTCTCTGCGTCGAGGAAGGTGACGTTGGGGTCATTATAAGCGCCCGCCACCATCGCGTCGATGACGGGCTGGACGCCAGGACCATGGGCTGGATTGGGAAGATTGAGCCCCTTGTTACGCTCGGTGAGGGACGCGGCGATTATTTCTAATGACTATTAGCCCATGAATGGAATGTGGGAACGGGTGTATACGGACCAATGGCGCTGCGAAGGTGTAAATTATTCCTGCTCATCTCTAGTTGAGAGCGGAGATTCTCGGTAACATGCTATGGCCGTTCAGTCAGTGGACAACAAGAGCGGTGGTGCAGGCGAGGGCATACCGCATGGGTTGTCACATTATTCCCTATTGTTACTGCGGCTGTCTTGAGGTCGTCGTTGGTGTTTTGTAGACGCTTCTGCAGAGCGTTGATTTGGCGCTCGAGTCGCTGTTGTGCTTCTTTGTGGGATGCCAGCAGGCGCTCTTGCGCGCGCTCGTGCGAGGTGGTGAGGCTCTGCACGGTGGCTTGGAACACCTCCGCAACCTTTTGGACAGTGGCGTCGTCCTGGAAGTAAAAAGTGACACTGTGAACATCCTGCCGGGTCGGTGGAAATCGTGCTCACAGCCGCCTCGGACCGGATGAAACGACGAAGCGCAAGGATGACGGGCAGCTCAGGACGGCGGGGTGAGACTCGGAGTGCGAGCGGCGCGTGACAGCTGCATAATTAGGAAGGCCAAATCGACCAAAAAGTTGACGTAGGGTGGGGGCGAGAAGTGATTGCTAGAGGCAACTGAGGAATAACATGGCCAACACACAGAACGTAAGGAGAAAAACGAGATTTGAGATTCGATGGGAGCGCAAGAGGAGTGGTCCGGCTCGGACCGAGCGGAATGCACGTGGACGCCGGTGATAGCCGTGCCACGCTTCCTTCTCTTTCTTTTTTTTTTTTTTTTTTTTTGGAGCGTTGGGTCTGAACCTAACGATACTCGGGCAGCAGAAGCATTCCGAGTATCCACTTCACTCTGGGCTGAGCATATTCGGGTCGTTAGTCTGGGAGTTACATCATGGATTCCATTGGACGCGACTGGGCGCCGTCAATTTTATATTTATCTCCCGAATGCTGGTATCTTTCCCCCCTTCGGAAGTCGGGATACCATCCGTCTGGTCCATCTCTCTGTGCGCGCCTCTACGCAATTCCCTGCCCAGGATGCTTCTGCCGGTCGGCCGATTTGCGTGCGGATGCGCCGCATCCCGTTCCGCTCCTACTGTCGTATGTTGCCCGCGCGGGACGCCATGGCTCCACGATCTCTTCCAGTTTCGGCCTACCCTTATTATTCACCGGGCAGCCCCACCAATCCGGGGGACAGGGATTTGAAAGCCCGCGGTACCTTTTGGTGTCTACTTTTCCCTCGAACGACTACATGCTGCGCAAGTTCACGTTCCCCTCCTTTCCACCGATTCCCCTCATATCTGGTCTCTCACTTTTCATCATCGCCCACATCACATCAAATCTTAAATACGCTTGGCCATTTTTTTGGTCGATATTGCTGCGGTAGACTTTTATTCCACCGCGTGCTTCCGTAATTTCAAGTTCGAGGTATCTTCCACTGCACGTACCCTCGGCGCAGTTGCTCACAAACAAATTTCGCGATCAGAGAATCATATTTTGCATGTCGCCGGTGTTGTCGTTTGCCTCCCTCGGCCCTTTATACTTGATGGAGTTCGACTGACAGGCGAGGCAGATGAGCTCTCGAACCGCTGAGGATAAGCAAAGTTCAACAGCTGATACTATTCTCGCTGTTATCTGGCCATAAAGTGACATAGTCTTGACGGTGCGTGCACGCATAACTACAGTTCCTTTCTACTATAGTCCATGCTTCGGTTGGCTAGGAAATTTGACCCTGTGTCGTTCAGACGCGTGGTAATCCATCGGGTATTAAAGTATTTTTGTCCCTATTAGCCATTTCTAATCGATCTCTCACTAAATCAAGCCTGGTGTATCGAACATAGAACCTCTGCCCGAATCCCACCCTATTTATGCTATGTAATTGAAACTCTCAATTCCAAACGATCTGGTGGATCCCCCGGGAAATTCAAGACCGAGCGGCACCAGAGATCCGTGCACTCGTCGGGAGGAAGGAGGGAAGAGAGAAAGAAGGATGGGGGCTGGAGCGCGGGGAACGAAAAACGAAGGAGAAAGGGGGCGGTGGATAGATAGAGGTAGAGAGAGGTGAATGCAGCCGGCACCCCTTCGCCGCTACGGCAGTTCTTACCTACTCGATGAGGTCAATTCACTTCAACAGCGAAGGCAGATCCGAGAATGGCTACCTTGTCGACCGCCGCAGAGCGTGCTTTCTCCAGCGGGAGTCTCACCGGTACCAAACTTCGCAATAAACTCACTCCGGAAGTCTTCGAGGCGTTACAGCTTCTCAAAAGTGCGTACCGCAACGGCCGTATCAGTGCGGCCAAGGATGCGGCCAAACACATGGACGCCCTCAGTGCAGAGCTAGATGAGGAGCACTACGGATTTCCTGTGGATGTTGTTGACATGATGGAGCTGGATGGCGATGAATATATTATGTAGTTTTCGTACTACCTGACTTCAATCAAGGGCTTCTAAGTTTGCGTACATTTTATTGTTTGATTTTGGGCGGGAAAAATAACTTCGGTTCACGCGTTCGAACGTGTTCTGAACGCTGAACCTAACCGTTCGAACCTGAACCTGCAGTTCACGTTCGGGAAAAATGGCTCTGAACCGAACTGAAGTGAACTTTCCCAACACTAGCGCTGATATGGACATTCCTGCATACGGAGTTCAATAGATAAATACTTGTTGCAGGAAGACATCGCGGGGTTTAACCCACCAACTAGTATGGCAAACGCGCGTGGATCCGGGTTGAAGCACACTTAAAAAAAAAGTAAACTATCAGCCCTGTTAATTGCGAGGTTTAAAGTGCTACTTCCCGTTGTACTTTCGGATCGTCGGAAATTGCTGATATCTGTTTGACATTCAGAGTGATGGAAAGTAGTCATATAATCAAACAAACCTTTCAACTTAAGCTGAAACAAATAAATCACGCCGAAAGAGAAAGGCTGGCGGATTGTTAAACATTCAACTGAGCATTTTAAGCACTGCTTTCATTTTCCGTAGATTGAAAGACAATCAACATAAAGAGAATGGCCGGGTTAAAGATCAACTTTCACCCTTCCTTTCACCATAGTTGAAAGAACAAAAACCAAACTGGGGGAACGGGGCGCTTAATGAGCCCCATTCCGCCTTCCTTTCATCTCAAAGGAAAGGAAAACACTCAGAGCGGCAGAAAGGCAGAAAGGCAGAAAGGCCGCATTAAAGTACATCTCTTCACGCCACTTTCAGACGGGGTGAAAGGAATACATTCCCCGTAATCGGAAAGTGGCGTGGAAAGACCAACTTTCCATTGCACCCCGGGGTGCACCTCAAGGTAAACCGGCGGGTGCAGCCAAAGGTGTACCTTCAGGTGCACCTCATTGAGAAAAAATAAACGCTGTTGCGTGCATAGATGGAGTATATATAGTGTTCAAACCGTATGGTCGCGCGGACCCAACTGAACACGAGGGTGGATTTCTCGAGAGCCTGGTGGCGGCATCGGCTCAATCTACCTCTTCGGCCGCATTACGTCCCAATGCTGTTCGGATTAAAGTACCCCCACTCAAACACGCACCGCAATACTTACGGGTGTCACAAACATCCCTACCGTCTCTGAATCCGTTGATCCCATAGACGAAGAGGACCCGAACTCCCGGCGTACTTTCTGTCCAAGTGATCTGCGACAGCCAATCATCGACCTAATGGAACGGCACATTAACGCGCATCCCTTGATTCCTTTGTATACACTCGCGTATGCTTCTTGAGCAGTAGTTGTCCCGAAAAAACTGACAGAAACGACTTTGTTTGTACATGTCCATCAGCACGTGTCGTTTTGTGCGTTGGACACTGTGACTCCTGTCATGGATCGATCGTCTTTGCGATTTTTTTCTTTCTTTCTTTATCGACCCGAGATCTGTGTTCTTTCCTCTTCCGCTCTTCACTAGCTTCACTTCGCGTCTTGCTTAGCGTCTTTCATCTGCCCCCTTCTTAGTGCGAATGCCAGTCCGGATCTGCGCGCGGACAGTGTGCGTTACCTTATCCACACCGAGTCCGTTTTGCTGATCTTTTGAGCAGCACGTCGAGCAGCTGCGCACGCTTAACCTCAAGTCCCTAGAGCCCGCGGCCACCACGACGCGCTCGTCGCCCTCCAGCACCGGCTTCGCATCCGGATCCGCGCGCAGTGCGCTCAGCAACGGGAGCGGCGTGCGCACCAAGCCCACGCCCCCGCCGCTCGACCTCGGCTTTGCCTCCAACAGACCTCGGCCTCCATCTCCGTCTCCGCCAACACCACGTCCTCGTCGTCCAACGCCACCTCATCCTCACTCGACCACGCGTTGTCGCTCGCGTCGCTGCCATGCGGTACGCTCCTTTCCGCCTTCCTTCTTTCTGTCTTGCTGACGGTGTGTATTCTGCAGTGGCCGCGTCGTCGACCTCGTGACCAACTGCTACGGCTGTGCTCTCGAAGGCCCTCTGCGAGGAGGAAGTCCGCCTAATCATTGTCTCTGAACTGCTCATGGGCGACCCCGCGCTCGCAAGCACGCGTCGCATGTCTGGAGCGAGGTGCATTCCGTTCCTTGTTGCTACACTCTTCATTACTCAAGCATGGGCGCAGATCATGGAGCTCTTGCGGACGCCACCGGCCCAGCCCATCCTCGCGTATGTGCCGTCGTCGTTCTTGTGCTCCCGATCCTTATTGACGTCTCGCTAGCGATAACAAGGCGCTCAAGGGCAAGTCGGCGTCCCTGACGTGCCACGAGATGGCTCGCTCGTCGCGCAGGTGCGGTTTCCTCCGACTATTATCTGATAGATGCGGTGCTGATGCGCATCGTATCCAGCACGCCTTTGAGCATCTGGAAGAGAGTGCCAAGGACGGGATCGCCGATGAGCTGCTCGGCGAAGGCGGCGCAGTCTTTGGCAAGGTCGCAAAGTGCAGGTGGGGCGCGTACTGCGTACAGCACAGTACGTTCGTTCTCCGTTGCGTATGAACGTCGCTGATGCGCGTGATAGTCCTCGAGCACGGCTCGGGCAAATACCGCCAGATGGCGCTCGAGCACCTCCTCGCGGGGCTACTCAAGTACGCGACGAATGAGCAGGAGAAGGAGACCCTCGACCGCGTCGTGCAGCGCGTGTGCGAGTCGGCTCAGGGGTTTCTCGTCTCCTTGCCCCCCAATGCATCTTCGCGATGTGTGTGGACCTCACGCTGTCGCTGACGGGGAGCCGGAGCGCGCTGCCTAGCGTACGTCCTTCCTCCGCCTCTCTTTGTCCGATGTCCGACTGGCCGCATTCGTTGGCATGGCAGGCGGACAAGGATTATCGCGCGCTGCTGCACGGCTGCATCCGCGCGCACATCGTTACGCTGCGCAGGTGCAAGACGTGCGTTTGGAGGCTGATATCGTCGAGATATCCGGGCGTTCCGGGGTGGAGCATGAAACTGAGGATCCGAGATATATTGTTCAGGAAGGTGGAGCTCGCTCCGTCCTACGGATAAACGGCGAGGAATCGGACGAATTTTCGATGGGGTTCTTCCCGATCTTATACATGTTGAAGTTCCGGAGATAGTTCGGCGCCAGGCGCAGATGGCAGACGACAGGCCGGGACGACTCGGGAAGACGCTTCCGATGTGCATTCGGTGTTTGTACAGGACCCACGACCTGAAGTCAGTGGAAATCATTGCAATTCCAAAGAGTTTTTATAAGATGCTAGGAAAGAGTAAATAAATATACTTCTTTTCTGGGCGTTCCAATGACCTGAAGCCGCCGTATAAGGAATAGAACCTGCGTGTGCCTGCCCCTTGGCCGCCAGAGGTACGGTACTTGGCCCTTGTCTCCTTCACTGGCCCAGCATAGTGTTGCCGCGACTTCGATTCCAAGTCATTTCAAAGTCGAAGTCGCAGCTGACTTGAGTCGAGTCGAGCCGAGTCAGCACTGCTACTCAGATTGACTTCCAAGTCACTTGAAGTCGACTTGATGCTCTGAATTCCAGAAAGGTGTGCTTAGTCGTTTACAGGACAAAAAAAGTAATTTCTTGAACTTTGATGGAGCGTAACACGTTTCTGTGATTTTTCGCGAAACCGCCGCAAATGAAGCTAAAACCACGAAAAATACCTTGCTTTCCAAAATGGGCTCTGAAGTCGACTTGGACCTATCAAGTCGAGTCGAGTTGAGTTGAGTCGAATGTGCGTTTGAGTCGCGGCAACACTAGCCCAGCATTTAACATACGATCTGCAGACGTATGATTTTGATCTTGAGGCGGGAGCCTTTCCCCTGCAACAAATTAATCAATGCTCCTAAAATTATAATGGGTCGCAGGTCGCGTGCGGTAATGACATCGGCCCCATGAACTGAGGTAGCGATATCTCGGCCCAAGCTCGTCGCCTCGTCGCACACATGCCTCGCGGTAGGAACGTCGACCCGATGCGGTGAAGCAATTGTATGCTGTGCACTACTCCAGGAACAGCAAGGTCACCGCATTCTTCCCCACCCACGCCGCCGCTGGGGTTCGAGAAGACCTCTGTGTTGTGCAACTGAAAACTAGGGAAATTAACACAAGCAGGGAACAGACACCCACAGATAGGCTACTTCGAACCTTTTACTCAGCTTTGGACATGTGGACAGTGTATTTTTCGTCTTCTCCGCCCCACTATGCTCAGCGCGGAGGTACCTTTAGGTGCGCGTCCTGACCACGAGCCGACCCAGTTTTATTATGGTGAAGACAGCGAACCTGACAAGCATCGGGACAACGATCCCACAGAGACGCATAGCACTAGTCATGGATATATACCGGATTTACCATTGCTTTTTTGACGGCCCTGCGAAATCGGTGTCTTTTCTCCTCCAAGACATGGTGTGGGGTGCATCGTCGGGCATTTGCAACACCACCTCCATATTCATGAGGGCGACCTGACAGTATAGGGTCGATACAATCAGGACGCGTTCGAAAAACCAGAATTAAATTGTACTCACGCGACCAATCAAGTCAGGGCCGTTGTACGCAGGTCCAGAAACAGGCACGAGCAAATTCTTGGACTGAATTGCACCGACATAATACACTGTCGACCCGATCTTGTGCTTTGCCGCTTCGGGAAGATGCGAATGTTCGAGAGTGAACATGTGGCCTCCGATGTCGAGTTCCACACTGGGCGTGGCGTTCACTGCGACAGGAATAAGGTGGTACGAATGGTCACCGAATGTTTTTGTCGTAGAGCCTGGGATCTGTGCATAGTAGTCTTTCCCGAATTTGTCATCCATGTAACAGAACGCAGCGCCTATGACAAGTATCCGGGGCCCAAAATCCCTCACCAGTGTTCTTAGCAAGGAAGGATTAGGATCACCCTTCGGCGGTTGCCGTTGATGTCGCACGCGTACATACACGTGTTGTCAACGACCACGACATGGCTGGTCTCCGGTTTCTCGAGGGAGTCTTTGGCAGGGTTCACACCGTCTTCAGCATTCTCAAGAAACTTCTTCGGTTGTCCCCGGCGCCTTCTTCACATGCTGCCCTCTCGCTGGTCACTCTGCCCGCGGATGTCTTACACATGATCCTAGAGCTGTTGTATGATCCTTGGGTCTGCGAAGAAGAGCGGGAGAGATATGACCATGAAATTTGCAAGGGACGATTTCTCCTCCCACTCTCTGAGTCCTGCCGATACATGCGTCGACAAACACTGCCGTGGATATTCCGCGAGGTCTACAATTGGGATCGCCAGGACGGCAGCGTCTGGCCTGAAACTCTCTGGTCGTTCTTCCTGTGAGCCAGCTCATTTCCAGAGATTTTTTCCGTGTAATTAATATTTTTTTGATGTCTTATAGCACTGTACACATAAGAGATCGGTCGATGCGGGACCCAGGGACCATTACCTTGTCCACCGCCATGTTCTGCGCCCTGCCAATGATGCCCTCGCTGACGAAAATTACGCTCCGCCTCGAAGCGGCTATCTCTCCAGAGCTTCTACTTGCACTGTCGATTGCACCGCGGTTGACTTTTCTCGACATTCACCAGGTGCGGTTTGACGGACCCGCCCCAACATCTTCCTTGCCATTCGCCACACTGGAGACCCTTGGAATCTCCATTTCTGGATTTCGAGGTGTACTCGGTAGAGAAATGCTGAACATCGACCGCAACAGACAAGCGCGCAACGTTATCGCATTCCTGCAAAATCTCAACCGCAGCCTGACGGTATTACAGATTTCAGGCGATTTGCTCTCCCCCGACTTCCTCTCGTTATCATGGCCTCAGCTCCGGAGGTTCACCGTCACAGAGCACACTCCAACGCCATACATCCCGGTGCCCGACCTGGTGTCCCAGATGCCTTTGCTCACAGAATTATCCATCCTGTTTTCAGCGGATCTGAGTCGGGACCGAGACGCCGGCGACATCTTTCCTCCCTTCATACTGGGGACTCCGGGGGGTGAACTTCTGACACACCGCTCTCCACTTCTATCGTCTGTCACGCTCTCGAATATGGAGCCCACGGACCCGATATTTGCGCAACTTCCGCGCGCCCTGGAATCGCTCCATCTCCTAGCGATGGTGGATGGGTACCTTCCCGTACGAGGAAGACCGGCCCGACTTTGGGCGGCTCTCCTAACACATACCACCGCGCCCGCCGCCCTCGATAACGTATCCCACTTGACGGAGCTTAGGGAACTGTCCCTAACCCTGGACGACTTCACAACGGCAGCCCTCATCCACTGCATTGCTTCAGTCTTCCCACGATTACGAGTCCTGGAGCTCGGAAACTCCTCGTACTTGTACGGTCCTAAGTTCTGCTTCGATGTCCGCGATGTAAGTGCGCCGCCGGTGCATTACATCTTGTACTGATGTTGATAATCTACTTCAGCCTACGATTTTGGAAGCACTGAAGGGCTTCCCGCTCCTCACCGACCTGCGAATTTCTTTGAACTTTATGGACCGCGAGTTGGATGGCGAGGGCGTGCAGCGACATGCCGCACACTGGATGTTGGAAGGCCTCCTCGGGCTTCTTACCGTTGCGTTCTCCTGGGAGCAGAAGTGGTGGTACTATGGGTTTAATATGGTTACCTGGCGCGCGTGGGACCGAACTGTGTTGCTACGCCCGCCATCGCCTCCACCGCCGGAACCCTCATTGGTGGAAGAGCCCATCGACAGGGATCCGATACCGCCATGGGAGCAGACGGACTCAGAGTGAAGGGGAATGACGGACGGATTTTCAAAATGGGATGCGTGATGTGCGATTGTAGATCGACGTATTTACGTACCTCGCACATAGGTTCGGACAGCGCCGACCACGGCGCTATGAAAAGGTGGTTCAAACTTGCTCAGACGCGTGAGGTCTGGCTGGCCGGGTATGCTGTTCAAACTGGAAAAAAATTAAAAACTATATCGTTGCATCGAAGACCTCGTATGATGTCTGCCCAAAGGTTGATATACAACATATCTTCTTCCAAGGTACTATGTATTATATTAGCATATGGAAACCACCGTATGAAAAATTCGGCGCACGTATGAGTCGGTACAACATCGTATGTCAAGCCGTCATCTCGTATGATTCATTCGATGTGCAAGCATGCCCGTCCATCGTCAGGCCGCCCTTCGGGGGCGTCGCCGATCAAGCCTCGGGTGAGTCCGGATCGAGTGCCGGCCCGGGTATTTGGCCCCGATCGGCGGTGCTTTCTGACTCGAATCCGGCCAACGACTCTGTGTCAAGGACTGTTTCCATTCTTCTGTGCTGGACCATTGTGGCATTCTCTGTGTGTTCTCCTGCTGGCTTTTTTTCTGTCTCTACTTCGGCTCCGGTCTCAAACCAGACAAGCGGCTACAAAGTGGGGAGGTGGGATGTACAGATTCCAGGAGTGCCGTCAATTGAGTAGGCTGCGCCGGGAATCTAACCCAGTGCCAGACATGGCAGCGCGACTTTAATCTAGAAGATACGTGGAGCCAACGCACAGATGGAGCACCGAGTAATGCGATAAACCTGGTATATTAAATAACGGACCAGTTTGAACCGATGTCCTTAATAACACGGTTCCCCGAAAAATCCAAGCGCAGAGCGCATAACTACGGCAGAGAGAAACTGCAGGTCCTCCAAAGAGAGAGCCATCGAAGGCTAAGGAATCTCAGCGAATGTTCAAGGAGATTGGACGCGACAAACGTGATTGGCTTGAAGGTGTCGCGCGGTGGCTTTCAAGCGTGCCAACGACGCATTCTTCTGGTCTCAAGACCAGTACACCCCCGCTCAGGAGAGGCCAAAGGGCAATGAAAGGATTACGGAGTGACGACCGTCGAATCCGCACAACGCTGGTGACGGGAGGAAGCAAGAGAGACCGGATCAAAACACAGCCACTCCCTTCTCAGAGTCTCTGTCCCGCTCACCCCTGCCCCGCGCGCTCCCAGACGGCGACGAGTCGGGCAGATCAAAGGTGACACCCTTGCCTCGCTCCCCGCCGTTATCTTCGGGGTTGTCCGCCGTCATCGGCGCAGGCGCCGCGTGCGCATCCTCGCCGAACACCGACACAAGCGGCGTGCTCGTCCGGCTCCGGGGCCCGCCCTCCTCCGCGAAGCGCACCGAGCGCGCGGGCGACGCCTCGCGCGACGCACACGTCGGGTGCTGTAGGCGCAGGCTGTTCACGCGCGAGGGGCGCCCCTGCCGCGGCGCACTCTCCGCTGGAACGGGGCGCGGGTACGCAAAGTCGTGCCCGTCGCAGGCGTGGACGAGGACACAGAGGACGGGAGGGCCGATGCTGCCAGCGGTGCAAGTGGAGGTGCGGAGTAGGATGGGGACGACCCCGCCCCGCGCGGGGGGTGGTCGCGCATGAACTGTTGCGCGTGCCCGAGCAGCCCTTTGCCTCATGTTTGCAGGCGTGATCTTGGGCGACCTAGAGCGCTTCCGCCGGTCGCCCCGATCCGGGGACGGGGAGCTGCTGGGCCCTGCCACGGGCGCATCGCCGTCGCCTCCACTGGCGTCGGACGCCCAGCCCTCCTCGTCCTCGTCGCCGTCGCCGTGCGCAGGGGGATGCGGGTGGTGCATGTGCATGTGCCCGAGGATGGGCGAATGCGCGAGCTGCTCCTCGATCCGCTGCCCGAGCGCCTCGAGGTCCATTGCCATCGCGTGCGCTTAGCTTCTCTACAAGGCTACGCACCATGACACCACCGCCTTGGAGCCCCGATACGCGGACGACACGTGCTCGCCGTCGACGTTCCGGACGACCTCCACCTCCACCTGTAGCAAGCAAATGAGTACATGAAGCGCGGCAAGACCGCGAAGCTTACCTCCTCGCCAGGCCCTGCGCGCCGCTCGATGATGCGGTGGTGCCCCTCCTGCCACTCGGAAACGAGCTCTTCTCCGTCGGGCGGGACGTCCCCCTCTGCGCGCGTCCCCGCCTCCACTTCCGCTTGCCGCTCCTTCCTGCCCTTTTCCTTCTCCTCGCCGCCCGGGCGCCGTCCCCACCGCCGTCGGGCTCTCGCTCCGCTCCATCCGCATGTCGATTTCCTCCTGCGGCCGCCCATCCAGGACCACCTGGTCCTCCCCGCTCCCCAGCCCCATCTCCACGTCCCCGATCCGCCTCGTGGTCGCGATTCACCACCACCCCGCCGCCCGCATGCCGCACATGGTCCATCCAGTCTGGCTGCTGTGGATGTGTCGCCGTCGCCGCCGTGTGCCGCGACCACGTCCGCGACACGGAGTGCACGCGCCGGCCCAACGAGAACGACGGGATCGACAGCCCGTGGATCGTGATGCTGCACAGCACCATAAATGCACAGATCGGCTGGATCGTCTTCATCAGCAGCGCGATCTGGTCGTTCTCCGTCGACAGCGCGCTCTCCTGCAGCACCTGTGTCGCGAGCGTCGAGATGAACACCGCGCCGACGCCGATGGGCCCAAAGTGCCCGCTGAAGACCGCCTCGCGGAACGTCTTGATGTCGGGGATCCAGCGGTAGAGTGCGACCATGATCGGCAGGCGCCGCAGCAGGAAGACGCAGATCGCGAGCACGACGAGACGCCACACCTCCAGCGTCGTCCCGGAGGGGTCCTGGAAGCTCGAGAAGGGCATCCACGCGCCGACGTTGAAGAGGAGATCAATCACGGAGGAGAAGACGGACTCCTCCGCTTGGCGGTTAAAGAACCCGTCCCACGCGAAGGCGCTGAGGAGGTCGTCTGACCCAAGGAGCGTCGTGAGCACGATCGTGAGTAGCGCGAGCGATGCGTACTGCGCGACGTATGAATGCCGGTCGATGAGCGAGTGCCGCTCGGAGAACTTCATCATATGGCGGAAGGCGAACCCGATGAGGGAGCCGATGACCACGCCCAATATAACCTGGTCTGTGTATAGTCAGTACGTGAAACGCCGGGGAATCAGAGGAACATACATAACCAGAGCTTTAGGAAATAGTCACGGATCGCGCCCTTCGTGGTGGAGTCGAGGATGAGATAAAGCGCGATGTATACAGGAAGGGAAACGCCGCGCCGTCGTTACACCCGCTCTCCGCAGCAAGGAGGTGACGAATGTGCGCGGGTACGTGTTTGTCAGCGTATTTCCCACCCACGAGGATAGGGTCGGTCGGTGTCAGACATGCAGCCACCGCGAGGGACGACAGGAAGTCGAGGCCCGGGATCATCAAGAAATGAATCCCGCCGCAATAAACCAACCCTTTAATGGTGTTAGCATTCGTATACAATGGCGGCGAGAATTGGAAATGGGTGCGGACACTCGGTCGCGTTTCGAAGGCTCCACTTCAATGCGGATCTGCGCAGAGCGCAGTCTGAGCATCGACTCCAGTGCCTCCCGTGAAGGAACGGTGGAAGTGGAGAAAACTCACCCAAATCATCACTGGCCCCAACAAGAAGAATAGACTCTTCCAATGTCGTCGCATGTATGCTTTCGGTAACTCGACCCCGATGGCAAACACGCCAATTGCAAGAACGACGCGAGTGAGCTCGAGGGTTATCGTGTTGACCGTGTCTTCTGCGGTAGGCGGGAAAGGAGTGGGCGAAACAATCCAGAAAACAGAAATGCGAGTATGGCCATTGCGGGGGACGAGAAGGTGGATGCGTTGGCAAATTGGCACGTTATGGCAGAGCCATTAGTGGGCGCGACATTGACGGGCGATCAGAAAAGGCGTCAGAAAAAAAAGTAAGAGCGGAACGGAATTAGCGTCGAATCCATGGTCTCAAGAACGGCCCACGCACCGTTATCACCTCCCCATCCGCGGGGATTGAAGATATTCGCGCCATACGGGCCTGCCACCGTCACTCGTCAGCTCAGCCCCGAGTCTCTCCATGGGGACGTACCCATAACCACGCCGAACAAAAACGCCCAACAGGCCTCGCCGATATACAATTTCTCTCGCAAAAGCAGGGAGAACATCCCGAACTGCGGAGAGCACGTCATAGATTAGCGGTGGACGCGGGAGAGCACGCTACGACACACCAGGACTACGAATCCGCCAAGGGCGGCATACGCGATGTGCGGGATGGACGCCTCAAACTGGCATGGCGGTTAGTACTAGTAGGGACTACGACGTGAAGGTGTGGGCGCACGGGATTGGGCGTGTGTCAAATGGCGAAAATCGCGCACGGTGATACGGCGCGGGGAAGGGTCGGCAAGGCGGCCCCTTCTCTTGAACTTGAACCAACGGCGGGCACCTGAAAAGGCGGGCGCAAAAAAGTCGACAAAGGAGCAAGAAGAGAAAAGCGGCGATGACCAACAACTCGCGACGATCGGTGGCTGTATTCTTGGCAGCGGAAAATCTGGGCTCCACTATGGGCTCATGTCCTATGTCGGTGGATCCTATGTCCCTTTTTTGGACATAGGATGGATGATGTAATGCAAACACGGTGTGGGTTCGATTCTCGGTTGCCGTAGCCATTTACACCCTTCACAAAGTAAATGGCCACTATGTCTGCTATTGGCATCCACACAGTGCAGTATGCATTCTTCATAAATTCTAATGCATTTTGCTGCTCTTCCTTGCCTAAAATTCAATGCATCTCCGGCCCATAGAGCTTTAAGGTCAAAATTTCCCCATTTTCCTCAAGGTGTCTACCGAGGATCAAGAATTATGTGTGGGGTTATTTTCAGCTTCAATATGGCGGGAGATCGATATTTTCAATTTCCACGCCCTTCTGATCAGTCGCTCCAAAGTTATAACATTTTTGATGGCATGTTTCAATATTTCCTCTGCATCTTCGGAAATTTCAGAAGACTGACATCACTTGGATTTTCCTCGGGAAAGGCACTCAGGCATCTGGGGGTGACCCTTATACATTAATATCAGAACATTGACAATGATTATACCTGCAATATAAGAGTTAGACAAGTTTGAAGACATTGGGTTATAAAGCCAAATTGGGGCGACTTTCAGTGACATGTAAGTATTCATTAGACAAAATATGATTATATCCGTATGCATAAGGCCTCAGGTTAATTGGTGCCAGCAAAAGAGGGATCACAATGAAAACAAGACAAGATAGGGGCTTATTGATGGCATCATGCATGTGCATGATGCGGTAAGCCGAGCCACCGGCAACAAATCTTGAATTTCATTGGCTCGTCCTATGTGCTTTCGGGGAAGTATCTCCAAAAAGACTTAGGACATGAAATCAATGATTTCCCATAACAGGTCTTGGGAATCAAGATTAATCAAGATGCCGAATATACCGTATCACGCACTACATTGACATTTTGGGCGCCAAATTCAAAGGCAAGTAGTCTGTAGATCTCGAAATCTCTCTCTCTTTTCCATTTTCTCTCTCTTTTTTTGCAACTTGAAAAACTTGAATTCCACCCGCCATCCACCGACATAGGACATGAGCCCCACTATGTGCCGCTCCAGACTCAGTTGGTCTTGGTCGAAAAATATAGGAGGCCGTTGCGGGTTTCATACCTGCGTGCCTGGCGGGGACAACGAGGTGGGTCGGGCGATCCACGTGTGGGCGGCCATCATCAAAATCGGATAGGCATCGCAGACCATTTTCCTACGCTCGGAGTCTCTCGACCTCCATTGCTGTAATCTGAGCCGCTCAGGGTCCCTCTCGGCTCTGGATCCCATGTTACTTGGGTTTAAGCTCCAAATAGACTCTCACCATCTGTGGCGTTCACATTAAAACGCAGTCGCCATCCGGCTCCGCGTCTTTTCCTTTATCACTACGAGCGTTTTCACCGTGCGGTTGAACACCGAGATATGGCCCTCCCCGCGGATAAGCACTATCCGGTCCTCGGCATCCCTAATGGTCGCCTGCAACCTTTCATACACCACGACATCACCACTCCTTTCCTTGAAGAGGCGCGCCAAGCTGTCAAGGCTGTCACATTAATTAACATTTGTCGTTCTGGAGGGCCTTTTCATTGGGCATGTGCGCCACAAACTTGGCGTACCTCTTGGATCTCGACCTGCTTTGAATGCCTAACTCCCGTGTCGACGACAACAATCACCGCTGAAACGGGAGATAAGATGTCGCCAAAGTTCCACTAAGAGAGCGAGCCCACATATTTTTAACCAAGCCCAAGCCCAGCCGATGTACGGATTCAGACATGGGGAGATAACAATCTCTTCTTTGGATGGCGAGTTTCCATTGTCGGCGCCATCTTTGCCTTGCAAGCGATCGTACGGACACACCCACAAACTACGTGTTTCAAGTCAGTATCTGCCCGGCCCACACGCACAGAATTATGCACTTGGAAGTCAAAAAAAATCTTTCGCCAAGAACTTTGTCTTAGTCTACGCTCAAAATTTATTTCAGCATCTGGTACCAGCCCAAGGAAAAACTTGACCTCGTCGTCCGCCGCACTGGAGTATTCGTTCGCATTCACATTCATTCAAACGGTCGTCCAGAAGGAATACTTACTTGTGCATTCAGACAACGAAGATAACCGATTCTTTACCTTCAAACTATCAAGTTTAGCTCTGGGATGTGTGAACGCCGTAAATACGGCGTAAACGTGGGACCCGTCCCGTTCGAGGGTCCAGGAGGGTCCTGACGTACGAGTTTGGCCGTGGCGTAACGAAAATACGGCGTAATTGTTACGCCCATGGGCGTATTACGCACGGTTTG
The DNA here is from genome assembly GCA_029448575.1 of Mycena maculata. Taxonomy (NCBI): domain Eukaryota; kingdom Fungi; phylum Basidiomycota; class Agaricomycetes; order Agaricales; family Mycenaceae; genus Mycena; species Mycena maculata. The sequence continues at coordinate 90,413 of JARJLG010000038.1, read as the reverse complement.
ATGCCCTATTCCAGACTACCTGGAGGCTCTAGAGTGGAATTGTTCTGGGTCGCGGACTGGTTGTCGGGGAATAGTGCCGAAGGGGTGTGGCGACGGATATTTCCACGTCGAGAGGTTCCGTTACCTCCATGCTATCATCATCGTCTCCAACATGCATTCCTTCGTCGACCGATGGTGAGCCGGTGGCTTGGGAAATTGAAGTAACAAAACAAGCGCGAGGAATTTTTAATCTGGTAGCGGGCCGTGCCGCTTGTCGGCCCTACCAGCTTTATTCTCTGTCGAAACTCGGCCAACTCGCGGATTTTTGTCCGTCCAGGACCTAGAATTTCCGCCCCGGACCCCTCATTTTTGTCCGTCCAGGACCTGGGTTTCCGACCTAAAATCTCAAAATCTTGTCCGGCACGGGGGCTACCCTTTGCGGCTATAATCGGGGGTCCTACGACATCCTTCGTGATGAAATCAACGGAGGAAAAGTCATCATCTACCTGGACGGTATAAACTGGCTGGACAGTATGTACTCGGTTTCTCATTGGTTTCTCATGAACATCCCAGCTGAGGGCAACGTGACGGCACTTACGTTTTGGCCTTCAAGTTCCACGCCTCGAGTCGGATCACAGATGTCCTGCAAGCCGTTTGGGCCACGTCAGACGACTAAGCCTCACACTCACACTCATGTACGAGCTAGATAGAGTCGAGGTCTGGTGGCGCGACCATCAAGAGTGGCTGGAGACTTGCGGTTATTTGTTGCGCCCCCGCTATCGAAGAGGATGGGAGCGTCCTTCAAACAGAGAGGAAGAGCTGAGCAGGACGGTATGTCGTTCGGCTTAATTCCTTCCCGTAGCTGTGATATCTTACAGAGCTGGGTCATGGATGCGACACGCGTAGATGGTTTCCTTGTCGCGCTCAAGCGCATCTCCCCCTCACATGTGACGGAATCGGGGGAGGAACGCATCATGCAACTCCTCAACTCCGAACCACTCGCATCCCACCCGGACAATCCCTGCCCAACACTCTATGCTGTCCTGACTGTACCGGGCGATGGCAACATGAAAATACTTGTTCTGCCCTATCTCCGCCGATTTGACTCACCCCCTTTTGAAACCATTGGGGAAGTTATTGATTTTTGTCGGCAAGCCCTTCGAGGACTCCGCTTCCTCCATGAACATCATATCGCACACAGGTCTTGTCCCCATCCTACACTCCTCGTTCGTTGGTTCACTCAACGGGGACATCAGGGATCCTCACTCTATGAACATCATGCTCGACCCTAAAAATATGTATCCGAGCGGATTCTATACCGGGAGTGCCCACTATGCGCACCGCACGCGAGACTTCTCCGCGCGGGCGAAGAATTTCACGCGTACCCAACGTCCCTCGAGGTACTATTGGATCGACTACGGTCTTTCTGTTACATCCTCCTCCCTCGACGCGCTTCTTCCCTACGTTCGGGGCGGCGACAAGGATATTCCCGAGACTCGGGAGAATGTTCGTAAAGCAAATCCTTTCGCAGCTGACGTGTGGTGGATGGGCAACCTAATTCAGAAACACCTGATCCAGGTGAGTTGGTTGGTCTATTGTATCGCGTCTACGGTCGTCGACAGCATTTTAGCGATATTCTGGCCTTGAGAGTTTGGAGCCACTCGTCGCCACTATGTGCCAGAACCGTCCGGAAGACCGGCCCACCATGGCCGAGGCAACGGCACATTTCGACGACATACTGGCGCGGTTGTCGTCGTGGCGCTTGCGGTCGTTGACAGTGCGACGCAAGAATCTACTCTGGCGTTTCTTGGACGGGATGCCAGCCTACATTGCACATACTGTGACGTATTTACTCACACGGGTGCCGGCGCTGCCCTCTGCACCTGCCGTGGATAAGGACAACGGACACGGAGCGGAATAGCTGGTGTCCGGTGATTCGGCACCGTTCCCACGACACTGTACCGTACTAGGAGTTTACTTGTCTCTATGACTTTGTCCAGGAACTGCATCACTTGGCGGAATACGGGCCCCATGCAAACAACGCACCCGACACTAGAAGGGTCCTATCATTAACATGGTAATTTGAGGTCGAACACAGTACTTATCTGAGGGTCCAAGGAATGCAAGGCATTGAGGAAACCCTTGTACAACTGATACGCTCCTTTTTGTGGGACGGAAAGACAGCCAGAGTGTCGCTCGAGACAAGGATCCTCCCAGTTGATCGAGGAGACAAGGGAATTTTAGATATCTCCTCTCGAAATAAAGTGATTGATCTTTGGAATCTTCAATGCTTTCTCATGCAAGGAGAAGATCAACCATTGTTTTACCTGGAAACCAGAGGAAGGCTGATGGGCTAATGTCGGGCTGTTGTCGGTCATGTCTGTCCAAAGAGTTGAACCTATTCAAATTGTATAACAGACGAGTGACTGCTGTACCGACGGAGACTTCTCCAGCAAAAAAAAATCGGTCCCCCTTATGCTTCGCAAAGAGCGAAGGTTGGAGTCATAGGCAAGCTCATTCAAAGGTGAGGTTCGGGGAATCGGCACGGTTATGCGCAAGTTATGTGGATACTACGGTAACTTACATAGAAGCATGAGATTGGGAATAGCCCCGGCATTGGGCGGCATAACCAAAGGAGGCTGATGGGCTATGTCGGGATAATGTCGGTCATGTCCGTCGAAAGAGTTGAGCCTATCCAAACTGTATAACTTAACAGACGAGTGAGCGCTGTAGCGACGGAGACTTCTCCAGCATGCTAACCGGCACTGAGATCGTCACGGCTCTCTCTGGCGCTGTGAATTTCGCCTCTTGGGGATACGAAAAATACAAAAAGCACACCGTGGATGGTCAGGTCAAGCGCGGTCAATTCTATTTAAACCAAGCTGTGGAGCGCATTAACGACCTGAGGTACAAAGAGCCTATCGAGGCTATGGGGTCTGAAGTGAAGGACATATATTCACATTCAAAGGTAGAGAGCGAACGTACATTATTCCGAGCTTTCATGACAGGATGTCCCATACGGGGCGGGGCACCAATAGCGTCGGTAGCCGTGCACTTCTTTTTCTCCGGATGAAGTAAACGGTAAAACCTGGAACAATGTGCCATCGGAGAAGGAAAGAAATTACGACGGAACATACGATGCAGCCAGCTTCTCCGGGGTGTCACCTTCGGCCATGCGAGTCACTATTTCCGCAGAAATGATCTCATTACGCGAGGATGGGTCGAGTTCAAACCGTGTGACAGTAACAAGGGATGGGTCGAGCTCGCTGCAGTGGTAAACCCCATTGCATCTATGCCGTGAACGCCGGCATTCTACTGGTTATCCGTTGAAAAGGCGGCATTTGGGCAGGGTGTCACCCCCACCGCCAGAGGTGGTCCACGAGTCCTGGTCCTGAGAACTTGTTAGCGGCAGATAATATTGAATGGGGAAAAGATAAGACGAACCCTATCCAAGATGATCGAATCTACACTGAGAAGCTCTCCCTCGGAGTCGTCGTCTTCACGCAAATTGAATTTATAATCCCGTAAATCGAGGATGTAGGCGGTAGCAATCCAGGGTACTGGAAAACCTGATGGGACGTCGTTCAAATATTCGACGGACTGGACTTTCGTCTGCCGGTTAATGTTCGCCAGCCCGTGAATGACCTTGGAAATGAGATCCTCAGATCCGAGTCCCCCCACACGGTCGTGGATAAATTCTTGATCCAGGAGGTGTCGGGTTTCCTCAGAATCTGATTGATTGAGTGTATGGGAGAAATCAGGGGGATCAGAAGACGCGTCAGACGGCCTCAAGACCTCGGCCCGATCAAACACGATCAGATCAGTGGCAGTGTGGATCCCCGCGTCCACTTCGCATTCTACATGATTCTACATCCTCGCGTTTCCAAACGGCGCAGGCTCATCTTCGAAGCTGCTTTCACGTGGTCTAGTTCAATCTTGCCCCAGCTCCTCCATTGATCCCGGCTCTCAGGACTGCGGACCCTTGCGCCAACGACGACTCAGACGCGGGCACCCTCTGCACATCTTCATGTAGTTTTTCTCTTTTATGTTTGTCATGGCGCTGCCGGTCGCGCCGCTGATACGAACCGTGATCTTCGAACTGCTTAAACGTCACCTCAACATAGCTCAGCCGCTTCGCCATATCCGCAAATTCCTAGCTGTCGAATTCCACATTTACTGTCTACATTCGTCGCGTTCATGGATGGACCAGCCGAGAATCACTATCAAACTTTCCAAATCCACATGCGACATACTCTAAGCTCCACGCAGCCTTTTTTTGGCAATATCTCGTTCGTCATTGACTACGTGTTGTGCCACTGGTAGCAGCTGTTTCTACTGCCTTCAATCGTACTCTTGCCCCCCCAAAAATTGCATCCAACGTTTTCTCCCACCTATTTGGCACATCTGACGTATAAACGCCCTGGTACTATCTCGAGTACACCCGCAACTGGTTGGTCAGGACCATGTTGTGGGATGCCCCGTTCAATTCGGCGCCGGGTATTTCCCTTGAAACGTTCTGCGCAGTTCACAATGGAGTCGAGCTATTCACGACGGTGCACGATTTCCTACTGCGTCAACTCGAACTCGGAGGGGAAGACGTGCAGCCACCAAAGGAAGAACGACTTTCCAAATTCCGCTCGTACTTTTCCTTCTCTCCCCTTCATCATCCTCTTTGTCCTCCCTCCTCCCTCCCATGACGTGAGTTACCTTCAGTCGGCGGTCGACGAATTCTAACCACACTTAGTTTCTATTGTGAACAATGCAAGTTTCCGCTCGATGAGAAGCCAAAAGATCACCAGCGGCTCGTCCACCAAGAAAACATGGATGCGTCGTACCCGGATGGGACGAAGCAGACCGTCCACCGCCTCCTCACCACCTTCTCCTGCGCGTGCTGCACGTTCGGTTAGGTTAGGGTCCTGGTCAACGCCGGCATTTACCGTAAACCTAACCAAATTTTCCTGCCTTACAATTTTCTCTCCACCACAGACGATTCCGTTGGGCGTTCTGGCTTGTTCATAATTGACCGTTTTGGGTATATGGACCTCGGAGAAGGAAATGCATTGGAACGACTAAACTGCTCTTTCTTACAACATTAATTAAGACCTACTGCAGGCGGCCGACTATTACACATTCAACGTACACGTATTCTTATTCTGCGCTGCAGCCGGAAATAAAACTTGCAGCTTGTTGGAGCATACATATGAGAGAAGACCGAATCAGAGCCGAAAGAAACCTCTGGCTCTCCTGAAGAAAAACACGCCGCACGATACCAGAATCAAGGATGCATTCACGGCTATTACACACTGTAAGGAGAAATGCTGCTTCCACTAGAGTCGCTCGTATCTCCCTCTAATGCAGATATCAGCGCAAGATCGCTGCAATTCTGACAGGGACCATTGATCCGGCGAGCCCTGTCAAAGTCAATCAAAGTCACCTTTCCTTCCTCGTTCACTAACACATTGTCGGGGCGGATGTCGTGGTGGTGAATCCCATTTCTATGTAGAGCATGCAGGATTTTGACTAATTGGCGTCTAGAATGGCTCGGAACTGGAAATAAAGCAGTGAAAGATAAAGCTTACTGTTTACTTTCATCTGCCTCATAAATGGAACCGAGCGCGGTACCTGCATATGGCGTGATAATGCCAAAGTGTTCTTGGCCATCTGCATACAGCCCTCGGAAGGTTGGCACGACGAGTTCAGGGTCCTCGAGACAACTTTGCAGTATTCCAGCCTCGTGGTGTGCCGCATCTTTGTCTCTGAAAATTTTGATGACGTGACTCCCGTCGCTGGATCGCCATACATTTCCGATAGCGCCAGAGCCAATAAAGCGAGTGAAAACGCGCGGAGGCATGAGACTGTTCATCGTTAGTATCTGAGTATATGGACTAAATGTCCGAAACATACAAGGTACCATGGTCAATACCGTGAAAGAGGACCGGGCGGCCCTCTGGTCCGACGGCTACGGTAGGAGTTCCGCATACGGTGGTGACCACGAGGAAGAATTTCAGGGCCTGCGGAAAGCGTTGGAAAAGCGCCGAGCGTTCTGAGATCACGTACCTGCTGCCGGATCCAAGAAGAAATGAAACTCGCGCCTGGGAAAAATGATGGGCTCGGGACGACGGGTGGAAGTGAGGCATTCAAGTCATTCTGATGATTGAAAGCCGCCACGAGAAGACACGCAGTACGACGTACATCGTCATCCAGGTCATGGTACACTCGAGAGAAGAAGAGATGGCGTTCACGAGGGTCTCGCCAGATGTACATAACACCAACGGGCGAAAATAATTTGGAGTGCACGACGTTATGGGTGATCATTTGAGCGTTGATCTGGGGACGCGGTCAGTATCTGTCCGGGGTGCGAAGATGGGTTTGCGTACCTGTATACAAATGCGGACGGGGTCCGGGGGTCGGACGGCAGGTGAGGTTACTGGGAGTTTCTCGTTGTCCAACAATTCAAGGAAAGCACGCTCGTGCTCTTCCCAAACAATGCCCCGCTTGTTTTCGATTGTGACAAGTTTTATGCTACTGTCTCCCTTTGCTTGAACGTGGAGATCGCTCTGGACACCACCGGAAGCCGCGGTGTATGTTACCGCCATGGGACGTCCCGTCACAAACCCTGCAATGACGCAAGCAGGGTGGATGATGTATTGCTTGTGGAAATCGTCGGTGATGCGCTCCACCGACTCAGTTTCTCCTGGCGATAGCCGGCCTTGTAACAAGAATGCGAACTCAAGCTTTCGCTTGATCGATGGGACGGTGGCACTGAAGTCGGTAGTGTCGACAAGCTTGTCCATCCAGTCGGCGTCCCAGATCACCTTCTTCGAGGGAGGAATGTCCGGTTCCGACTTGGACGTTTCCTTGGTTTTGGTTGATTTGCCTCCGAGGCGCACTGGCGGGACCGTCTTCAATAACTCCAGAGCCTCCTCGCAAGTGTGAGGCTCAGGGCCATAGACCCAGTTGTGAGCGGCGTCATGAGCCTCTGTCGCTTTAGTGAGATATTCCTCATCAGTGAGGGCGTCGAACTCGGCGAGCTTCCGGTTATTTGTTGCTGCGGCCATAATGCCAGGGGAGGAATGGAGTGACAACCCGGGTCACATTGAAGTCACGAGCGCTTGCTTCCTCCGCTGGTAAGTATTACAGTAGTCGATTCCTCCGACTCGTCTGCGCGCCTTCGCCCACAAGCTGTCGACAACAAACAGCCAATTATTATCTCCCCTCATCCGTGCCATGCATCGGCCCAGCCTCGGATATCTCTCCCAGTGAAAATCGACGCCTCCGCGGCACGACGAGGAGAACTCCACAATCTCGCTCGAAACGCCGCACCTAGGGTCTTCCACCCCCCTTTCTCCCTTTCTCCCAGTATTCGCCTAGGTTGGTGATACATCTGCCTTGCCTCCTACGCTGGCATCTCCACCCAATCGTCCCTCTTGCTTCCACGCGCTCCTCCCTCCGTCTTTCCCTCATTCGTCACCGCCCACCGTATATCCGTTCCCTCCTCCCGCACCGTCCACCTTGTCTCCACCCCCTTCGTCTACCCTGCCCGCCGTTCTCGCATCTCCTTCGTATGCCGAACGCTGACTTCATCCATCTATCACAGGAGGTTTCGCTGACGATCTTTTTCCTCGGCGCATCGACGCCCCTACCTACCGACACCCCCCCTGCGGACATCAGCGCTGACGACATGCAAAGGATGGCGGAAGGGAAAGGGGAGGGACGGAGCAGGACGCTCTCGGTGCGTATCTACATCGCATCCCGCCGTTTTTGGTGCTCACGTCTGGCAGATGGGCGTCCATGCGCGTGCGGATGTCGTCTCACACCTAGTTGTGCGCGCGTGCATGACGTGCTCAGGTGACCGAGCGGAAGGGCAGGAGGTGCGTTTCACCGCTGATATCCGACCCATCGGACTAACGATGGCACTACTAGATCGCATGTTACACCGGCAGCTTCGCCGTGTCCGCGGATGCTCTCCCCGGGGTTTATGACTCAATCCAAGTTTGTCCCGCTCCTTCCTCTCCCTATGATCATTCCTTATTCGTCCCAATCTGCAGCAATGCCGCGCCTCCCTAGCACGCGCGCACAAAGTCGCGCAGTCACACAAGGTCGCCAGACGCCGCCGCCGCCGTCTACCGCGTCATACACGACCTCGTCGTCCTCTGCCACCGCGGGTGTTAGCACGCTGCCATCTCCTTGCGTCGGGCGGACGCACCTTTCCCGTGTCCCTAGCGCCGCTCCTGCCGAGCTTCGGACACGCCCCGAGGCTTGCCCGGTGCCGTGAATCTCAGCGGGACGCTCCCCGCGTGCCCGTAGTCATCCACGGCCGCGTCATCCTCCCCGCTGGCGTTACGCACCTTCAATCCGTCGTCTTCAAGCCACGCACTGTCCGCATACCCTGCGTCCGACACACCTACGCTGGGCCCAATCCCGCTGCGCGCCGCCGAGGTCGATTCCAACGGAAGGAGAGTACAGATTCAGGGCGTACGAGCGGACGATGACGCGGCACGAGTAGGTGAGCATCTCATCCCCATCCATACGTCCCCGTGTACACCGTGCGTGCATCTCATCCCGTTCTGCCGTTATATTTGCTGCTCATCAAAATATACATCTCCATACAGGACGTCGGCAGGGGCCGTGCATGTCGATACCTTACGCGACTCGGCGTAGGTGTTGGCTCCGTGGGCATGGTCTTAATTTATATCATTTGTATGTCACTGTGAGACTGTACATCCGTACTTATCCTGTATACTATCATCCGTGGCAAATTCTATTCTTCGGTAGCCCGTTCGTACGCCGCCGCGTGTAAAGCCGATCGCATAAGAAGAGATTCAGAATAAAACTGATCCGCAGACAGAAAGCGCGCTTCATTCGGAGGTGCAACGATCATGTCCAATGCTCGCCTTTCTTGGAAAAATAAGTTGCACGAAAGAGGAGAACTTGAGGTGCCATTCCGATAGTATTGAGGCACGAGAATGTTAGAAATTGGTGGAGGGAAAAAAAGGAAAGAAACAATTGCGCTATTTCTCCTACAGCAATTTTCTTTCGCATGCACTTCCACTGGAGTAATTAGCGAGCGATTCGAGGCAAGGTCCTCCAGATCCGTAAGGGTTTGCAATAGTATTGGCGGTTGCAAGGGCGAAGCTGTCGATGGAGTGGGTGGTGAAGGGACTATCTGAGTTGTGCACGCTGGGTGCAGAACTCTTATCTTATTTGGCCGGTATTTTGTACCCGCGTTGTAAACGCCGCACCTACAGATTTTCATTCAAATTTTGCTTCCAGGACGATATGTTGCTTTGGTCGTAAGTTTATTACTCTCCCGCTTCCGATCCTCACCGTGTGCAGGTGCCGGAAAATCATGGCATGCAAGGAAGAATATTTTGATAACAGTGTAGACTCCAATGCTAAGGAAAACGTCCTCGCAGCCCGTATAACCTAGGCATCTAATCTGAGAAGGTGGTGCCACATTCTCGGATTAGATAGCTAGGGGTAGGACCAGCGAATACAAATGCTCATACGTTGAATAGCTCGAACTCCGAGTTCAACTCAAGATTCGTTCTAAACCAAGACGTGAACCAAAGCGGACCAAGATTGAATCCCAAGAAAGTGATACACTTGCGTGACGAGAACAATTAGACAGAGATATTGTTCCATTGACTGTGCTTTTTTGACGAGAGCATGAGAGGACGGTGCGGGCGCGACTCGCGAGTTGCGAAGCCTGGCGCTGTAAAATTTGCCGTTGATTCGGGGAAGAGGGACGAATTTGACCAGGGAGTTTGCGGGTGTCCCAAGTGACGCAAAAAAAAAAAAAATAGAAACGCCCAGCCCCAAACGCTCGAGGTGTAGCAAGACCGGCAGGTAACAGAACAAAACGCATGTGTGGCGGTGCAGATGGAAGGCGAAGCGGTTGATAGCAAACACGGCCCAATACTGCGCCTCTCTTTGACCACCAACTAGTATCGCTTCGGGGCGTAGGCTTATAAACAGCAATCGAGAACTTTTCCGCCGTTTTCCTATTATCGGCCCACGGCCCATTCCTTCCGCTTGGTTTTCCCTTGGCTCTGGTCGCGATTTTGAGTCGATTTTTTTCTCGCACGACTCTTCAAGTTTATATCCGGTGACTCGCGAACCATCTCACCGCTGGCCTGCGCGGGGAATTTTTCATCTCTCTATCCCTCTCCCACCGGCGCCGCTCGGTCCTCAACTACGCTCATGCGACAATATTTATCTTATACGCTACGCCGATATGACATGAGGTGGAATAAGGAACTCGAGATGCACTAGATGTCGAAGGAATGCCTGTTGTTATGCACGGAAGCGCGTACGTCCTGCGCCGCTGTATTCTCATGAACGTACTGAGCCTCATCGCAGTCGCTCTCAGTGCCCAGGAATGTCTCTTCTCCTGCGCGAAGTTAAGGCGGCCCTCACACGCAGCACTCCACGTCACCTACCACTGTATTCTCGTCGAGTTGTTGGCTCTCTCCTCACCGGACGACGTAGAGTCAGGGTAGACCAATCCTTCTTCGGTGTGTACGTCGCGTTCCCCTGTCTTCCATGACTATGCTGAATCTCATCGCAGTTTCATGTCGCTCGTCCTGCTCGAAATCAAGTCAGGCCCTCGTGTGCAGTTCTCCACGTTTCCTTCCGGTACCCTCGCGCGCACATCCGCGTCACCTTGGGCCACAGCTGGCTGGTCTTCTTCGAGCGGAGTCTCGTCCCACCATCGCTCCACGCGAAGCACGCATCGTGCAGATTCCCGATACTGGGCTCGCTGCGGCGCACTCCCAGCGTCCGTGCTCCCCCACTCCGCGCTCCTGCGATGGCGATGGATCGCACACGATCCTGCGGCAGTGCATTCATACTTATCGGTACAGGTACGCGGCTGCCTTGCCCCTCCCTTTCCGGCGCGCTCTTGCTGATGTTTTGGTACAGGTGCGATGCCGCTGGCTTGCGTGCTGGAGAATTATGAGGCGGCGTGGGGATGTGCTGCTCCTTACCGAGGACGCGACTTTTGCGCGCGCGCATTGCGCAAATCCTCCCCTACCCCGGACACGCAACGCAGCTCTCTGTAATATCCACGCGCACGGCATCTTCTTAAACCAGCTAGCCACCCCCCTCCTCGCGCGCGTCGCGCTCTGCCCACCGCCGAGCCTCGCGCCCACGAGGCTTCTTTCCGCCCCTCTTCGCGCCGCCCGCGCCGTTCTCGGGCGTGCTCATACTCCTTCCGACCCAGGCTCAGTCTACACACGACCTCCTCGCCTTCCCCTTGCGCTCCCACCACGGCTCGTCTTCTCCAAGAAATCGGGGACGATAATGATATGTGGACGGTCGCGCTGGGGGAGGGAACGCCCAGCGCGGGGACGGGAAGCAGACGCCTCCTAGTGCGACATGAAGCGGTGTACTCGTGCGCCTGCTTCGCGTCGAGTGGGGAGCTCCCGGTGACGCATTTCTAACTATTTAATGAGAATATGGGCTCGGTTCTCGGATAAGACAGATAGGGATCTCAGGCGATCCGTGTTGGGACGATTTCCGTATCTACATGTATTGTACCAATTGTATTGGAAGAAGGAGCGGGCATGAGTTGCAATGTAGCGGAAATGATAATCTACAAATCAACTGTGCATCCAATAGCAACACGGACGAATTCCCTCTTCCCGGCCATTGCGAGGTGATTGCCTGCAGTGCCACCGTAACCCCGATAGTAAGCTCGTGCGTCGGCGTCGCTCAAGTTTCTGATATCATCAATGTTTGCGAGAGGAGGAAGGTTCTAGTACAGCACTTAGCTCGGAATCTGAGGGTATAATTTCTACACACCGCAAGAGGCATGGTGCCATTCCTAAAGGGCACCACTTCAAAGGGCCTGTGTGGTAGGTTGCCGTTCCCTTGATACCTGTTGTGTGCCTAAGAGGGATGAATAACTGCAAATGGGGCGGCAAGGCATCAAGCACTTACCACAGCCGTAAATGCTAATGTTTTATTGAGCTTTACATCCATAGCGTCCAATCTCTGGATGACGGGGACGAGGGCGGCTGTGACCGCAGGGCCGACAGCAGCACCGACGGCGGCGGTGATCGCTGCCAAAAGGCCGCCGCCGCGGGGACCAGCAACTGCAGCCTCAACCGCGGCAGCAATTGCAACGGGAGAGTTAGCGCCTACGCCGCTCAGTCAGCGAATTTTGTACGCCTAGAAACAACACCTACACACACACCCAGGATGGGAACCTTTTAAGGTCGCCTAAAAGACTTACGAAAAGAATGTGTATTCGTAGTCTAATATATCTTGATTGATTTAGCAAGATTCAATGAAGTAGGAAAGCATTACAGACACAACTAGAATTAATATGTCTGTCCGGCTTCATTAAATTCTATTCTATTCACCATGTAAGGAAGGCGTATGAAAAGAACGTCTGTTAGGTGCCGAATCAACCATAATCGGTTTTTGAAGTATCACCTGTGCACAAAAGGCCCCCGAAAATATCATGTTTCGATAGACCTTTGCGGCAGATACAAAGGTCGTCTTTCCAATATAGCCGAAAGGCCTACTGAAAGAACTTCTTTCAGCAGTGCTTTCGGCTATATTGAAACAAAGACTTTCCAATGTAGCCGAAAGGCCTACTGAAAGACGGTCTTTCCGCACTGCTTTCAGGGATATTAGAACAAAGACTTCCCCTGCTTCTTGAAAGACGCACCAAAACATCGAGTTTTAGGAAACCCTGGGGTGCACCCTAAGGTACACCCTCGGGTGCAGCCACAGGTGCATCTTCGGGGCGGGTCGTCGGGCCTCAGACCCCCTACGGGTATCAAATAATAACTAAAACAACCCCGTCCGCCGCGCGAACGGAGAATATATTCATTGAAGTCAATACTTACATGGGTCTGTCCTACGTAGTATATCCGTCGTCTCCTCCATTATCCCGACGTGTATCTGAAGAATGGCTGATTTAGCCCCAGGTTTTTTTTTGTGACAGAGATACGCACTCTCAATCTTCGAAGGTTTGAGTATGGATCAGGCAGCGACGTATGCGCTGTGTATTCAAGTAGACGCAGCCTATAATATATACATTAGATCCTGCCATATAAAGTCAGCAAAAAAATTCAAAGAAAGGGAAATGGACGAGACGTACTGTATGTACACTCCACTTCACAGTTCCTCTTCTCTTAGCTACCCAAGATGTAAGCATATACATACAATCCAGACATTATCTACAATTATCCCCGAAGAGTAGTTATCCAGGCGTTCTCTAAATCCTCCCTGAAGATGTCGTGAGCAACAAATTACAGACAGACAAGAGATGGCGACCCACCGCGGCGCATCAGATTCACCGAGGGCATCCAATACACGGCGGATGCGCGCCTCAACCTCCCCGAAGCCGCCGATATTCTGCAGCCACCAGTACTCCTGGTGTTCGACATTGCAGGAGCACACTAGGTACGCCCGTGTGTCCTTCATGTCGAAGCAGATGTGGCACATCCGTTCTGTACATAAAGACAATTAGCAGAATAACTAGATAGAGTGAAAGACTCACCAGTGGCCATCCGTTGCCGCGGGTGGAAACAGAAGAGCCATAAATGCGTCTGGGCGACGTTGCACTTTGAATAGCCCTTTCGACGCGATGGCAAGTCCGTGGTGTGCCCGACTTTCACCCGCATGTGCCCGAGGAATTCGGCCGCGTTCATCTGGCCGGAGTAGAGCAGCCCGAGGAAGTAATCCTCGACGACGGCCGTGACGTATACGGCGCCGTAGCCCTCCCTGGCGAAGCGCCCGGGGAACTCGACGAAGGCGGCCAGGCGGGCGTGCGGCGGCAAGGTCCCTCTGGAGGCCCGTTAGCCAGCAGAAATAAGGAATTCAAACAGTTCACTCACATTTGAGTGAGGGTTGGCGGAGTAGTAAAGATGAGGTGGAGTCCGGCGCGGGCGCGGTGGTATCGGAAGGGCTGGCCGGCGGGGACGGGCGCTCGGACAATGCGCCAAGCCACGAGGAGCGCCGCGACAACGAGCGCGGCGATGAGCACGAGCAGGGCGGACACACAATTGCTAGGGTTAGGGTTAGGGTTAGGGTTGTTATTGACGAAAACACACAAGGGAGCTTGTTGCGGAAGCAAGGACAACAGGGTGATGGGGATCCAACACCAAACCTGTTTCGCTTATAAGCTCTTCAGGTCCTGCTTACTCATTCTGATTTGCACGCTGACTGAGCACCTTACTCATTGTCTTGGCGCTCACTAAGGTATCTTATTCATCATCAGTCAGCTTTCTCAATAAGCGCCAAGTGAATCACTCAGCGCCAAGCCTTATCACTCAGCATGACAGGCCTGCAATTACTAAGAATGGCAGCTAGACTGGCCAGGTCCAGACTCATGGTCTGGGCTCACTCACAAAATCTCATGATTATGTAAGGAGACTCCAAGGCCTTCACCTTACGTAATGACTCTCAGCTTAAACTCAGATCTCAACCTGTGCCTAGGCTAGGAGGTTAGAGGTTAGCGTTACCTGGTTAGGGTTAGCGGTTAGCTAAAGAGAGTCACTATTGCGTAAGCGAAGAATGACATTCCGATTAGGGAATAGAACTCACGGTTAGGGTCTTGGTTAGGGTTGGTAGGTTCCCTAAACAGCCTCGATTAATATCGTCTGCAGAGTTGCAGAGACCGTGGTACGTACAAGATACAGTAGGCGTGTCTTGAAGGAATTTTGCTCTCCAGTATGGGCATACTACCGTTAGTACATAACCTCCTCTAACAGGAAGTACTAGACCGACGGGTTCTACCTGTACAGTAATGAGACACATACAATTAACTTTAGTTGTATCCCAATGTTTGAAACACATAGTCAGGTCTTAAGACATCTGAATCATCTGACAAGTTAGCCTCATCAGAATCCATGAAGTTTTGATCTGGCTCTGTAGCATCGTGTTCGAGCGTTGTGAAAACCTAGTGTCTGCGAGACCAATTTTTTCCTGGGCGTTGGGAAAATTCATAACCCAACAAAAAAAGCTCCGATCAGGTTGATTTTTTCTGCACTCTCACTGTATACCTCTCACTGACCAGCACCTCCAAGTACCCTTACCCCTCCGAATGCTCAGAACCCTCAGAAAAAAATATCCACACAGCTGGATAAACAGTAGGTGGAGGTTGATCAAACCACGGCCCCCCGTGATTTTTTATGCCAAAAACTTTGTTCCCGTCCGATTTGACCACGGATAAGGGGCGGTAATCATTCCTCATATTGATGAGCCCCCCCTGACCAATTTCCAGGTCAAGCACACTGCTATTGCTCCCCCCACAGCTCTTACATCGTGGGATTGTGCAAAAATCAAAAATTCTCCGAATATCCTGGACACTTGGTACTTTTTTTGTGGTACACCCCGGGTTTTTGGGCAGATCTGATTCTGAGGAATCCTAGCTACCTGTATGTAATTAAATCATATTTCTACGTTAGCAACCCATGAAGTTATGAATTTTTCAACGTGCATGGCACGCATCCCCGCCCGCACGACGACTCGTGCCATCAAAACCGACCGCATCGCCACACTAAAGTGGCGATCACGCCATCAATTATAAGTGTCTCCACCGCGTCATCGAGTTTCCGTCATTCCTTTCCCGCACCTCCCACTCGGAGCACCTCATAACCCAAACATCGGCCATATAGACTCCACTTTTTTGGTTCCCGCACCCGGCCGGTGCCGCGTCACGGGTGTGGCCGCCACTTTCTTGGCGCACCTCCCCCTCGATTGGAGCACCTCTTCAACGTGCTTCATTACCCTCCCCGTTCTCGGCCGGTCCTGTCTCCGGGTTTCTTGGCGCACCTCCCACTCCATTGGAGCACCCCTCCCGCACCGGCCGGCCCCGTCCCAGGGTTTTGCCGAAGAGAGTGGTGCACCTCCCACTCATTTGGAGCACCTTTTCGGCTCTGCTCGCCCACACCCGGGCGCTTCCGCTCCCTCCCTGTCGTGCCGAACGCTCCCGCCCTCATAGTTGCCGCCCACACGCCATCAACACGAAGACGCGACGCGTTGTTTGCGCATGCTGTCGTACGGCCCCTCGGCTCCGACACGTCATAGACGTGTCTCCGCCGCCGCCCTCTCCCTCGTTTCCTTGAACAACTATCGCCGCTCAGCCGACTTCCCGCAAGCCCCCTGTTGGCCTAGCCCGCTTCCCCTCACGTCCAAGCCCACGCCACGCTACGCCTTCTCTCACGGTCGCTTAGTCCCCCTCGTGTACTACCGCCCGTCGCCCGCCTTCCCACTCTTGCTCGGCCCACTGCGTTTGTCCCCCTTCCACCATCTTACTTCTTTGCGTCTTCCTCTGTCCGTGTGCACGCCGATCGCCACGCCTTCTCCGCTCCTTTGCACCACCTTAGGACCCCTGGCCAAGCCTTAGCTTGTCTTCCCTCCGGCCTTCCTCCTCGCCCGCGCTCCTGGCCCTTGTCACCGCAAGTACGCCCACCCCGACTCCTTGCCGCACGTGCCTTCCATTCATCCCATACCTACCTATTCTAACCCATACTTTCTTCCTCTTCCTGGCATGTCATTACACTCCATTCCCATACACCCTGTTTCCCTCTTCCTTCACACTTACACGCTGTCCACCGCCGAAATCGAGATGATCCCATGGCGTCGCATTTGCGGCGTCCCCGGACGTCTCGATTTTGCTGTGTACCCCACCTCCCCCAATTCTCGCGGCGTTCTCGCGTCGCTCCCACCTCGCCGAAGCCCGGTTCCCATTTTCCAAGTCTTTCCTCATCGCGTATCAGATTGAGAAGGGTTGAGCCCTTGACTGCGTGGCTTTCCACACCTGATATCTCCCGGGATTCGCACGTACCTTCCCGGGAGATTCGTCCTTGAGCCAGACCATTGCGTTGTGTCCTCAAACCAATCCTCACCATTTCCAGGGCATCAGCCAGGTAACCGAGCGAGCCGAAAAATCCACGTAACAAATCTCGATTCGTAGGGGTCTTTCAGTTCAGCAACGCAATCAACTTTCGAGGACAGTCATTGGTATTGAACTGCAGACGACACAACGGCTTCAATGGCCCCGAATACAAGCGCGGCGACGGGAAATCAAAGGCGTTCGACGACCTTGACAATCTTCTCGACCACATCGACTGCGAGAATGAGTGTATCGACACGTGTGTCTGAGAGTGGTGGGTTTTTCGAAATTTTATGGCAACGGTCCGCTGATTTTTGTTTCCTGAGACAAAGTCCCTGAAAAAGAGGAACATATAAGATGCCTTAGCCCGCGAGGTTTGTTCATCGTTGATCGCGGTTGCAGGTTGAGTTGTTATCTATGTATCCGCTAGTCCCGATCCATGAAAGTAGGCTCCTTCTTTGGTGCACCACGTCCTCTATGCACACGCAGCGGCACGAGAGCGGTGACTTACGCAAGATTCAGGCTCACAAGTCCGAACGCATCAAGCGGCTGGAGTCGGCCGATACGGCGTTACAAGACGAAGTCTTGTCTCTTCAAGGCGCTGTGAAAATCAAGAAAGAGCCAGTCGATTTTGTCAGTCGACCGAACTCGCTCATTCTGGTCAAACGGTAGGATTTGAATGCGACTGCACGCATTAGCGAGCTGGAGTCCGCAAATACTGTTTTGCATGCTCAAGTCTCCTCCCTCCAAAACAGCGTCAAAGTCAAGCAGGAACGCATGGAATTGGTGAGTCGCCTAGCGTCTCCGTCTTTTTAAATCGGCTCATCAGCATAGGATTCTGCTCCCGCTAGTGATACAATAATCCGGAATGACATCGAGAAGGACGCACTGCACCAGAAAGTGAAGTCTTTGAAACGAGGGTTAGGCACATCGATCCATTTACCACCGCCGCACCGCGACGAACACCCACGAACATCCAAGCATCCAACTCCGCCTGCTCCCAGCAAATTCGTGGCATTGGAGAGCATCTCATCCCCCGCCCTCACTCCATTCTTTCTTTGTCTCTCAGCTCCCTACTACCTCTGCCGCCTCGCCTACACGGCCCTACTGCGTCTCAGTCCACCTGATGTCCAGCATGATACTGCCGCAAACCCAAGCATATCGCTGGGATAAACTCACAAGGCCGCAGTCATTTCGGTACTTCTCAGTATTTCCTCGCCGATTCCTGCACGCCGTAGGAAGAGAAGTCAAAACAGGACCGAACTCATATCTCCCAGGATTTATATGCACCCTCCCGGGAGAATTTGCTCTCAGTGTCCGCGCTCATCAGCCGCAATGACGTATCACTTGGCCAGCTTCCTGGCACCTCACAGTTATGACTTGAATTTAATGGCCAGTCACAGCGGCATCGTGGCCGTGCAATTAACATTCTTCAAATTGTATCCCAACCAGGCCAGGATCAAGACCGCCATGGTTGCAGGCATTTAGTATGGGTTTCCCAGGCCACTCACCCTCAATAGCTAAATCTAACTCAGTCTTCCTTCATTTTATCTTTGCCATTTCATTTTTTACTTGTCCACGTAGGCAACGAGAATACGCTGGGCTCTATTCCTTGGTGAACCCGTCCGTTCCGCCCCCTTCAATAGCCGCGGACTCATAGATATCCAGGTGGCATTTTCATTATGTCTGCTCCGCCCACGAGTACTCATCATAATGTAAAGCTCACGATTCTTACTGTATGTCGGCATATCCACGCAATTGAATGAGTCCTGATTCTGCACCCTGTGAACAGGTTATGCAAGCATGTGTTCTCCATCTGTACGTCGCGCCCGTTTTGCCGTCTGCAAAGGGATTCTCAGATATGGAAAATCACCTTGATGCGCACAAGATCGACCGCTGCACGGACCATCAGTCCCACAACCAACCAATTTTAAGGTATCCGACTCGCCAGCAACTGGTGGATTACAATTCCCATCATGAGTTCTTCCTTGTCCCTGGGTAACCGGTCAATTCTGACACCCCTCTCCAGAGTTCCCTCGCATCTCTTCGCTTGCATCAATTCCTTGCAAATCACTATTCATTTAGAAACTAAATGCATGACAGTCGCCGCCACCCATACATCTATCTTGCATAAATACGTGGTGCCCAAGCTAATCCCAATTGCGTCTAGTACTGACTGGGACATGTATGTCCCACTCTTGCTTGGAATCTACTTGTAGTCTGTTCACTGGTATGCCGCCATAATGTTTTCATTTGCCTGAATTATTCTTCCCACAGACAATTTTTACAGTTATCGCATTGGAGCCGCGACACGTAGCGAGGTTCACAAAGAACCCTAGCATTCATCCGGTATGTCTCTCATCGGACCTTGTTCTTATAGTTCTTGACCTCTCGGCGCCGGTTCATGCTCGACTTGATTTGTCTTCTCGAGCTCAATAATGTCGAGTGTCTCTTCTCTTCTTCAGACAACATTGTCCTTCCACCATCCTATAGATCTTTATGTTCTCTTATCTATCAGTCCTCAAGCGACTCCCCGTTCAGCTCAGCGGTTATAACCCAACCTCATCGTATCTCGGGCCTTCCTGTACTCTCTTATACCCGTCTCAACAAAGTCAGGCATTTATTTCGCAGATACACGCTGGATTTGATGAATTCAAAGGGCCCACATTCACGATTGCACAAGGTAGGCATGATGGAAGCAAGTCCCACTGTAATTTCCTTTCCACACAACCCTAATATCACTAGGTTCCGGAGCTACTACCCGAGATTGTCATCAAATTGTTTCAATTGTGTCATACATGTGCTTCATTGATCGCCCACAAAAACTCCCTCTTTTCGCTCCTGTATCCCGCCGGTGCCGTGTCACGCTCCACAACGTGCTCCATCACAGTTTCTTGGCGCACCTTCATTGCAGCACCCCTCCCGCCCCCGCCACTTTCTTGGCGCACCTCCCACTTACCTTTGGAGCACCTCCCACTGATTTGGAGCACCTTTTCGGCTCTACTCCAACACACCCGGCCGCTTCCGCTCCCTCCCTGCGGTGCCGAACGCTCCCGCGTTCACTGTTGCCCCCGGGGGCCATCAACGCGAAGACGCGACGCGTTGTTTGCGTATGTTGTCGTACGGCCCCCTCGGCCCCGACACGTCATAGACGTGTCTCCGCAACCCTCATCCACGACCACCCGCCTTCTCCAGCCTTCTCCCTCCTCTCCCTAGTCGACTACCGCACTCGCTCAAGCCACGCCAA
Source organism: Mycena maculata (assembly GCA_029448575.1). Lineage (NCBI taxonomy): Eukaryota > Fungi > Basidiomycota > Agaricomycetes > Agaricales > Mycenaceae > Mycena > Mycena maculata. Next base: position 70,332 of record JARJLG010000038.1, on the reverse strand, counting down.
CCCGGTTTGCTTAGCCCGCTTCCCCCGATCGTCCATCCGTCCATACCCTGATGCCCCGCCGCGACTTCTTTCGCTTCGCCGCCCGCCTTCTCCCTCATCGACTACTGCCCTCCTCCTCCTCCCCTTTTTCTCTCTGGTCAAAAACCTCCAGTACGGCCCACTCCCCTTGTCTGCTCAGGCCACGCCCTCCGCCGTCCGCTTAGCCTCGCTTAGCCCGGCCTCCAGTGTCCGTCCAGACCCACGCCGACTACCCTTTCCGTTCTACCACCTCCCATGCCGTCGTTTTTCTCCCTCTTCCTCTCCTTCCGGATTGGTGTTGTTTGCACCGATCGCGTGCCCCTTCCGCAAATATAATCTCATCCCTAATCTTTGCCGCAGGTCCGTCCTTCTAACCCAAAGTTTCCTCTCCCCCCCATAGCATATTATCGGGCTTCCACTGCATGACAACCACACCTCTTCTCCGTCCGTCCAGCCCCTCATGCCTCGCACCGCCGCGCACGCTTTCATTCTCCTCCTCCGCTCTCCAATACGCACTGTCCCAGCTGAAATCGAGATGATCCCGTGGCGTCGCATTTGCGGCTTCCCCGGACGTCTCGATTTTTGCTGGGTACCCGTCCCCACTCCCCAAACCTCCCACTTCGCGCCATTCTCGGGACGTCCTCACCAATATCACCCTCACAAAACGGACCCCCGGCTTTAACTCCTGGGGTAATCTCGCATGCGCGACCGCTTGGTCTTTTCCCATCGCCTACCGGATACAGAAGATTTGAGGCCTTCACTGCGCTGATTTCCGCCGCTGATATCTCCCGGGATTTATAAGTACCTTCCCGGGAGATTCGTTCCCTCAGCACAGGAGCGTCTCTCGGGCGTGAGATTCAGCCTCCATAAAACGGGATGAGCTTCTCCCTCCGTGATTTTGCCCACGCACCCCTTACTACTGATGCATTCACAAATACTGTAGCTCGTTGATCGTAAGTTTGCATTGTTCCCACTTCGGCACGCCTCGGGTCCTGAAAATCCCAGCTTCATCTTGGGGAACTACACAGAACCTTATAGGCGTATTTATTCTGATCCATCTCTAGAGCGACACTGAATTGACGCAAAAGTGGCGCAATGAATAAGGGCGTAATTTTCTGCTCAAATGCCTGCTCAGTGTCCATTCCTTTTTTGATGGGTCAAATGCACATCAGCTCAGCTTCGCACCTGGGATACCAAGCCGTGATTAGATGTCCAAGTCACTGGAATTCCGAGTTATGATGCGACGTCTCAATCAGGCTCGAAATGGAAGACCATAAGCGCCAGGCGACTCCAATTCGCCGATTCGACAGACATTCTGAGCTCTCAACCAATAAGAATTTTGGTAAGCCATGACTTCGCGTCGCCCCCTACCTTTCTCAAGCATCATGCTCAGAATCAGGCTTTCGGTGCCGCTCAAGTTCGCCTGATACGTACGCAGGGCTTACTTTTTCACTCACTTTCTTGTCGCTCATCTCCATTTTCACAATCAAGACCCTCCACTTCACTTTGATCAGGTCTCCTGTGCCGAGCTGTACCCGCTATAGCATCACTTTACTCATCTCTTCTTTCGTATGTTCCGGGCCATACTCCCTCCGCAAAGCCGAGCGTATTCCCGTGATAAATTCACAAGCGGTACTGGCTTCGGCGCTTCTTAATCCTTCCACGCCGCGTACCGGACGCTCGACGAACAAGACCTGAGTCCCTCACTTCCCCGACTTCAAAACCAAGACCGACTTGAGATTTCCCGGAATTTACATGAACCTTCCCGAGAGAATCTGCTCCGACTTCCGCATTGATCAGTAAACGTAACTATCGGCCACCTTCTTGCCCCGAGCACCCAATTCAACCTCGCCAACATTCCCTCACTTTGCCAGATTGGAGTTCTAACGGTTATCCGACTTCAGTAGGTCTAAGTTCGGCAAGTTCATTTAACACTCCATTGCAATTGTGGTCTGGAGTCAAATCTACCCTGAACTGCTCCATTCCTCTAAATTTTTACCAAATACTTCGGGTTTCGGGCTCCGGGTCCGGCATCATTCTGATCCTACCACCGCAGTAATCAATGACGCGTTAGCGGTAAAATCCATTTTACGTGCTGTGGAGTGCGCAGTGCAGCATGGTATTATCAGATTCAGTATGAACAATCAGACTCCTCCCAAAGCTCATACCCAGCCCCATTATGGCAGGCCGGACTGGAAACCCGCCACCTTCCCAACTATTCTACTCCAACACCGGCAAATTACCGACCCATACCTTCGCCTATTTATTTGCCCCGTTTTGTGGGGCATTGCGTCTTAGTATATCGTGTACTTGTTGTGGTATAGAAATACAGACAAAAAAAAAAGGTTCTTGCACGTGTGCGCTATCACGAGCGCACACGTGCCGTCAATGTAGTCTGCGAAATAATAATTCCGCTCTACGAGGTATCTCAAGTCCCGATTCTGCGCATCGCGTACCGCATATCGCCACCGTACAAATTGATTCCCCGCATCCTGTGTATCATTGTGCAAGGGCAAGATTATCTTGTTCTTGTATTTCTTTCCCAGCTTGTCTTTGAAATTCTTGGCTTATTCAACCAGATAAATCATGATAGTGCTTTGCACTATTCTCAGCAAGTTATGGGCGGAGCCACCTGCGATGAACCGACTCGGTGCAGAATGACTCATTCAATCCCATGCCCCCCGGGACATGGCCGACTCAGCATCAAATTTTAGGTCCAAATTTCCCGCGCCCTGATCCTGATGGTCAGTAATTTTCGAGGTCGGAAAACAGGATGTGCTCAAAGCGTCTCGTGGCTCATCTCCCCATATATTCAATGGATAAAATACCAACTCATGGACCTTTCCAAAATATGCACCGTCCCCGTAATCCCTTCAACTTGCCCGGGGATCCTAGGCAAATCTGTACCTACTGGACACTAAGTATATATAATATATTACATGGTCACTGGTATCCGAGCATTGTCTTGACCGCATGGTCAAATTCTGACAAGCAGTCCCACAACTGTCGTCCTCATTTCTCCGCGAGGTCATTCCAGTTTACCGTCCCATTTTTACATCGATCATTCCCATGTACTCTGGCTTCCATTAAATGGCGATAGACCCCATCAGCAGCTTGTTACTCTTGCAACCCGGGTCGTGTATGGGCAGGCATTTGAGCAGGTTATTTCCTCTCCCATCGCTAAGGGAAAACTCTGCTTGCTTGAACTGCGCAAACTCTTGTTGAGATGGTCAACCAATATGCTCAATTCCCCATCTTTGACCGATCACCTAGATTTCTTCAGGAATTCCCGGGAGACAATTTCCTGAGCCTCACGTCTCTCCACTTCGTCTAACCGCCCATGCACGAGTGAACCCAATCTCTTCCGCTCATACCGAGAATGCGACGCAAAGTGAGTAGGCCTTCTGAATGCTGCTTTTTTTTTTTGGCTGCAATATCTGTGACGAAAGCCGTCCACAGAAGGCCCGATCACATTCCAATGCCATCCGGGATTCTCGGGAGACTTGTCATCTTCCACTGCCCTGTGTTATCTGCGCTGGCGTCATGCACAAAGTCACGTTAACAGCTTCCTTTGGAAGAAACTTCCATAATGCCGCTCAGCCTTGCATTTAGAAAAATTCAGGCTTTCTGTTCAACTCCCACCGCTCTTCAGAATTAATGTCTTTGCATTTTCGGTCCAACTATTGTCTTTCACCTCTCTCTTTCTATGTTCCCTGCATTCTTCTGGCGACATCCAGCGTCCATTTATGAAAAGGATCCCATCATTCGGACACTGCTCATCTAAATTAAATTCCACACATACCATTGCATTCCCCAAACTTTTAATGCACCCCTCGCCGTTTTTTACCCCAACAAGACGGGTTCAATTTGCAAGGCCCGAATATATTTTCTTCTTCACCAAATTCAGCCAGAACCCGGAAGCGCAAGCCCGGATCAGATCTATTAGTCACAGCACTTCACTTCTTTCCCTCTCCCTCCATGGCCGATGCTCTCCTCGAAGCCTATGAAGCAATTACCCCAATTCTTGGAGACCTACCCCACCCCTCTTCGTTTGACTCGCCGCGCACCGTAGAAGCTTGGGAAAAACTAGGCATCCTGTTCCTCGGCGCGGGCTTAGAGATCCATTGCAAGCATCCTGACTTTATGGCAATATTTGATGGACACCAGGGCCCAGAAGACGACGAGGAGGACCCTGAGGAAGAACATGAAAATTCCCAGGAGGACGAGCCCCCACATGTCGATGATGAGGAGGAGGAACAGGAAAATACCACCGCTGCAAAAAAAGTGCGTACCTGCATCCAAAAGTCATCTAATCCCCTTGCTTACCGGGTTCAAGGCCAAAGCCCGTGAGGTGGTTATTCGGCGCGCGCAACGCATTCTCGGCGAGGGGCTCAATCCTCCTCTCGACCCCGAAGTCACGCTGGATTTGATCGCCGCCCTGCCCTTGGAGGTTGCAGAGAAGGCAGAAGACAGTGCGCTAATCCGCGTTGCTCGTGGATTCAAAACCGCCGACGATTGGGTAAGAGTCCATTCCACACCTCCGGAAGCTCTCTCATTATTTCAGGAACGACTGCTGCGCAAGGCGACCAGGCAGGCATCGAGGACCGATGTTGCATTCTGCGAGAAGTCAATGGCACTGGACGCGGAACCGGACCTCCTTCAGCGTGACATTGTACGTTCCTTCACTCTCTCTTTGTCCTCCAATATTTACGCCTATTGATAGCACCTTCGGCGCTCTCAATCCGTCATTCGCACTGAAGGCTACCTACACGACCTCATTCACAAGATAGACACAATCAAATTCACAGTCGAGTGGAAAAAGCGCACAGGCAAGAACTCGGGCACGTATAAACGCGACTTCAACGTCGCGTTGTTCCAGCGTGAGAACGAGGCTATTTTCAGGAGCCTGAGTGTCGATGAAAAGAGGGATAAAATGACAGAGTATGCCCCCCAGTTTACTCTGTTCAAGCGCGAGCGCTGAGAACATCGTCACCGCTCGCAATCGTCTAGAGTTTGCCTATAAACATGTTGGTCGCATTTAATTTACTTATTGGCGTATTGAATCCCTTTCTCTCCAGTTTGGCTCCGGAGTCCTCATCGACCCCTTCTTCTCTGCATCAAATCTCGGCCAGAAGCGCGCAAAAAAGTTCCAATCCCTTCTTGACGTCCTCCAAACTCTTGTCCCACGCTCGGATGATCAGATGACCCCAGAAAGAACACGCTTCCACGATCTTGAACAAGGAAACCGCGACGCCCTGTACGACCTCACCTCTGCGCTCTGTGCCGACGACAACGAATGCGAGCTTATTGCCAAGTTTTTGGATGACTTCTTTATTCAATATCCATCGAAGATCCGGCCCTGTGAGTTTCAAACCCCATCCTCACTCAACTCCTCAAATTGTATTCCAGAATCCAGTAATTCGACAGACATCCTCTCCTTTTTCTGCTGCTATACAACGTAACTTGAAATCCTTAGTCTATCCTCACCAAATGTACGCTGTTTCAGGCCGAGTAAAATTGAGCGTGTGTCAATCTGGCATTGAAGAAAGAAGGTAAAGCCTCGGAGTGGATGCTCAACAACGCAATCATATTCGGGAAGGATGTACACCGCCAGCTTTTTAAGATAAGTCGTCAATATCCAGATGAATTCAGTTGCTCGTGGGTTCCTGAAAGACAAATCATACAACACAAATTAAAAACAGCATTGCTCAAAGGATTCAGTGTGAAAATCAAGCTGGTCCGAGCAATTGAAAGAATCAATAAAAATCAGGGCATACGAACCTTAATATGTGTATATATTTTTACGCAGCACCGGTGATGTTAGGCGGGCTTTTGATATGAGCCGAGAAGCAGGACCACACTCTGAATTCCATCATACACAACTCAAATGCACCACTCTAGCTCTCTTCCCCTGGATGCCAAAAAAAAAAAAAGATCCATGCCGTATATGTTCCCAGGTGGAGTCGAACCACCTCCTCTCCCCGAAGTGATGCGTCCTCCCCATCAGGTGGGAGTGAGTGACTATACTCGATAGAGACGTATCCAGACTTTTTTTGGGGCACCGCGTCTTAGTAGATCATGTACTTGTTGCGGTATAGAAATGCAGACCCAAAAAAAAAAGGTCCGGGCACGTGTGCGCAATCGCAAGCGCACACGTGCCCTCAAATGTAGCTTCGGATTTTTGTATGGAAATAATAATTCCGCTCTATGAGGGACCTCGAGTCCCGATGCTGCACATCGTGTACCGGAGAGCGCCACCATACAAATTGATTCCCCGTATCCTGTGTATCATTGTGCAAGGGCAAGATATGTCCGCCGGATCTTGATTATCTCCTCGTTCTTGTATTGCCTTCCCGCCTGGTCTTTGAAATTCTTGTCTTATTCAACCAGTTCCATAATGATAGTACTTTACACCATTTTAAGGTCGGATATATCAGCAAGTTGTGGGCGCAGCCATCTGCGATGAACCGACTCGGTGAAAAATGACTCATTCAATCCCAGGACCTTTTCTGCTCCCGGAACATCGCCCACTGGGCATCAAATTTTTAGGTCCAGATTTCCCGCTCCCTGATCCCCATGGTCAGCAATCTTCGAGGTCAGAAAACAGGAACCAACAGCATATGCCCAAAGTGTCTCGTGGCTCATCTCCCATATGTTCAATGGATAAAATACCAACTCGTGGACCTTTCCAAACACAAGATGGACACGATAAAATTCACCGTCGAATGGAAAAAGTGCACAGACAAGAACTCAGGCAAGTATAAACGCGACTTCAATGTCGTGTTGTTCCAACTCGAGAACGAAGCCATTTTCAGGAGCCTGAGTTCCGATGAAAAGAGGAATAAAATTACAGAGTATGCCCCCCAGTTCACTCGGTTCAAGCGCAAGTGCGAGAAAATCATCACCGCTCGCAATCGTCTAGAGTTCGCGTATAAACATGTCGGTTGCCTTTACTTTCGTATCCAGACTCTTTGGAACTTGAATACATGCCCTCATTTGCCGCTCCACAAACTCGATTGCCCCAAATCAAAAACTGCAACTACAACTGGATCAACGACTGTTCATATTCTGATCTTGTGCATACAGCAGAAAGCACCAGCAAAGTCGTATCTTGCTGGAATAGAGGTTTCATGTGCCTCTCTAAATCTCCTCATCCCCGTAAGTACCATGTGCGCGTATGGATGTCAATTACCCCATGCCAAGAGGCATCTTAGTAGATTGAAATAACGAAGCAAAAAATACATCTGGTATGCATTAGATCCCTGAAAAATTGAGGGCCTGCAGCACCGTTTAGGAGGGTCATCTTATGCACTGTCCCATGCCTTTCAGACTCACGATTAAACAAATTAGCGGTGATCGGCGCTAAGAAACTCCCGGGAATCCGGGGAGAATTTCAAACCGTCTTGTTTCTCAAATAGGTGACAAACTCCATACTTAACGCCAACGCCCTAGGCGCCAGGAACTCGGATGTCGCCGGAAGCGCCCGTGCCCAGAACTTGCCTGGACAAGTTGTCTAGACCGGCACTGACATATTGTCACATGGCTCAATCTGTCAAGGTATGTCGACTTGATACAGTGTTCGCTCAGCCTCCCACAAGCGGAAACTCCCTGATCCTTTTGCAACCTACCAATATCTTTCTCTGGCTATCTTTCCTCTCTCTCTGCGGATGACAGGCATTCAAGCCGAATTTACATTCTCCCCTGGCGATTGTGGCTATGTCGGGACTTGCTCGGTACATTCTCCTAGGTGCCTGCCACAATCTGCACTGCGCTCATTGAGCTTCTTTACCCTGGTCACTCGGAATTCCGCCGTGTCGCCCACCCAATTAGTGCAATGCAATGCCGTGAGAAGAGCACGAGCCGACAGCCATATCACTGTACCGACCACAGCGTATCATACATTCGTAGTTGGTCAGTGCTGCAGAGCTGGGCGTCGTGAGTTCCTTGTTGTTCCCGAATTGATGTAGAGGCTATTTCATGACAGCACGTAGGACACCTTACACGCGATTCTCGTGGCAAACCTACGGTCGATTGGTCAGTAAATGGTACCTCCTGTGCAACGTTTTCGGACCTCTGAATTTCCCGGGACCAGCGACCAAGGAAACATTCCCAATCGCCTCTGTAATTTGCCTACGTCCAATATCTTGTGTCCACCCTGGGAAATTCCTCCAAAGCTTCGGCTCCATCGATTTGAATGAGAACACCTCTTGCAGGTCCGTACTTGGTGTCTGGTCCCCAGCCTCGCTCCCGACACACCTCCTCATGCATTAGCTCAAAACATATCTCCGCCATCACATACACAATTTTTCCTCTTTCACAGCGACAGGTTGAGCCCGAGATTTCTTCAACTTGTATATGGTGCGTTTTTCAAAGCTGGTACCTGGTCCCCTTCTAGGATCCCTTTGGCTAACATTCAATTTCTAAGATGTCCCTACTCACGATGTAAATGAGTATCCTTGATTGATCTGACAGGCGAATCTCCCAACTCCTGACCAACCTCTGGACACATATATTCCGTGCCCATGGGTATTCAATTCAATTCACGCACTGCCGTGTACGCATCAAGCTACCCGATTTCCCAACACTTTCAGGGACTCATTCTTCCCATAACTTTCTCCTTGGTGCGTTTCAGTCTTTGATATTGACACTCCAATAATCACAGTCATATTGCGGCCGGTGTTCGACCTTCACAGTACAACCCACGTTGGGCAACGTGGGACTGTTGGGCATAGCCACGATGAATCGAAGCCAATTTTTGAAACTCCGCCGGCTCTTTTCCCCCTCTTCCATCTCCGTCTACTGCAAGCCCCATGCGATGAGGTGGGATACAGCTCTATCTGAGCCAATGTTCTACTCATCTGTCAACCCACAGCGTCCAAAAAAAAACTTATTATTGTCCCACCTGCCGAAATACATTCGACGGGACGGACAAGTACCACAAACGGATTACGCACCAACAGGAGACGACGGCTGGGTACCCGTCTGAACAAAAGCAGGTATTCAAAAGATTCCTTGGAGTCTTCACCTGCCCTCGCTGCTCATGGGCTACTGCCGACCCCGTGCGCTTTCAGAGCCACGTCCCTGAATGCAATGCGCTTGACCCCGAGCAATTTGTACAAGAGCCGGTACCACCTCCGTCCGATAACCTTAGCCATCCCTCCCCTTCCCCATCCTTGCGGCGGCCCTCAAGAGCCTCCCCAGCCCCCGCGATCCCGCGTACTCCGTCCCCACCCCCAGATATGGAGGATTTTCCCTCAATCACCGAATCTGAGTATGTTCGCGTCCCAGAGAGCACCACAGTGACGGATCATGCGACCCTTCCCCTTCGCGCCGCCAGTATCATCATCAATATGGAGCTCGGCGGTGTTATTATTTGTATCAATTGTGGCTGCTGCGTAACCCCCAAGGACGTCGCGACCCATGCCCGCGCGCATTTTCGCGGCCTTGATATCCCCCGAGACCTCGGTGAGCTCCTGGAGGCAGAATTTCACCTCATGGACTGGCGTCAGCTTCATACCCCCACCGTCCTCCGTGCTCCGATATTCGGCCTCAAACTCTTTCCCGATGCCATGTACTTCTGTGGCCGCTGTGGGCATGGGTACGAGAGTCTCACAGTGCTGGAAAGCCATCAATCGATGGCAGCCCGCTGCCCTCGTGTTCACGGAGAACGGGATATGCATTTTATTGCATATGCCCAGAGTTTCGGTTTCACCACGTCAAAATTCCCGGTAGACCTCAGTGGCCTGACTCGTCGTGAGGATTCCGAGATTGACACGGCCGCGCTTTACCTCAGAACTTTTGCTCCCCCGCCCGATTACTCCCTCTTGCCCGTCGCCCTTCCAATAGACAACATGAGCCTCGACTTATTCTTTGATCGCGAGGGGTGGATTGAACACCTCTCTGGAAAGACTCCGCAACAAATCAATGCTCTTACCGATCTGCCGGACGACGATGCGTACGTCTCGCGTCTCCGCAAGTTTGTCGAGTCGTACTTTGAGGCGATCCAGCAAGTTATGAAAAAGGAGACCTCCCATGGCCTTTTGAGAAAAATGGCACAAATTGGATCGTGAGTGGCCAGCCCGCCATTCTTCCACGTTCGCTACTAACTTGTTGTAGTACCGAGAACTCGCAAGAGTTGCGTGTGCTAGAGAAAGGATCCCTAAAGGACTACAGCCGTGCCGTCGTTCGACTTCTATTCAGCTGCATACGACAGGTCCGCGGCGAAATCAACTACTACGCTTTGAAGCCCGAGCAGAAGGCGGCACTAGTAGCCTTGGACACCATAGTCAGCTCACCTGCCGCCCGAGCAGATACGGTCGCCGTTCCCCTCCACAGCTCCCTCCTTTCCCTATTCGCCCACCAGAAGGCGCATGGTGCAGTTTCCAACTTCGACCTGCCCGTTATTGCACATCTCGTCGCATGCAGTATGGGGCGGACGCAGTGGATCCGAACCACTGAGATAGGCCGCCTTGTTGCGAAACTTATGTGGGCAACGCGCGCTGTAGTTTTGCATGAGATGAAGTCGGTCATGATGACCGAACTGCTTCTTTCTGGACCGTATGTTTTTTTTTTTTTTCTTCGGCGCATGTTGCTCATCTTCCCCTCAGGGTCTACCTCCGATTTCAACGTTTCTTGGTTGATGGCGAGGACACGGTCATGTCATATCTATATAACACGCAACGCCTCATTAAAAGTCTCCGTGGCGAAGACTACAACAAGGCCGATTCCGAAATCACCGACTCGTTGGGGCGTGAGCTCCGCTTCCGTGGTTCCGAAATCAGTCTTTCCAAAGTCGCAGACATGCGCCTGGGTTTAGCTAACGAGTATGAAAAGATCATCAAATCCGAGATCTTCTTTGACCAGCCTATTCCACCCTGGTTCACTAAATCGATCGACATACGCTCCCTAGTCGATGAGACGCGGAACAATGCCGCCGGCTATTGTTTTCTGGACCACCCACGAAACGAGCTCACGCCTATGTTTGTACTTTACGGCGAGTGGCTGCTCTCCTGCTCTGTCCGGGCAGCCAAATTCTCCGATGTCATCGACGGCAAGGTCGTTTGGAAATCCGCGCCATGCTATCAGCTTCTGCAGAGCTTTGTGAAGCTGCGCAAGAATCTTTGCGTCAGAAAAATCATTGACGTAGGGCCATCGGTCCGCGCAACCGAAATTTCCCGTGATCTTCTCCGCAATCTCTCCGGCGCTGCTATTAGAAGCTTTATGATTTTATTTCACGTCCTCTGCATTGTAGGGATAACAGACAAGACCTCGCACCGCATCCTTAAAAACCACTTTACGCCAGGCGCCCCCAGCATCTCCACGGCCACCGATTTGATAAGAAACATTGTCTGCTTTCGACGATTCGAGTCGGATCTAATTCGATTTTTCCGCGGGGATCTGGAGGCGGAACGGTACAACATCTACCTTTGGCCAGATATTACATCCAACATCAGTGGCCAAAGTATCACTGAATCCCTCGCCCACGAGACCGACACATATCTTGGGGTGGGCCTACCGGTTCTGGAGTGGAGGCATGTCACCACGGCCTTCATGAACTACCACGGCAATCCAATAATCGAGGATGATCCCGGCGACAACTATCATGACCTTCTCTCTCACCACAGTACGCGCACCTCCCAGCAAAAATACGGCGTCGATAGGAACACACTTGCAAATGCCCCTACTCACCATATCATGGGCTGCTTGCGCGCGACCATCAAATGGCAAGCACTTACAGCCAGCCCCGGAGATGTACCGCTTTCCCTGACTGTCTCCCACCTCCCGAGTATCCTTCTCCCCGATGTTGCTACAGACAATCCTCCAGATGCGGCTGGTACGTTTCCTCTCGTCTTCAGGTTTTTAATCATGCTTATCCACTCCAGGAGTCTCCCGCGGAGATGTCGTGGCAATCGTCCAGGAGACTAGGACTCAATGCGCTGCGGAATTCAAAGAGTCCATGATCACTTCCTTTGCTACCCTCGCCGCGACGTACTTTCCTCCACCTCCTCCCCCACGCCCTCCGCATGCGCTTCGTCCAACGTCGACCGTTATGGTAGATCCCTCCCGCCTTGTCGCCCTTCAACGGTTCTTTGAGCCCCAGTGGGACCCAAATCGCAGTGGGCTGACCCGCAAATTCCGCTCTCCAGAGCAGGGTGAGCTGATCGAGAAGATGCTAGCCCGAGAGCATCACGTACTGGCCATTCTGCCCTGCGATTTTGGCAAGACCACATTGCTCATGTTCCTGGCGAAGATATATGAATCCCATCTCATTACGGTCGTAATCCTACCTCTCAGCGGTCTGCACCGTGACTTTTCGGACCGCGCAAAGGAACATGGACTAGCCATCAGCCAATGGGACCCTACAAAGGTTCAGACGTCGCAGGCTGTATCAATATGTTACGTCGCTGTGGAGTACGCAGTTATGGATTCCTTTCTAGAGTAAGCTTGATTTACCCCTTTCCGTTTCTTGGGGCTCAACTATCATTTACAGATATTTGCTCGACATCAACAGGAAAAAACTGCTATCTCGCATCGTTCTCGACGAAGCACACATTATCCTAACCGCCGTGGCGTATCGGGAACCCCTAGCGAGGATCTTCCGCACACTTGGTGTTGAAGTACACTGCACTGCATTGTCGGGAACAATTCCAGAGCACCTCCTCGCTGATTTTCGGAGGATTACGCGGCTCGAGTGGGACGTGATGCGGATGCCCTCGCAGCGCCCCAATATCACGTATGGCGTCGTTGTTGCACCTCGGGACGAGTACAAACAGAAAGCTGTCAACTACATCACGGCTCGCGTTGCCAACGTATACGAACCGGGAGACAAGGCCATGGTGTTCTGTCGTACGGTTGCGCTGGCAGAAGAGATAGCAGGAATGCTCAACACAAAGGCCTACCACTCCAAAAAGAGCGCGGAAGAGCGTGAGCGCATCTACACGGACTGGGAGCAAGGCAAAGAGCCCGTGATGGTTTCCACTTCCGTTTTGGGTGCAGGCGTCAACCAAGACAACGTTCAAGATACTTGTCATGTTCATTTGAGCCACAGCCTCATCGACCAGGTTCAAGAAGAAAATCGCGCCGGCCGAAACAACCAACCAGCGCGCGCTATATATTTTCTTCCATCAGATGCCGCCAGAGACGTGAGGGTGGATGTGGGAGATCCTTTTGGTGCTGACCTGCTCGTCCCGTGGGCGTTCAACACGGAGGACTGCCGACGTCTGCAAATCTCCCTCTTCATGGACGGAATTGCTGTTACTTGCCTCACACTCCCCGGAGCTGCCCTGTGCGACAACTGCCGCCGCAAGGCCCTCGATCCACAACGCAAGGCGCCGACAGGCCTTATCCCGCTTCCCGTCCCGGACCCCAAAGCGGTGCGGCTTTCAATGAAAATTGCGATGCCCGTAGGCCCGTACGTGACGTCTCGTTTATGTCTTGCATGTCTTTTAAATCCAAATCATCAGTCCCTCTGGAAGTAGAGCATTCCGCAAGTCAGTGCCATCTCATTATCCCCATATTTAATCTCATTCTCCTTTGCAGCTCAAGCGCGATGGCGCCGCCTCTAGCTGGGCCACCTTTGATGCTGCCCTTGTAGGTTTCCGCCTAATATTTGCTCCCAATTCCTCATCCATCATAGCGTGCCCCCGGTGAATCAGGCTCAGGCTCCTCATACCATCACAGCAGGGTTTGCAGCGTGCGTTTTATCCCTCCCTCATTACTTCCAAGATTTATAACCCAAATTTACGTCCCAGATCATCTTCCCAGTCCGAAGAAGAAGACGATGGGCGGGATGTGTTTGGGATGTCCCTCCCTCTTCCTCTTCCCCTTCCGCAACTTCGTGCCGCCGCAACTGTTCCTGCACCACCTGCCCGCGCTCCTTCCCCAAGTTGGGACCCCATGTCCTCTATTAGTCTGCGATCCTCGGCGTAAATATTTCCAGCTCTCACCCGATTTATACTTAAAAATTTTCAGATCCACTGCCCCGCCTGTGCATGCTCTTCATCAGTATGTCTGTTGTTTAATTGTAATCGTCCATTCACCATGATTTTAGAGCCGTGCCGCCTCGACAAGCCAATACGGCTCCAGTGGGAGCGTTGTACGTCCTTTGCGTACTTGTTTTCCTATATTAACATTCTATTCAGAGCTTCTACATCCCGTCAAGCGACTGCAGCTCTACTGTACGTCCATTTTGATACCATCTTCTTTCATTGACCGCCACTCAGATCTGCACCGGCTCACCAAGCCAATACCGCACCAGCACCGGGGCCAGGTCTGCCGGTTAAGATTGGCTACGCAGCACAGGTCGCCAGAACCGGTGGAATCGATGGCGTTTACCTCAACATCGACGCCGCCCTGAAAAAGCTCGTCACTGGTTGTGCCGCCTGCTGGGGTCGGGGACTTGATGGGTGGGCGCTTCACACGTTAGAAACCTGCAGTTTCAGCATAGGAAACGGCCAGGACCAGTGGTTCAGCGACTGGGAAACATCCGCCTTCACTGCTCATGGATACTGCTTTGGGTGCTGCCGACCCTCGGTGAGTCATATTCCAGATCGCCTTTATATTTTCCTCAACCTCGGTCAGAAAACGACATACCAAAAGGCCAAGCACAAATGGCTCCAGGACGTCCGAGAATGTCCCCACAAAACCATCATCAAATCTGCGATATACTCGTGGGTCACACGTCCAATGGACAGTCTCCAATGGACTTCTCATGTCCCTCCGGACATTGTCGCCCAAATTAAAGATTTTACGGGGCTCTGGACTTGGTTGAGCGTTGTCGAGAGTAATGCAGGCGAGACGATGCTGACGAATTTGTTGCGGCTGTTCAACACTCTAGTCCAAGAACGCAAATTATTGATATAAATTCCTATTGTAATTTCTTGCGCGAGATATATGTGAATATTCCCTTCTCCCGGTCTTGGCGGCATCATCCGCTTGGCAGAGACAAGAGTAGACAGATTTTATGACATTGTCTTGCTCTCCTTTGATGGAGATCCATGCACCCTTTTGCTCTTCGATTTTATTACATCCCGAACAGAATTGCTTAAACACCTCTCGGCCAAGATCAGCCGAGATGGTGGTGCCAAACATGGGTACATAGTCTCTCCCTCTTACCACCGCACCCCAGCGACGCCCAAACCAGCCTACTCTCCTTGCTCGCAGGGGTTACTCGCAGACCGCTAAGGACACCGGTCTGTTAATTTTGCGACTCTCCCCTCTCAGATTCTAACCCCCTCTTATCCGCAGAAACCACCTACATCCAACCGCCCGAAACTCGACCCCCGGCCAGTCTTTCGACCCCCGCCCCCAGACGACGCACCCCACCCACCCCCATTTGCGACCATACCACCACAATTCGAGTCCGGGGCACTTCCCGACTGCCCCCGACATTCAATCTTTTTTTTTGGCATCGACGCACTCGGCGCCGCCACGTGGTCACGCACAGCCAATTTGATTACGTAAGTAAATCCGGAACATATTCGATTCTGACGCCTGCTGCCCTCCTAGCATGCCCAACTTTGTCTTTAAAATCGGTATTCTTCGTGATGTTTCCAGCATTATATACCCTTTGATCCCCGCTCATCTCTCAGATGTTGCACATTCCACCGTGAATGCCATGGATGTTACCCAGCCACGGGACGAGTTTGTTCAACGCTAGAAGAAGGACCGGAAATGCTACCTGGAGGGCCCCAGACATATTGTTGAGTGTTTGTATATAATCTTCCCGTGGATGGTACTTGTAGAAATAAAGTCGAGTACAAACTTAACAGGCTGCAACGCCCATTTTCGTCATCATCCCCTATTAATCCTTGCGCCGTTAAAATTTCTGACATTGGCTTCCAGCTCACCTGCGTCTGCCGAGGTAAATTCTGTAATTTACTGGCTGGGATCTGACCTCAGACTTAGCACATCGCAGCGCTTGTTGGTTTTATCGAGAGACTATGGAGCAGCCAGAAAACAACGTCCTTTTTCACTCCAGTACCATTTTAGTCTCTGGCACCCAAGATGCGGCAATCTGCAATCTTTTCGATTGCTATCCTGGACTGAGTTCAATACAACTGTTCTTGCTCTCAGACAGTTCAACGCTCGGAACTCAATGCACTCATTTCCCACGACAAAGCATTTGCTTTGGCAGAAATGTCCTACACTTCTCAACTTGTTAAGCGATCATTTCTTTCATTGTCACTTCCTTACATTTTAGACTTGTCCAACTTGTGCAATGATCAGCCCTTGTACGGTACGTCAGTATCCATTCAATATTCCTTTCCTGAATATTATGCTGTCGGTTCAGTAGTGCGCGCGTAGGCCGCACGGTGTACGCACGCCTGTTTGTAGCCTGCTTCTGTGGTTGTCCAATGTAAATCCATTTTTCAACTCATCTGCTCTTCTTCTTCGGTTTCTTAGAAATATCATACTCTTAGCTTCGCTAAAATGCAGCCTCCGGGCTTCTTGAGATATCAGAGTGCTGAGATTCAATTTAAATTTGGCTCGGATTAAGCAGGGCTCCCAGGTCTATGATCATTTCCCTGAATCGCCATTCGCTCAGCTTCAGCTCCGTCCTTTGGCGACTTTGTTCGCCTTTTAGCAACTCCCATCCCCACTTCGGGACTTTCTGGCTTGTACGTTCGAGAGCCTACAACTCATGGGGCGTCTTAATATCTCTTTGAAAAATTTCAGCAAATTCCAAATAGGATTTGCAAACATTAAATCCTTTCACTAGAGCTCCAACTTCAGTCATTCGAGACTGTACTCATGTTCTACTCGACCCGGAGCCGTCTCTCCCGTAGTAACATGATGTGACATGCGAGACAAGGGCTAGCGTCACTCCCATCTAATGAGCTTGCCCCTTATCTGGCAAGTGACGAGCTTTCTCATTTAGGCGACGAAGTCCTGCAATCTTACCAAGTTACGAAGTATGTGAGGACTCGCAGCACTCTTGTTTGAGCACATCCTGGGCTTCTGAATCCATCACATCTTCTAGAAGTGTTAACACAAATTCATTGGCGTCACCGACATCGCCTGTCGAATCATCCTGACTGCGTTCAAGAAAGTACATCATTGTTTCAATCTCTATCCCATCAATAGGAGCGGACTTTCTTGCGCGGTGACAATCTGAGAAACCGTCGCCCCTCACCCTCGTCCTCCTCGACTTTAGCCCGCACAGCGCGCCCAGCAGACAAACCGCGCCCAACTTTGGTGCTGGTGGAAATTACCATGGACTCTACCTCGCGCGCCTCCTCGTCGTCCCTCGTGAGATCTATGACCTCGCTGCCACGGGTCGGTGGTATTCCACGGCCTCGCTTGCGCTTCTCTCCCACTGTTGCGTTGATTGAATGCCTCGGGCGGGGGGAGAATGGCGACGGCGGCGTGAGCTCCCGCAAAATCGCGTGATTGGAGTGGAACTCCTTGTGTTCAAAATCGAACACTTCCGACGCCGGGACCACCAGACCGTCGGAGTCAACTTGAATCGCTGTATCAGCACTGATGGAGGGGAGTAACGAAAGACTTACCAGCCAGGGCATAATTTGGCTCAAAAACACACCCGTTCTCGCTGACCATCTGAATAAGGAGGTCCTGCGCCACAACCTATCACAGTGGGTGTTTGGCCAAGAGAGCACCATAAATGGGAGACGACATACCCGTAGATCAGCACTGTACCATCTGTATAGGGCTCGTCAGCTCGATTCATGGATGAGGGTCAAGTCCACGAACTGCTGAATAAACTCCCGATCGTTGATACCTGCCGCCACAAACCAAGTGGCCATCTCGGGTTGCGCAGCTAATTTGCCTCCGTGAAGGCCTAGACACGACGCCTGAGATGATTTGCGGCTGATATCGAGCTACTGTACCGAACAGCGTCCTGGGCTCCGGGTGGACGAAGGGACTGAACACGGCCGCTAGGGTCTCGTCAATGAGGGCAGAGGCTTCAGAACCCAAGTGCACAGACTATGGTTTTTGAAAACGGGCTGAGGCATGATGACGGGAGAATGCAAGAACAAGTCG
Organism: Mycena maculata; assembly: GCA_029448575.1. Classification (NCBI taxonomy): domain Eukaryota; kingdom Fungi; phylum Basidiomycota; class Agaricomycetes; order Agaricales; family Mycenaceae; genus Mycena; species Mycena maculata. Next base: position 52,311 of record JARJLG010000038.1, on the reverse strand, counting down.
AAGCAAAAGAAAAACGTGGGGAAGCACTTCTCGGCAACGCCCGACGAGGGCGTTGCCAAACAACTTAAGGCACATTTGACATCGATTTGGAACACTCGTGCCGAGCAGAGGTGCATCCCCTGCGTATCATGCTCGCTGTGAAATCGAACGACACGCAGCGACACCTCCGGAGCTCATCTGCACTGAGCGCCCCTTCGTGTAATCTTCGACGCAGCACCGCGTAACGCCGTGTCTTTTTTTTTAAAAATTTTAGTGTGTTCCGGCAAGCAAGGCTTCGTGCCTTTCCCAGTCACCTTATCCTGACCAGTCCTGTGGTTGGATGTGGGATGGAACGCGGGCACGGAGAACGCATGCTTCTCTGTGCTCTTACTCTTTCCTAGCATCGTTCCCTTCCTCTTTTTATTTGCGATTTTTATTTTACTTCATTTGCGAAGCTTCAGTTGAGAACAGTCTTCTTCAGATGTCCACCTGCGGCGAGGGCGGGTGACATGTGCCTAAATCAAATTCGCACGAACGTTCGCATCGCGGCTGTCTGTTCCCCTTGTTTTTTTTCCGCGTTCGCGCCCATACTAATGTCGGCTTTAGAAGCCTCGGCCTGCAAATCTTTGCCTCCGACAATGAGAGGTCCTTCGCGTGTGAGACCTTCCACCAGTCTTCCTGGGCACCCATTCTACTCCAATGCGGATACCGCACCTCCGTTTTGATTTTGTATTCTTTGTCGGTCACTTACCTACTTTTGTAGACCCGGGCACTGCAGTAAGCCAACATCGACGGCGTCGTAGGGTATTGGTCGCCGCAGTTATAAATCGTCTTGCTACTCGCATGGCCGGCTAGCGGATCACGCTCCTCAATGCTTATGTGGGTGCAATTTCCCAGTACAGAGGCGATTGTGATTGGTTGAAATTTCTTTCTTTCTCTCCGATCACTCGCAATCAACCGCTTCAATCGATAGAGGCTCGGCGATCCATTAGTTTTTTCGTTGATCTGCCTATTCTCAGTCGGTGCTATGCCCATTCCTTCTCCGGGGAGCATCTGAGATGAGTGAATTTTATCCGATCCCATTCAAGTCGGATTCCAATCCCCGGCGTCCTAGGTTTGCCTTCGGCGGTACGTCCAATTAGCTCTCTCGTGTCAGCTTGTACTTGACGCGGGTTTAGGCTATACTAAACCGAACTCCTTTTCAATCTGGTCCTCCACCGCGCGGAGAACATTCCGCATGGGGCAGTGCAACTCGTGGCGGGCGCACATTAGTGGATAGTACATGTATTTATATAACGCCAATATACCCTTTTGAAGGCCTCAACCCGAGTGGATGCGCGATAAACCTGATTAAATCAAACCACTTGAACCGAGGGCGTGAAACACTCAACCCGAGTGCGATTTCTGTCGCAGTTCAATCAACCAGAGTGCATGGTCACACTCAGGTTGATTGATCCATGCACTCGGGCTGAGTGATTCGATACACTCAGCCCGAGCATCTCTCCCCACAATGAGCTAACTTTGAATGGAATCACTATGGGGGTACTTTTTCTTGATTATCATCCAAACATTGGATGAAAAAGCACTTCCAACCTATACCCGGCTGAATGTAGGTTGAACTCTTTCAATTTATGGAATAGGATGAATATCCACCAACCGTTTACAACCTATGTCCGCATGAAATTCAGTTGGACTGTCCCGAGGCAGCATTCGGATGAAATTCAAGCTATGTTCAAAGTAACCTACGCCAGGATCGAAGATAACACCATGGGTATAAACTACGCACTCAGCTTTATCATTTGCTCGACTTCTCTGATATTGCAACAAGCAAGCTTGAGACTCTGGCGCGCGTTTGAAGCTACCTGCGCTTCGCGAGCACAAGCATTACAATTTGCGTCCGCCGGATCAAATGACTCATGGATGGTGGGATTCGATGTTGGTTCGTCTCTCTTCCCACATCGAGTCCCCTGCCGCGCTCTCTCTCTTCGCCTGCGTAGATACCCTCTGCGCAGCGTCCCATATTGCCGTCTGTGGCGCCCCATTGTGTACAGTCTCTTGCGCTGCGTCACATTTGCCGCCAGTGGCCCCTGTCCTCTCCTCGTGCACTGTTCTGCACTTAATCCCGCCTGTGGCTCCCCTCCACAGTGCTAGCTGCTGACTCCTTCGTATCCACACAAGAATCCCGGTACTGGTGCGCTTCCGTCCTTTCATTTTGCACGGGGGGTGGATCCACTGGTGACTAATTTAAAACATGTGTATATCTTGTGTATATCTCGAACGTGATTCCAAGAACAAACACGAGGTGCTCTGAGAGGGATAGTCACTGCGTTCGTCCGCCGGCTAGAACATGCTTGATCTATGAGGAAGAAGACCCGCCTCCATGAACGAATCGGCACCAAGATTAAGAGCTGCGGCTGGGACTCGGATCCGCATCAGCGATCACGATGGTTTGCTGTTCCGAACAATTCATGTTCTCAACCGCCACGCCAACCGGAGGCCACCCGCCGCCGCCGTCGCCCTTCCGCTTGGACGATGGCCAGGCGATAGCCTCCGCGGCCCTACTGCTTCGCCGACTCCCATTTCTCTGCCGCCATCATCGGCAGCATGTCCGCGACTCACGGACTCGGAGTCCTCGCAGTTTTCTGGAACCCTCCCGCGTCTGATCAAGGGGGTCGAATTCGACGCCTGCAACTAGTTCAACACGACGTCACCGGGTGCCTGCCGTATTGGAGGAGCCGATCGTGTCTGTCTCTACCTGGCACCAGGCGTCGCCGAGCCATCTATGGACATCCTACAGCCCCAGAATATCATGCTCCATGGACTCTACAAAATCCCATGGGCTCATTACTATCCGCCATTCAATATTCTCGTTAATGCAGTAGATGCGATGCCGAGATATGGCATTAATCCGAAACCCACGGCACACACCTTTCTCTGGAGCAGAGGGTGTTTCCTCTTATATAGCCATTTGGACCTTCCCGTCCACTCACCTCTCCACGCTCCTCTTGTCCCAGGCTCCCTTCTTTCCCCTTTAATTTACGCCCCTGCTGCTGATCACGGTATCTTTGATCTTGCAGAGCTAACTTCGGCGCACTTGCTGTCACTTCCCTCTCGGGCTTGAGCGATCAAATGCTCCAAAGAAAGGGAACCACGCACCTGAAAGGGCAAGCACACCGCTGTCGATGTTCACCCGATTATCGACGGGTAAATAGATCATCTTTCCATCACTTTGTCCGCGTCGAGGGTATCCTCGGAGTGCCTCCGCGTCGTCACCCAACACCCTCAGCTTCGCGCCCTATCCGAATGCGGCAGACATGTCGCCTTACTCCCCTGAAACAGCGCTAAGACCCCTCGAAGCGCGTCTGTGTAAAGACGCTTGATGATGGCATTGAAAGCCTGATTTCTCAGTGGGCGAGTGCCAAAGTTAGCCGGGATATTTGTTTATTTGCCTAACCGGCTGACATGAATTTCAGCAAACAAGCGTATCACAACCTACACGCGGTGATAAAATGCCGCGGCCTTCTTTCTTCTGATTGTTCTCTGCTTCAGGCCTTCCCACAGGTAAAAAGAAATGATATGTTATGCAGCAGTGCTGCGGCATTGGGCTGGGCACATCAGATCTGGGACATTTGACTGGGCAAGAAGCTTGACGGGAACGCCATGAGTGTAGGGCTTTTTTCCCAACAACAGGGCCATATATCTTCATATATATCCTCAGGATATATCTCCATAGATAAGCGTGGAAGCTAAGTGGAAATGTCTCTTGAGGAGACGACGAGGTAACCGTGGGCGTGAATGCCGAAAACTGTAGTGCTGGCCAAAAATACGATACATATGTCAAAATATATTTTGAATATATTCGAATACATACGAATATGATGCGGCCCCAGGACACCACAAGAATATGAATACGGAATATGAATACTATATGATATGGATATAATACGATACCGCCGCTGGCGTATTCAAATATATTCAATTACGGCCATCAATGTCAATCACCATCGGCCCAACGGCAATCTTGGCAGCAATGTCGCGTAGGGCGAGCGGATCAGGCCGCTGCACAGCCCACACTATGTCACCAAACAAACCGTCAAAAAACCTCCGTTACCTACGGGCGCATCAATAATGGTAGCCACCGTGTCGCTCAACGTGGTACAAACTTTGCTCAATGCCATCAAAAATCTTTGTGACTCCGCTCAGTCTGGACGCCGCGATGGTCCTCTGGTAAAACACCTTGCCCCGACAAACGGTGATGCTGGCCAACCCATCTTTCCCACCCACGAAGGCGGCCCTTACTATGTATTCAATTCGGGTGTATTCCAAAAGCAGCGCGGCGATCCCGACAACAAACTCGCTAGTGTCCCATAGCCGCGGAAAACACGGCTTGCTCCTCGCCCACGCCCGGGCCGAACATTACGCGGGTGTGGTGAAGTCGGACGAAAGAAACCTAATTGAGGTGCGGGTCCAGACCTCGCTCAGTTTGATCACCAAGTCGTACGTGTCGGAACTATCGTCGCAGCTACTATGACCCTATTAGTGCTAACACCATGGGTTCAACTACCATCACTGGTGCGTAGCCTATGATCTATTCAGATTGTTTTTGGCAACACGGATGCAGCAGATGACTCCGATAATGTTGTAGACGGAGAGAACGACAGCGCCGATGAGAACGAGGTACGTGATAATCTTGAAATAGTACCGGATCTGACGTGAGCTCGGAGGTCCGGCGGAAAAAGGCTAGGCAGCTCATTCGTCCCAAAGTCAGTAGGGAGGATCGCCACCTTGTGCTTATTCGCAGCATGAAGGTTCGTTGGAACACAACCCTCGCGGTGCTCGAGCGGGCGCAGGTGTTGCACCAGGTTCGTCCCCAGATCCGTTGTCAATTCCATGGCTTCCATGCGGTACAGGCCTTCGATGTGTTCCGAGCTGCTGAACGGTCTTACCGGAAAGGCAAAGAGGGTAGCCCTGGCCCGCAACAAAGAATGGGAGATGTCGTCTGGGAATTGGGAGTCGCTAAGCTCATTAGGGCGCTCGACGTATGATTTTTAATTCTCCCAAGGCGCCCGATACTCGAGCGTGCATAACATTTCTCAGGTACTCAAGATATGTACCCTTGAGCTGGTACGGATTCACGTTTGTCCCCGGGATAATCCGGCCTAGCACAAAACCAAGTGCTGCATCCTGCAGTTCGGATCGTTTTTTTTTTTTTCAGGGTGAACAGTGGGATCCCCGTGTTCCAGTTCGCGCACGCCAGCTGCTGCTCCCCATTGTGAAGAGATATGCCGAAGGCGATCAAGGCATCTCTCCCGCCGATTTTGATGTGGCTTCCGCTTCGAATTCCAGCAGCGGCATTTTGCAAAATTCAATCTTCGCAATGGCAATGGCCCTGAACGCCGCGGAAATCCACGGCAGTCGCTGACGGGAAGGACGAAGTGGATCTCTATTGAGGTAGCATTTCTCCCGTGAAACCGGAATTCGACGATCCTCTGAACTGGTGGAGGATCAGTTTGATCCTCTTCTACCCAGAATACAAAGTCAAATTCTTTGGCAGGAAAATTCGGACACACTGAAATACATGGGGAGCATTGCGCGGGATATTCTTGCCATCCTGGTGTCAGCATCTCCGTCGAGCGCCTCTTTCCGAGCTGAAAGCACACGCTGTCTGATGCTCGGTCGTCCATGACTGCGGAAACGGTGTCTGTGGATGCTGTTTGCAAAGAATGGTTGAAGTCGGGCCTTGCGGAGGGGGTAAACTACATGGATTATATAATATCAAAATTAACGACGTGTAGAATATATTTGAATATATTCTTCACCAGCCTGAATATGAATACGATACAATACAAATACGATATGGCCCTCTGAGGTGAATATGATACGCCATTTGCCGTATCGTATTCGTAGTTGGCCAGCAGTAGTACCGGCGGCGGCGAAAAGAGCCAATGCAACGAGCGTTCTCACGGCACCGCTGGAGCGGAATCCGAGGGAGCTTAAAGCGAGTGGGAAGACTGCAAAGAGTAGCGCAAAAGTTCAAAAGCCGGCCTTACCGCGCAGCGTGGACGATGTAGTTGAAAGCGCTTGATCCCTAACACTCCGGCGTTGTTCCGAAATCACGAGCTGTCAAGATCGTGGGCGAAATCAACAGGATCACGCGCACGTGGTTGTAAACAAACATGTTTGTTCTGCTTGTCTCTTGCCACCGTGTTGCCACCAAACTTCGTCGCGTGAATGTGCAGGGAGAAGTCGGGGAACAGGTATGTGGCCCCATAGACCTCTCTTCTTTCTCCAGCCCCTTCTCCCTACTCGACAATCGCGCTGCATGATACACTGGGCCTTACCACAGGCCCTATGGAGGTGCGGCGCAGTCGTCGAAGACGGTAGCCCTTTCACGCGTTTTCCATGCCTTTTTTTTTCATTATCATATCCCACTCCATTGCCTGCTTCCCCTCCCCCGGCCGTCACGCTGCACGATACACTGGGCCTTACCATAGGCCCTATGGAGGTGTGGCGCAGACGCCGAGGACGGTAGCGATCTCACGCGTTTTCCACGCCCCTTTTCTCACTATCATCTCCCATTCCATTACGTGGTCCCTCTCCCCTGGCCGTCTCGCTGCACGATACACTGGGCCTTACCACAGGCCCTATGGAGGTGCGGCAGTGGCACGGATTTTAAATGCGGCTCACCCGCTGTCCCTACTATGCTCCTTGGCAAAATGCAGCCTCTCTTTCTCACGAATCCATTAGAAACCATGCAGGAGCAACCAGTGAACGCTCATGCGCCCCAGAAAATCGAAATCGTACAGCTCAAAAGCACGCTTGTACTGGCGCCTCATATTCACGGTGCTGTGGCCGCCGCTGATCGCAGAGCCGCGGCGCTGGATGCAGGTACGGGGGAGCAGGGTGATGAGTGGGATGATGTAAACCCAGAGATGTCCTCGCGCCCACCTACTCCTTTCTCGCGCCCGCTCTCTGCCCTATCTTCTGCCTCTCCCTCTCGTGCATCCTCCCCAGGCCCAGACTCTGGGCGCTCAACCCCTCTATCTGACTTACCGCCTTCGCGGCCATCCTCTCCTGCGCCTGCAGCCACGTACGTGTCCTCTGTGATTTCTTGACTCTGATCGCGAGACCCAATGCTCCCGCCTTCCTATATAGTCCTCAGCCCCCGTTCAAGCACCGCCAGGCCGAGGGTAAAAAGAAACGGCGGCAAAAGCAGCGACAGGCCGCCGCGCAGGCTGCGCCGTTTGGGCGCGAGCCAAAGCCCGAGCACTCCCAGGCTTACCGTGAGCAGCCCCCTCACAAGACAGCCTTCAGTAGCAAGGACGTACCGCACTCCCAAGGTGCCTGGACCGGTGTCCAAGCTTCAAAACGTGCCCGTGGCCGCCGGCAAAAAGGTCGCCGAGCCTGGGGACTCGATGCGCTACTTGCTGATGGCTGTGAGTACATTCAGTGGAACGGAAGGTTCGCGAACATTTCCAGAATTGCAGCCATCCTGCTCATTTTCATGACGGCTCAGGGACCCCAAGCTCATTGTAGACGCCGATGGCCGTATCATCGCCGCGCTCCTGGGACGACCTGAAGGGAACGACTGGGGTAGTGTAATTGAGGAGATGGAGCGGGTAATGGCAGGAGTGCTTCGGCGAGGACGAAAGCGCAGAATCTTTCTGTCAAAGAATCTGCGACACCGACGTGGCAAATTCCATCTATTGAGTGATGGCTACTCCATGGGCAGTGGGCAGCGTGTATGCCATTTTTTTACCCCCCTGCCGAACTGCTCACCTTCTGGCAAGCGACCGGGAAATCTCGCCCACAGCATGGAATATCGGCGCCTTCTGCGCCATTTCCTCGAGAACTGGGCCGCTCGCCGCATCGCCGGTTTTCAGTCCAGTACGCCCCCCTCTTCTATTGCAGATCAATTATATGTGCTAATATCTTGTAGGCGGGGTCGCACGGTACTTTCCTAAGTTGTTCAAGTACATAGCCCAGACCATGCGCGGTATCGAAGGAGACCAGCTGGGCCTCCGTCGGCCATTCCAAAACTCTGTGTATCCTGGGGTAACATTCAACCTCGGCCCCGACACTGTTACGGCCGAGCACTGCGATGGCCACAACCTCGCGCATGGCGTCTGCCCAATCACATCTGCCGGCAAGTTCAATCACAAGACCGGCGGGCACTTCTACATGCGCCAGCTCAAAGTCGTCATCGAGTTCCCATCTGGGTCATCGATGGCAATCCTATCCGGCGCTGTCGAACACGGTAATACACCCATCTCAAAGGGCGAGACTAGGTACTCGATGACACAGTACGCCGCTGGCGCGCTGTTCCGCTGGGCTGCGTACGGCTACAAGACGGCCAGGACTTTGCTGGAGACGGTGGGAGGCGCGGAGAAGAAGGCTTTGTTTGATGGCGAGCCAGGTGTGCGTGCGGCGTGGGCCGTGAATCTACTCTCGAAGGTTGATGAACTTGAAGCCGACAGAGTTGCGGCGTTTGCTGCCGACAAGTAGCATCGAGTAGTAATTTTTTTGGCTCTGGCATTGTATAAGCCGCTGTATTGTAAAAAGAGGCCCTGAATATAGAAGGTTGGAAGTCATTAAGCAAATGACAGCACGCCCGTCGCGACAACATCGTGTATCTGCTCTCCTCGACGCGCGGTACACCGCACAGGTGGTAATCCCATACCCTACGGCTTGAACTCGACACGACTGGGCGTTTTGCGTGAATCAAAGTGCTCCGAGAGGACGGCAGTCTAAAGGAGCCAAAAATGCGTGAAGGAGGGATTCAAAGAGAAGAATATCGCAGGGATAGGGCCTGAGAAGTAACCGTGAGGTCCCGGGGCACAAAATCTTGAGTCGAGGCCTGAAGGTCATAGGATCAAATTTGTTGGCGCCAACTCCGAGCCGAGGACTACGGAATTCACCCAAAGCGCGACGAGGATCTCGGTGAGTGCATGTCAGGGCTTCTGCAGTATATTGGCTAGAGGAAAAGAGAACGGACCCACCTGTGTAAATTCGCATTTTGAAGTCCTCGCTGGGCGAGCCCCGAAGCCGGCAAGTTTTTGAACGTGGAGCGATGATAGCACCGCAGAGAGAAATCCGGCCAGTGAGTTGGGCCAGCTGGAGAAGAAATAAGTACAAAAAACTCGCCGCGAATCACCTTGAAAAATCGCAAATCTTGAAGTTGGTAATGACCGGGGAGGATGAACGATCACAAAGCCCTCGCAGGGACGTGGGGAGACATTGTAAGCCATGTGAATGCCCCAAAATACGAACGTCTTACCGAAGATTCGCGAGAGAGTCTCACGTCGAAATTCGGAACATTAAGCAAATAATTGTTTTCGTATTGTTGCGCAGGAGCGAAATGCGGGAAATAAAACAAATGCGGCGTACCTTGAGGCTTCTGACGCGTGAATCAGAGTCGAATATCCCCCCAGAAGGCACCTGTAGTCCTGTTGAATCCGGGATAACTCTGGAGTTAAAAAAACAGTCAATGGGAAAAATTGTGATGTACCTGGAGATTACTGACGATTTTGCCAGCCTTCGGAGCACAAATAGCTCGTTGCATATTGTAAGGAGGCGTGAGCTGAGAAAATAGAGATAGAGATAGCGATAGCGATATAGAAGTGGAACTCTGCTTACTGACGAGCCAGCACTTTGATGTATTCGTCGATGAACACAGCTTGAAACTTGCACCGAAAGCAAGTGGTAGAGGAATTGAATGGTCCGCAGGAGCAGATGCACAAGAATAAACGGTACCTGCCTTGTTTCAAGCCAACCCAGCCCAAGTCTGGATAGCTCAAGTCACAATTGCGATCAAAGAAGCACTCAAGCGCAGAGAGAGAGATCTTGAGATCTTGAATGAGCCGCGTAGACGTGAGGAAAGACATCAGGCCCCAGTCAGAAAGGGTTCCAGAGAGGACCTGCGAGTCAATGACCCCATGATTCGACAGATACAGCCGGGTCACGCGAAGAACATGGTAGTTCGAGTCAAAGAGCGTAGCTGTCACAGCCCGCCGAGATGCCGAAGATTACGGTTCGACCTGTGGTTGATTGAGTAGGAGTGAATTCAGCTAAATTGAACTCAATGACAGTGCTTCAGGGTGCGTAATTTGAACTTATCTCAAGGCTGGTGGTAAGGATTTACGCTGTTGGTTGGTTTCAAGAACTCGACTGAATTGGGGCTTTAGCCATTTGTTGCCGCCCCGTGGATGAAATCGCAGAAATGGGCGTGCACTCGGTTGATGTGCCTCCCGATAGCGGCGTGTTCTCGAAACAACCATGATTCCGTCTGGCGAGTTTCATCGCGCCATGAACGCCCAGAAGAACAAAGACAAGACTCGCGTTTCCTTCGCAGCATTATTGAAAGGCGCTCAGGCGTTAAAATCATGTTATATTATGCAGAGCCTATCTCTGATGAGACCACCGACTAGACTAGCATCCAGGACCTAGGATCCTCGAGAATTCGATCTTTGGCGATGTTCATTCAAAGCCGGCACGTGTGCGCTCGCGATAGCGCACACGTGCCCGATTCCTTGGATTTCACTCACTGCTCCCACCAAGTGTATACATTGGGTGGAAGTGAGCGCGACTTCCATGGATCAGCCCACCATGATATATTCTCGTGGGTCAAAACCACCAACCTCATTGCGTTCGAAGTTTTTGAAACACTCGGGTGAGTCGATCCTCGAGAAGGTGCAGTGTTTTTGCGGGAAATCATGATGCGCGAGGGCAAGGAATCACACATCGGCCGTCGTGGCATGCGCTAGTTGCGTCAAGGTCACATCCGATATGGAAAGGAATAGAGGAGCCCCTACTGCTGGTGAAACCGACTCGATCGTGAATCTCCCGGCATTCCCGGGCAAAAATGGAGACTTGAATTGGAGTCCGATCCCAAAAGACTCATCGCAGGGGATTTGGTCTGCGGCATTTCGGACCGCTTTCGCATTTTCCTCCGTGCCTTCAACTCAGATCGGGGCGATAAGCCTATCCCTACGTCTACCCCTGGCACGCATAATCCCCCCCTAGAACACGGGAATTTACGACAGGAGCTGGGATGGCCTCGACCAGGGGAGGATGGAAGACCAGATTGGAGAGGCTACCGTCACCGAGAGGGTGGTCCGCTAATTGTACATCTGAACTCTGCTCTATTCGGGTTGAACTTGACATACACCGACAGCCCAAGGATCCAATTACAAAATCCTGTCGAGGCCCGGAGGTCTTATATTCTGAAGACAAAGAGGACATCAGAAAAATCGTTGAACATGTTAGAAATTATGGCCAAGATATCGCTTCATCCTGCCAATGGCATTTCTCCTAGAAGAAATTTGTGCACCACCGCAATCCTGTGGAAACAACATTTCGAATGAGTAATTCCGTAGGAGCGTGGTTATTCTCTAGGAACTCCTTTGCCTCCGGCGGGATCATTGGGCCATGATCATATTTACGGAGAGAACCTGCCGCGACCACAATTTCATCGCCGAGTTGGCGATGCTGTGACTTTGGATCGGAAAACTTGAGGAAAATGGGGTGTACCCACCTTCGCGGGCTCGGGATGGAGCGAAAGGGAGGGGAAAATGGTGTGAAAAGGAAGTCCGTACCGCACCAGTGTCACACGATGCAGGCGTGTCACGTATATTGGACAAATGGACCCAGATGCTTTAGTGATTGGATTTTTATTCCATGAAAAAGCAGATATTACGTCTCTGGATGTAAATTTATTGGAGAACGCTCAGTCAGATCCAGGGTTCCCTAGTACTTGGGGCCACTCTGCACTGAATATGCAGTGCGTCGCATCGCCGAAGAAGGCAATATTCAAGAAATATTGGGAGGGGGAAACAGAGTGATGTCGGGGCCATACCATTGAAGGTGTGGCATCCTCTAAGAAATGATAATGTCCCAGAACCCATGGAAACATTCAACGACGTTCTTTTCTTTCCAGTATCGACCAGTGCAATCTGTTGGGAATTTGGGGAATTTACCAGGGCCCATATTTGGAGCGGACAGTGGCCAATGAAATTTTAAGGCATGCCGTCGGCACTCGTTGGGTCGCCGATTTTCCTGGTTCGACGTCGAGTCGGCGATTTTCCCCATTCTGCGGTTCCAGATACGCCTCGGTCGACGCCGGCCGACGGTAACCAACGGATCCGTTCGGACTTTCCCGTCGAACACGTGTGCCGCTATCTGATCGTCTCAGCTCCTCTTCACCCAGCATCCCCTCAGGCCTTGCCAAGGCCCTGTGTTTTTGCGAAAATGGATTCAGCCCTTTCCCGACGTTCAGATCGCGATTCCCTGACATCCCCACCTCAATCTCTGTTCGCTTTGATGTCAGCTCACTGTGCTTTGACCTCTGGACCCACCAAAGCACCCCCGTATAACGGCCCGCGCACAATGGCTCAATCTCGCTCCAATCTCCTGAGACAATCTTGAACCCAAGCCTCATAAATCCAGCTCATCCATTTAGCACCATGACCGGCCACGAAGACTCACAGAACGGGAACAAGAATTTGTCTAGGGGGAACACACCGTGCCGAATTGCCTGGACAATGCTTGTCCACTCGGACAGACTGTCATAAGCGGGTCCGAATTACTCTCTGCTACTTACGCGCGTTGTGAGAACTCGGCCAGTGACGGACTACCACGGTGACACGAGCTCTTCTCGCGTCGGCAGAAATTTCCGCAGCTACCGCTGCAACACGCCGAGCGGTTGGTTCTCAACTCGCGCACTCCTGGTCTGTTTACTGAGATCGTATTAGCGACAACGTTCAGTCTCGTCGACCCCACCGATGTCTCTCCTCTATCGGAGACTGAAGGACACGCGGTCACCTTTGCGGTAAGTCTTCGCTTCGTCGTTGAGCTTTTATGTCGAACCCAAGTCGCGGTGCAGGTTGACTACGGTTACAATCAAGGGGCATCGAGCGATACCGCTACCGGCGATGGATCCAGTGGTCTGAGCGACAATGGAAAAGAGAACGATTCGCCGGTGCGAAAGCAATCTCCATCTTTGCGGCTTTTAATCACCGCCTTTTAGTTCTCATCCGTCTTCATCTCCTGGCCCAATGCCGCCTTCGTCAGTTCCCCGGACATCGAATCAGAGTGCGCCCTCACAGACTGCGACTCCACGAGCGACCAACGACAAACTGTCCGTGCAATTCCAGTATCCCCATCTTAAGACCATGTTCCTGAACGATTTTGACACTAGGCTCTGGCGTATTGCACCTGGCCAATGTCCGACGAAGACTGCAGCTGCTCCCACGTCATCATTGGCGGCGCCGCAGACACCGTCGTTAAACTCCATCCTGCGGCCTCCTGCCTTACGCCCGTGTCATGTCGAACCCAACGCAGATCAAACTGTCCTCACCGTTTTTTTTTGATTACGAGTGCAGTTCTCGCATTTTCTGACCGCTTCCATGGATTCACTGCGATCGAGCCAAGCAGTGGATCCGTATAGTGAATAATCGGCGGATGGATTTGTTAACGTCCACTCATAGTGTATACGCACAGCATGCGTGGCGACATGGTAGTATTTCTTTGACACCGGTGGGACAAGCGTTGATGAAGGAACACATTTAGACCGACATGCCGGGATACTGGGACTCGACCATCGACAGCCAGCCAGATTCCGGCACCAGCTCGGTCCATAAGCGTGACTTGAACTTCCACCACCCCCGCGGTACGGACAAGTGCGTGGTGTCGCTTTCCGATTAAATGAGAGATGCTGAGGCTGTTTGTCCCAGGTGTTGGTTTGGCTCGCTCACGCCCTGGTGCGCCTTAGGTCCGTACGGCCGGTAGAGAGCCGTTCCGACCAGTGTATTTTTAGGCCTGCGAAACTCAACACTCTCACGGGAGCGACACTGACACAATTTTCCATCAAGAAGAGGCTCGCTGAGGCGTTTTTCTTTTCATTACTCCGAACTAACCCACAGTTGGTCTTGCCCCAGCTTCTAGAGCAGTCTCGATATGAGTGCGCCTCTCGTCCCTCTTTTCTACGCCTTCGCCAATACCATTTCCAGGCGTTAGCAGGTACCTTTCCGTTTTTTTACAACTGGGGTCGTCGCTGATTCCGCCCAGTTTTGCGCAAGTAAGCACCCAGTTCGAGTACTATCTCGAGGCAACCGTCGTGCTTCCGGCAGCTCAACAGGCATACATGTACTTCAAAGCAGGTATGTCTCTCATTTCGTCGCTGAGTCAACGTTTCCTGATTTGTCCCGGAGCGGAAGGCAAGTATCAAGAACTAGTCATGGCTGTGAAGAACTAAAATGCCACGAACCTGCTTTTACCATTACGGGTATTGCATCCGCCTCTTGGACGTTGGGCTGCTATGAGCTCGTCAACTTTGGGTTTCCGGGACTGTAAGTCGGATTTCATTTTTGCGTGTGACGTATCTTAACGAGGCTCCTGCAGTTGCTATCTTAGACTCCGAACGCTAGGACCCTCTCTCCATCTGTACAGCGAGCTTTTCTGGGGCGCTATCGCTGTCAGGAACACTCAGAACTTCGGTGTCATACACCATCCCGAGTGCTGTCCTGGGCTTTGGAAAGCCGGATTCCAACGCGGCGTGAGTAATTTCGGGAATGCGGTGAACCCGACAAACAACTATGGCGGCAAGTCTCGATCGTTCTCTGCCGTGTACGATACCGTCTGATCTCTTTGTTCAAAAGGTGTTAACTACGGTCTCGCATGGAACGCTGAATCGTCGGGCACTGCTGATGCGTGTATCCGTCATCTAATTATTCATACTAAATTTGATCACCGTGTCTCTAGGTGCATCTTGAGCCCAGCGTGCAACTCGGCGTCGGAGGCAGTCCCATCGATGCGCAAGTTTTCGTCGAGGCGGATATGTTTGCCGGCTTGTCCATTGCAGGAGGCGTCTCCAATACCGTGGTCAACCTAGTTGATTTTTTCGGGGCTGCGACTCATCCGCGGTGGGTTGCTCCTAATGTGTGTATTTCACCCCAAATCGGTGTCAGCCTCAATACGGGGCTGACGGGATTCGTTCTGTGTACGTTGGGGTTAGAGTAGGCGTTTTCTGAGACCGATGCGACCCAAGAAGAAACGGTCGCCATCAATGCCGTGTATGAGCAAATGACATTGGATGGCAGCAAGGAGGTATGCATCCCATCCTTATTTTTCGGCGTGGGACCCGCTTAATTCGATGTATCCATCGCGTCTCAGAGATTGGCCGCGGAATCGGTAAGCAGAAAGCAGCTCTTTCGTCGTGTTGACCGCGATGTTCCGGCACATAGGCACTGCGTGTCCTCCAACGGCGCTACGACGAGTTGAGAGCAAAACGAAGTAGCAAGAAGACGCCGGGGGTGAGCCCACCATCCTAGCTATCTAATCTGAGAACGTGGTACCACATTCTCGGATTAGATAGCTAGAGAAAGAAGACTTATCCTGCGGTCAGGTAACCGCGCAGGATTGGAACGCGATGGTCTGGGACTGGTTCGCCAGAGGTGGAACCAGCGTCAGCTCTGGGGTGTTCAAATGCTATGGATATACGTTAATCGGTCAAAGAGTGCGCTAGGAAACTCAGATATACCTTCTCGATCCAGCGAAGAGAGATGGTGCTCTGAAGTAAAATAAAATAGAAATATGAGCCGCTACAGCGACTCAGAGAGTGGATGATTCGTACCTGGAGCATGTCAATGAAAGTCTCCTGCAAAGCACTCAGCGCGAATTTCAGCTCGTTAAAATCGGAGGGCGAACGCGCTATATTGGATATTTATTCGAGTACAAAATTCTGCCGCACCGATGATCTATGAAGCAGATGGAAAGATCGTCAGGAATTGGAAGCATTCGTCAACACGAATTGAATACCGAGGTAAAAGTGATAGACGTCCATGTACGACGGTAAAATGATGAAATACAACCTATCTCACCAGGACAAGCGTTGCATTCCTGTAATGGGCGGAAGGAATCAGTTGCGTTGTATATGCTACAAGTTTCTCGGGTGTGTGCATACCAAAGTCCCAAGAGAAGCGCCTGTGTAATGAGTTCAGTATCAAGAAGCTGCTAATATTAATTGCTCCCCACCTCTATCGTATAATTCAAGCGATGGTATTTCAATTCACGGGCTCGGATCTTCATGATCGGGCTACGAACCTGCTGTCCCGGGCCATCAAATACCATCAGTGCATCCAGAAACGAGTATACGGACCTTGAGCATACCACCGAGAACCAGAATAAATCGTAAATGTTAGAATGAGGACGAAATAAAGCGATTATTAATTGAATCCTACTCACCTCATTCATCAGTGCAACGCGCTCGTCCCTCGCTTTCGTCAGATTATCCTGCGCACCTACTTCGGGGAAACACATCAACCACTGCATTCCGTACGGACAACCCAGGATGAATGAAGAATAACGCACCTGCCACGATCTTCGCAGCGTAATTACTCAGCGGGATCGCGACATTGAGCCCGAAGAACGTAGAGATGCCTGCGTGAGCAATTAGTGTCCAAATCCTCTGGACTGCGGCAGGTGAGAAAGAGATAAATACCTACCTACAAGAACGTCCCAGCGGAGAGTTCTATTGGAGCATCTGAGAGGACAAATAAATATCTAGTTAGCTCGAATCGAGAGAAGGCTGAAGAGAGAGCCGCATCGGAAATCGCCAAGAGCGGTTGGCTGAATTCGCCCGCGCGGTCCACATCCGTCGTCCCGCGAAAGGAATCGGCAATGTTCGCGAGGAGTAAACGGGAGAGACCTGTGTCATGATCTGCGCTTTCGACGAGATCTCGCTTGTTTCCACGGGCTCAGCAACTTGGCCGTCGGCCGCAGGGGGAACAGTTGCAGGACTGGAAGACGTGTCGATGGAGATCGGCGGCGGGGCGCGTCTTTCAGACGTGACATATTTGTTCTTGACACAAAGTTGGATCTAGATCCCCGTCTGCATTGCGTGCGAGTCGACGCGAGCGCTAGGGAAGCAGCACAGTCCGGGGCGATGATGGGAGAGAAAGACGCGGCCGGCAATCACCGAGATCTGACGGTTCCCGGCCCACATGTCTTTGCACATTCTTTCCTCCGCTCCACCACCATCTCTCTTCCCTGTTCGTTCACTGCACTTGGTCTGTCCCAGATCTCGATTTTACGCGTATACAACGTGTTAAAACATTACGCTCACGTCTTATTGGATCATCCCAACCTTGTGCTTGTGAGTCTGCCCTCGATTGGCGCGTGCCCCGTTCGATGCTTGGTTTTCGAGCCTGCATAATTCTCGGGACTGGGTGTCCTACATTTATTCTCTTTTTTGGAAGTCTTGGCCTCCCGAATCGCGCCGCTGGAATTTTCACTACGGCTGCAGACCCACGACGGGCCTTCGATCGACGCGTATATCTCACCTCTGATAAATTCGGGCCGAATTTGCGTATGGAAATTTCGATTGAACTATTTGTGCGTGCGTATGCCAAACTGATTTCCCGTGGTTCGCCTCACTCAGATTTCAAGTCGAGACTCTCTATGGCGCACATCCTTGCCGACTTTCCATACACCCCGGCTGCGCGCATCGTGCCCTTTCCCTCCCTTTCCGACTCGGATTTTCCCGTGGCTCTCCCGCTGCGTCGGAAACTCAACGAGTCGCCCGGAACAACCGAACCCCTCCCAAGCACCCCAAACTCGTAGTCCACTAAACACGCGTACTGCATAAACCACCGGAGATATAGTGGCCGCAGCCCTATTATTTTATTTTCCCTTCGTCGTATTCCCCGAAGTCCGGACATTTACTAATCTAGCTTGTTCTGTCTACCGAGCCCTCGTACTCGTATTCGACTAATTCACTTCTTCCTGATCCAAAGGAGAAAATACATCCACTGCGGACCGAACAGACAGAAGCGTTGCATTTATTGAATTCCAGGTCGACTTTACAGTGCGCCTTTTCACCTCTCCGATCTTTATCAACTTCCATCTCGAAGCTCAGCCTAACCAAACCATCTTCAAATGTCCCTCGGACACAAGCAATGTCCAGTGCGCAACTTTATCTCTCTGTGATGTTACTTGATTCAATTTCTTTTGGACTTGATTTATTCCCCGATCCTCAGGCGCCCGGCTTTGGATAGGCATCCCTAATTACTGGACTCTGTAAGTATCTTTGCTTCAGCGCAAGTGCGTCTTGAAATGACTTATAGGCCCACGTATGTCCAGGTTATCGCTCGTAAAAACTCGGTCGACTGATACCATGCTAGGTCAACCTGACTTACCATCGGTGCGTCACCAGCTTTTCTGACCCGGACTCGTGTGAAGTGACCTGGGATCTCGAGTTGGACGCTATGGTGGGGTATGGTCATCTGGGATCCGGTATGTCCGTATTCTTGATTTATGACTTGCATATTCTGGTTTGAAATTGAGCTCCCTCTCTAAGACTTTCCTTCAATGTAGGTCAGTGTCGTCCTATTCTACGTACTGTCGAATAAGGAAGCGGCTTCTCAGACTTGGAGCCACGAGTATTTTGTGGGCGCCGTCTATATTGGGCGCCTGGTTCACATTTACTGACCAATCGCGATTGAATGTTAGCAAGGCCTTCATGCATTGCGTCTCAAACCTCGCTAAATAATAGTAAATTGTTCCCGGTCTATTTGTGAGATATAGGAACCACTATTGTCGGATAGTTTTGGCTACGGTGGAGTCGATTGGACCCTGTCTTCTGAGTTATTGGCTTTTCGCTTTTCGCCGTCAACTGCCGTAGATCGGTTCATCTAAGCTGGAGCGTCTCAGTCTCTGGACATTATCTGATCCTGAGCTTTCGTAGCTTCTCTCTCTATCCCTGCCTCAATGAATTCGGCTCACTCAGTGTATGCACTTGGTGGGAGCAGTCAGTGAAATCCCAGGAATCAGGCACGTGTGCGCTGTCGCGAGCGCACACGTGCCCGCATTCAGCAAACACCGCCAAACATCAAACCTGCCAACGCACAGTACTTTTGGTCCACTGCGCACCTTGGACAGAGCGAAACTAGAAGCAATCTATGGCATTCACTCTGACTGGCCGAACTAAGGGACCATGGCTGCACTCTAGCACTCTCAAGGCTGGTCTGGACGACTTCCCCCTCGTGGAATGCTCGAACCTATTAACAGAGACATTTCCGGCACTGGTACGCCGTGCGGCGCAACAGAATGGCGGTCGTCTCACCACTTCCTAGTATACACCTGAAGCCGCGCAGAGATATTTAGAAGGCGTTGCAAACCTCTCCCGGAGCACGAATTCCGGATGTCATGATGATCCCAGCCAAGCAATCCAGGACTGGATTGTAGGAGACCCGCATGTGAATGCATCGAGAGTGATACGGGACTGGATAACGAAGTACCTCACTCCACTGGTCACATTCGACATCGTCATGTACGCAGCGGAGACGAATCGGCAGCTGTTAGTATCTCCAATGGACCGCGCTCACGCACGGCCTACCTACAATGCTCAGATGAATAAGGTAAGTAGCAGCTCTGACCCCACATTCTTTGGCATAACTCCATCCAAACCAGCACCTCGCCAATCGATCAGACTGGTGTGCAATCATATCGGACGCGGACACCGCATTCACAGCAATGGCAAACGAGGCCCAGCGGCAGAAACCCCTCGCGCCTGGAGACCGAAAGGGCGAGTATCTTAAATGGTTGTACGGTCTGGCGGGAAAAGGCGCGGGTGAGCGGGCGCTGCATAATATAAGGACGGTCACATTTGCCTTGGGATTTTACCTCCATGTGAGTCCTGCGAGATGTCCTCCCCGGCGTTACTGAGTCGACGACAGGGCAACATGGATCACACTGAGAACGCCCTTTGCACTTATACGATAAAGTGCGTGTTTTAGCCAATTCCTTACATTTTCAGGCGGTTAACCCGGATCACTAGGCATGCAGAGAAGACCCGGGGCGTCACATTGACAGCCGAAGACTGGGTCAGGCCAAATGATAATTCGTTGCTCTCGCCGCTCTGGGCGTGCATGGCTCATACTCCACTCTCGGCCCTGTTTCACGACCTCAACCTCAGCGCAAACGTATGGAAGACGATGCCCCTGTTCTGCGTACGTCTCGTCCTATCGCTGTCTAACCTCCAAGCTGATTCTGGATTAGATATGGCAGGCCTCCGGGAGCACCTTGCGCTGCGACTTTGAGCACCCTCTGACCATGGTTGAGCGAATTATGTGGAAGCTACTCATCCGGGCGGCCCTCCAAGAGATCACGGACTGGCAAGTGATGGACATGTTTCTCAAACACCCCGAGGTCATACGGATTCTGCGACCCGATCGGCCAATGCTGCCGCTACACGCACAGGCGCTGAGTAAGCTACCACCGGTTGTCTCGCCGAGGCTGCATTCTAATTATGTCAGGATATCCCCAACAGATCCTCGAACAAGATGGGGGTACATTGATACCCATCCAAGTAGAAGACGAGGATCTTCTGCTCCCGATCGCTCTCCCCGAGGCGAGCCCTGTGGAGGACCCCCGGCCTGTCGAGTGCAACCAAGCGAAGCCAACGGGTTCTGGAACGAAGCGAAAGTCTGATGGACCGGCAGAGGGAGCTTCACCAAAACGAGTACGACAAGACAAGGTGCCACCCGCCGTGCCGATCCCTTTGTCGGCGAAGACACGGAGCCAGACCAACTCGCTCCCGGCTCCATCAGCGCCGCTAACCCCCGCGCCCATGTCTAAACCAATTAGATCCGCAGGAAAGCACAAAGCGACCGCAAAAACCACCGTCCAGGTTTCGTCGGCGCCGGCGGAAGCACCCTCCAACCTCCTTGTGCGCGTATACGGGCCAGAACACGCCTTCGCTCAACAAGAAACGGAGTATCAAGTTATCGAGGCGGCTTTTCAAGAGGGCAAAGTGTTGGAGTTGGACCAAGAGCTACCGGTCAGGATCGGGCTTCTCTGCCAGCACCACGCCCACTAACCCGCTTCCAAAGTTTGCAGCAGAGCCACTGATGATTGAGTATTGGGAGCCTCAGCCCGACGGGTCGTGGATCAAGAGGACCTTTGAATGGAAGACGTTCGCAAGCGTGGTGCGTGTGGCAGACGCCTGAATATTACCCCACCTTCTTAGCTTCATCACCTAGCCATCTGATCGGACAACGTTCGAGGAAATGAAGGCAACCGAGCTCAAGGGCCAGGACGACCTTCCGCTCTACTGCCAAAAAAGTGCGCGAAACCTCGACCCGACACTCAAGCCGAGTCGTACCCAATCCTTGGTCGCGGTGGCCCTTAAGCATGAATACCTATCGTTGTCTGAGAAGGATCGCCACGAGCTTCATAGGCACCGGTGCGTCCTGATCCTCGACGCGTACCAGGACCCGATCCCTCCGTTCAATCGCGCGACACTGTCGCGCTTCCGGCACCTGGAAGATCGGTGTGAAATTCAAGGTTTGTTCTTTGTGCCCTCATTCTCGGCGACCGGTGCTCACATCGTCCCATAGATCCGGGTCTGCGCAAAGAGGTGGACGGAGTCATCGATGAGGATATTGTGCGAATTGGCAAGCTCGGTGACCTCCTCGACAAACAGGCGCGAGGGGGGGAAGTAGTGCTGAACGCACTGCAGAACCCGATGGGGAACTGCAATATTCCGGTGCCCCCGGGTTGGTCGTGAGTGCAGCCGCTTAATGTTTTGAGCTTAGTTCTAATATATCGCGCAGCGAATACGCCACACACGAGCGCGCGGCGAACCATACCCGATCGATTCAGGGCGTTCCCCCTCCGATCATGCCGTCGGACGACCTGCGGTGGGTTATCATAGCGAACAAACATGCAAAGTCCTGTGCGCACCAAGATGTCCTTTCCACTTCGATTACGCTTCTCGTCGGCTGGAAGCTGTGGGCGCTCGCTGTTCCGCTGCAGGAAGGGCCAGGGCCCGGGGACTTTAGCTCCCGTAAAGGGTTTCAGGGCTGGGATGCGGCGAGCTCAAACAAAGAATTCCTACGTTGGGAGTTCATCGCGCTGGGTCCCAACATGACGTTGTGAGCGCTTTCGTGCTGAAGCCAACATTGACTGACATATGTTCAGCTACCAGCGAGCGGGCACGCCCCACCATGTCATATCAATGGCAAACTGCATCGGCTGGGGGCACCATGGCCACTGCGCCGCCGCCCTCTCGCCAGGCATCTGGTGCGCCCTGCACAACATAATTGCAGGCACTGCAACCACCAACGCCGATCACACCAACGCCTTGCACCTTCTGATCCGAATTTTCCTCTTCCAAGCTCGGGACATAGTGATTCACAAGGAACGGGACGTCCACACGCCGGACATCGCCATCAAGGAGCAGCTCTACGACCTAGTCAACCTGGCGTGCTTTGTCATCCTATACCCCGCGCTCAATACGAAGGAATACTGGAACATGGGGGAGGACAACGTCCTGCCCATGTCGCAGTACCAATTCGACGAGATGGCGGCTGCGTGGGACGCTCTCAGCGCCCTCGTCAAGTTTGTTGACGAGCAGAGCTTTGTTAGCACGATATACGCCAGTTTTCAAGACATGCTTGACGTAAGGCCCCACAATTCCGACCGGGTGCAAATCTGACCGAATCTGTAGGCTGGGGTCATACACATGGCGGTAGCCTTAGAGCGTTACAAAAAGGGGTACGAGGGAAGGCAGAAAGTGCAACATGGCTTTACCTACACGGCATTCACTTTGCAGCTTGTGCGGACTCTGGCGGCGTATGAGTCGCACAGGCTGACACACAACAAGATCGAGGTCGATCCCGCTGCGGAGAGCCGCCTGGCGTCGACGTTCCAGATGGGAATGACTTCCCGTGAAAAGTATGAGCGGTTTGTTCCATGGACTGCGGAGAACATGCCGTGCGACATTGAAATTGCTCAGTAGATTTTTGTACTTATTGATTTGGCCAATACCACTCTTGAAATTTCTCCCTACTGAATCCTATGCCATCTGTCGACCGCGCTTTTTCGTCTCCGTTGAGGTACACGAAGTTGCAAAAAATCTCCTGGAAAAGGGCCAAACCCGCGGCACATGTGGTCTCTCATCGACAGCACGCTTCGCTCCAAGATTCTCAAGAATTGGAATGAGACGTTTACCATCCTTATGCTGCTGAGCCCCTTTCATGAAGTTGAAGACGATTGGCCAAGTAAGCGAACCTTGATAGTATGTATACTCAGTGTTTTGGCTATTCCTCGACGATGGCAAACCCATCACTCCAATGTCTGGTGGCTGTCCGGCGGGCATTGAAGAAGGGTGGACGCCTGGATATCTTGAATTTCCCAGCCCTCAAAACGACTCTGAGAGAAGCGGCCGGTTGGTGGCGACTGATGCTGATCTCGCCGTCGGAGCTAGAATATTCCAGAAATCAGAGGCGGACATCGCCCGGAGAAGGCGCGCCAAGACTCATGGCTCGCCAGTCGCAGCCAGGAAGAACAAGACGAGTTCCATCGAAAGATGCAGGAGGAAGCCGAGGACGAGGATGGAGGGGACAAATCTGACCCATGGCTTTCGGGAGGAAGCGAGTTCGACGAAGATGTGAAGAGCAGAGATCTTTCGTATCTGGGTCTCATTCCAGGTCGAAGATAAACCACGTTACCAGCTTTACTTACAATCCTTCGTATATCTGTTAGTTCTAAACTAGCCTATAAGTAATGGCTTACCACCCAACTATATACGCCTCAGTATTTATTGGCGGGTGCTTGGCCTCCGTTTCGCAATTGGGTAAACAGGATATTTCCGCCGTGAAATTGGGATTGCAGAAGAAGCCAATGGATTGGCTAGCCGGAGTGATGGTTTCATGGGCATTGAGTGTTTTCTAACCCCTAGTTTTCGATCTCCCGGTATCAACTTTGTCTCTATAAAAGACGAGGAGAGCATAGTTCCAAAATACTAGTCGAAAAAGATAAAAGATCTTCGCAGTAACAACCAAGACTCACATCAGATCGCCGAATGAGTATCTAATAGGCATGAGTGACTTTGTGAGCTTAGTTTGCAAATGTGGATAGATTACGCATTTTCGGGCGGTGGTTTGAGCAGAAAAGGGTGGTTGGGACGAACTCGAAGATGAGGGTCGACGGATCGACGGCGGAGTCGATCGCGGAGTAGCTGGGAACTCTGCGTCGGGAGGCCTCCCTTCCAAACATACAAAGCGCACATCTCCGTGTCTACGGAGGAAGGAGTCAAAGTAACCCCGGGTTTAAAATATCTAAATTGCTCGTATGTGTGAATCAATACACAGGTAAAGGTAGAAAGAGATGTACGAGACAATGAATCAACACCCACACAGTGGAAACTACCTGATATTTGCGTGGATCCAGAATGCAAGATGTGGGCGCCAAATCCACATGCAAAATGAAAATAGCGGGACTTAATTCACAGACGGAACGAAATATTCGGTCCGCAAATAGCTCATGACAAGCGATTCGAGGGACTGCGAGGCAGTACTCAGCAGGCCAGCGAGGCTCGTCACAGAGAAAAGGTATACTGAATCCGAACGCAGAAGGGCCCGAAAAGGCGGACACCGACCGTCGCAATGCATTCACAACTAGGGTTGACCCGTCATAGCGTGCCTCTAAATATTGGGAGCGACGCACCAAATACGCAGGAACGCGTGGGATCCTTGAGCCGCTGAGCGCACAGGAACGCGCCGTCGACACTTCTGGACCCAAAATTCAGTGCCGCCAACGCCGTATGCCTTCAAAAGGAAAGAGCCCGGAGAACATTCGAGTGTGGGGAAAGCAAAGTAGAGAAACGTAGCGACTCATTGGACAATTCGAGCAGCCTCCGACCGGGTTCGCGTCCACCGAAGAGTGGACACGAACGTTTTGCAGTGTCTGAAAATGTAATTACAACTAGCATGCCACTTGAAGGGGGGATGCGGTAGGAGGCGACATGGTAGCGTGACAATCAGCATAGCTCCGCGCGGACAGCGGTAAAGCATCCCGGACGCGTACGTGCTCTCACGAAAAAAAAGTGGGCAAAAGGAAGGAAAGGGAAGGAAGGAAAGGGGACATGGAAAGTGGACTCACGCTGGCAGCATCCCGCGCCCTGCTGTGGCTTCGAACCTATATGAGGGCGCGACAGTCAGCGATAGAATTGATAGGGCAGATGGGAGGAAGGATGGTCGTAACACAGCGTGAAAGGAGCGAAGAATGAGACCTTCGAAGGGCGCTGGCCACCTTCGCGCACGTAAAATACCAGTACAAGTGCGCTAGAGGTGAGCAAACGCGTGCGCCGGAGCAGACCCCGCGGCCCGCGAACACGGTCAAGGGGGTTGGAACGCCGCAATCGACGCCCCGACACCCAGCCGCCGGCCTCGCAATGGGACAGGTGATATCCTACAGTCCGGGAAAGGACTCCGTGCCAGTGGCACCAACAAAAAAGAGAACATGAAAGGATAAAGAAAGTGCGGAACGTACCGTAGAGTCGTACCTCCACTCGGCCCACGGCGGTGGAGTTGTGTCTGCGGACGCGATCTTAAAGGAGGTTAGTGCTAGGGAAGGGGGAAAAAGCGGTAGCGAAAGCCTCCAGACAGGTGGAGAGAAAGAGTACCCGTGACAGTACCAAGGACATCGCGGATGAAAATCCACGGTTGGAAAAATCAATTAGGCCGCGCCCATATCTCGGACAAAGAAAAAAAAGGTGAACATGTATTACCGGCATTCGCGCATGGAATAATGGGTCGTCAAACCACCGTAAGAACTAATCATCCAGGTTCATAATTTCCACGAGCCAGAGACGTAGAGCGTCCAGCAGCGTTGGGAGTGGCGATACCTCGAAGCCACCGCCAGGGGAGTGCTTTGAACGAAATTCATTGCTATGAACCCTGATGCCCGCCAAGGAAAGGCAAAAATTCATAGGCCCCGGAGACGCGTCGCTGAGCAGGAGCAAAGCAGATACACTTCATTGAAACGCGTAGGTTGAGGCAACAAGAAACGAACGATATGACCAAGTAGGGAGATAGCTGAGGGTGGATGCCGCGTCTGGACGACGTACGACGTGGTGGTCGAACGCAAGCCAGCGATGCGAGTCAAACGGATCAACGGATCAAATCCTCTCTTCGCTCCGCCTTCACTTGGCCGTCCCCGTCTCCACCTACGATAATCCCGTCTAGGCCCGAGTCCATGGCCTAGTTCTCGCGTCTCTCCCGTCCAACTGCCATTCTCTCCAACTCACCCGTAGTTCCCCGCTCCTTGGGCAAGATCCAGCCCTCGGGTCTCCCCAATTCTCCCTCCCGCCGCTACTGCCGCCTGTCCTTGCTCCATTACACAATCCTGCGCCTGGCTGCTGATTTCGCGCGATACCCTCCATCCTTGCGTTCTGGTGTCTGCGCTTTTTAACTCGCTAGCTGCTGACTCTGATGTCTGCGATGTTAGCGGCAAATCTTTTCCGTTTTATTTCCTCCGGCTCGTCATCGTCCGCATCCCTGGTTAGTCACACTGACTGAATTTTTCATAATATCTGTCTGATGCCCGCCGATTTCCGTGGGCGCAATGAGAGGAACTCATTTTCTGGTGCGTAACTGCTTTCTGTCTCCTCCTCCTTTTTTCTCCTCGCACTGATATGCCCATCCACGCCGTTCGCCCGGATCCACCTCCTCGCCTCCTTCCGTCCTCTGGTCGATGATCGGACGCTCCAGTGCCACCGCCGATCCGCTCATCGAAGGTTTACCCGCTGCATCGCCCACACTCGATCCTCGTCCAACGGCCACCCCGCTCCGCATCCAGCTGACAGTACGGGCTGCCGGGCTGCACTCTCGCATCGTTGATGGCAACTTCGCTGTGCGCTGCAGCCCGGCCATCGCCCCCGTCCCGTTTACACCACGTACGTCTAAAGGTATTGTCCCCATATCTTCCCTCCAAACCGACGCCCGCTGCATGTGCGCGATCGCAGTGTCGACGTCCCTCGCATCTCAGCCGATCTCACCGCCGCCCCGACGCTGCTCTGCAGCACACCCCATGCGACGCCCGCCCCACGGACCGCTCGATCTGTGCGATCGCGACGCCACCCGAACCCCCGCTCGTCTCGCTGCTCGCCTCACCCGTGACGGCGACATCTTCCTTCCAATCGTACACATCAGCCGAGAGGGGAACCACTCAGAGGGGAACTCGTACCGCCCGCGACCCGCCGGGGATCCTGCGCATCGGCAACACTCAGCTCTCTCATCAGCCATGCTTTCACCGCTCCTTCGTCCATGGCCCCGCGGCGCTACCACAATGCTCGCGCAAGCCCATCGTCAAGTAGATTAGTATTGGACCATTTTTTCCCTGTCAATCCATACTTTTTCAGTTTCCTAGGTACTCGTACCCTCCTGTCAATTCTTCCACCTTCTTCTGTCATATTTAGCCCTCCTTGAATAAATTCTCTTTTTTTCTTTTCGCCATCTCGCGGATGCAGGTGGCCGGATGGAAAAGTGCTAAAAAAGGCCAAGGGTCGGCTTCGTCGGCCGAGACGTACACTTGGAAGTAAGTTAGCTCATTACATTTCACTCGCTGATGTGACTTACTTAGATGTGGATCCGCGCCGTAACTATGTTTATTTTGTGTACGTTCTCTCAGTTTGCATTCAACTGGTCTTGAGCAGCAAACTTACATTGCGCACGGCGGAAATTATAGAGCCTACCTTGAGGTCAGAGTTCTTTTGATTCATTCTTCTTCAGCGGCCCGTGCACTACTTTTGACTCATTCTAGGTGATTCTGTTCATGCACGTTCTCTGAGTTCATTTTCAACCTACCGCCGAAATGTTTGAACTGACGCGGTTTCAATATCCACTCTCTACTGACTTAATCCACTTAGATCTGCTGAAAGGTTGCGCAACCTCATATTTCCCCTGGCTCGCACTCCGTAAATTACGTTCGTTCAGAGCTTTCGAATTGATTCTATCACCATACTGACTTGACTTTTCACTTGCTTTGATAAGTGCCTCTGCGCGTTCAACGTTCAAATATTGAGCGCCGAAAGTACGACACTATACGCCGGTCCAATACCCAGTATCACATTTGCTGGCTTCCATGATGTCCTCAGAGGCCATTACTATACTCGATTATCCGCGAGTCGCCAGCGTCATTAATATACTGGTGCAACCCAACTCCAGGTACGTCTTGCTCGATCCATTTCCACTCACAGTCCGGGTTGAGCTTTTCTTATCCTTTTTCCTTCCTCCCTTCATTTTATTCATCTCCGTTACTTGCCCTGAGATTCCAACTCGCGGAGGCCGTTATTATGCTTGTATATTTCAAGGTAAGGCATTTCCCATTCAATCACACAATTTATTCACGGGCCTCCAATACATCGAGCTCGGCACGAGCGAGTTCAAGCCCTGCGCGCAGCGCATGTACGAAGGGCTTGGGTGGCAGTTGGTGCCGAGCTTGGGAACCTCGAACAGCACCATTTTCACAGGCCAGTGGGCGGGAAGTGGGGTTGGGACATTTCCCTTGGTGCGCTCGGTCCTTGTATGAACTCATTTGTGCTCACTCCGACGGAATCCTAGTCGTAGAATAGGTTAATTGCTAACACCTTCCTCGGCATGACTTCAGAACGGGAAGCTTCACCCCCCTTTATCCGCCGCTGACTCATTGCTGACCATTGTCCGGAGCTCGACTTGCGTCCGGCGCTTCCGGTGCGTTGCGTTTGTTACTCCCTCCCCCTGTCATGCGTTGGTTTCACAAGCACGTTCTTATCTCCCGTCCAAAATTGTCTTGGGCTGACCAATATCTTTTTCTAGTCCCTGTTGCTCCTTTTACCTCGCTCTCCATTAATGGCCACTACGACCTTGCGACCCCTTCGACGTTGAGTGTTAATATCCCGGGGTGGGCTAACACGCCGCTCTGCTACACTTCAGCGTAAGTTTTGCGGTGTCGTATGCTCTCTATGCTTACTTAGAGATTGCGTTAGCGCGGCCGGCGCTCCCTTATTGGGTGGAACGACTAATGTATTCTTTGACTTGGTTCTTTGCCGATTTGACTGAACAATATAGGGTTTGGCGAATTGCGGACGATATTCTCCCGCCGTGGATGCTGCCTAACTTGTTCATGTACTCACAAGGAAGAATGTTTATGTGTGTGGAGTGTATTTCTCTTTGCACCCAAGATGCACACAACAAGCTTGATCGCGGGAACAAAGCATGAGTGAGTGGCAAATCATTTTCCCCACTCGTTCTCTGTTGAAAAGAGGGAAAGGCTCTCTATTCATAGATAATTCAGCGCAATTTCCGGATGTCAGGAACGATGGCTCCAGAGATACCTCCTGCCAGGTGACCGTCCATTCTTGAACTGTGAGCCGTGCACAGCTGACCAGTGATCTCCCTTGACTCCCTGTCCGGAATTACTTTACTCCAATCACGCACTGGAGTAGTGGATAAGCCATAATATGTACGTCTGAGCCAGCAGCTGCTCGATCCAACACTTCGTTGTCGTCCCGTTGTCGTGTGTGTGACGTTGGCCCCCACTGACTTCCACGCGACACAGGCGGGGTTCCCCACACTACATGCCCGCTGGCTGGACTCCTGTGTCCACTCAAATTGGCTTATGCTACCCCTCTATTCCAGATCTGTAGGTATTTTGGTCTTGGAGCAACGCACCAAGTGAGCAAGATTATCTCCCATCTAATGCCCCATGCGCCTGGTATCATCAATACAGGTGAGTGCGGTGCCATAATCTACGGCAACTCTTCTTACCAAATGCCGACTCTCAGCAACTTTCCAGGGATTCATGTCCTACGGCCCAAACTCCGGAGTCTCGCCATGGTCACACGTTCGTCACAAATTTCGTCCTTGGCGCGTCACTCACAACGACGTCTCCGCTGCTAGGGCTCATAAATGTACGTCCCAATTTTTTCGCTATATTGACCGTTCGCACCTCCCGTTCCAGAGTCTTCCCGTAAGCTGGCAGATACAATGTATTTCGGTTGATTGACCTTCTTCCAGGCATGAGATGCGTTCATACCGACCGGTGCCTGTGTCCGTAACATTTATAATTCACGTGGCGTTTGAAATTTTTTTGCACTGGCTCCTCGCACTAACTGGCTCAACTAGACCTAGTATGCCGCGTACCTAGATCAGCTGCAATGCCGAGCAATCTTCTTACTGCAGCAGACTTTCTCTTGGCATATGACGATTGGTACGTTGTTCATTCTGACACCGTTCATCCATTTTTCTGATTAGTTCCCAAGGGTCAAAGGCCAATCGTATCGGGAATTCAAGCTGCAGTTACACCGAAGATGAATAGTCTCCTTCTTTTGTAGAACAGCGGGGACGACACGGGTGTTGATGTCAAATTGAGCAGTCAGGCGCCCGTTTCACTTTTCACTTCTTGTCTAAAACCGTGCTCACTGTGTGGTTAGTCAAGGCAATTATCTCCCAATGGTCGAAACTCAGCCCCCCTGTCCTGCTGGGCCCCAGCAACGTCGTGAGCTTTGCTTTCTCAACCAACCTTGGAACTACAGTGAAGACTGGGTCCCAAGAATTCCGCAGATAGTAGTGCGAACTTGAATTCGATCCGGAGCGTGGCCACTGCTGACTTGAGGGCCCTAGTTGCCATGTTAGTCTTTTGTCCCGACAGTATTGAGGTTTTGCCGACAAGTTGTGGTCTGTCAGCATACCTGCGACCCGTTGGTCAATTCAACTCCCTTAGCAAGAAAATGTGCGCGGGTTTGCGGGGTGACACTCGTTCAGAGTAGATACCAACTTTCTTCCTTCCGTGGTCATTCCAGTAACTTCCATTGATCGTGAGAACCGCGGGGTTAGCATTTCTTAATAAAGCAGTTCAATTTCCGATGCTTTTGGTGATGTAGATTCCATAAGTTGCGCCATGTCGTATCTGCGCCACAAAATTCCATTGGCTGCCCTGGGTCAAAGTCAAACTTTTTTAGTCAGGTACATTCCATAACCTGCGTAGTGTTTTATCTGCACCTCAAAATTCCGCGGGCTGTTGTCGGCGATGTTTATTTCGTTGCAAAGAAAATCGCTGGCGCAATATGCAGCAGATGAATTTCCGATTTTTTTGAGTGATGTAGATTCAATAACAGGTGTAGCATCTGTATCTCAAAATTCTGCGGGCCACTATTTATTTAGTTGCAAAGAAATTACTTTGGTCGATATGAAGTGGCTCAATTTACGTTTTCTTGAGTCCCTCGTTCTGACTCCATCCTCCCAAACCTTTGCCCTAACACTATTCCCAGAAACCCAACTTAGTCCAATGTTTTTCAGAGTCAATACATGGCAGTACGATATGTGTGATGTTCTTACCAGTCACCCACTACCTCCTAACACTAGTCCGACATATTCTAATGTCTGTCGGACTCAGTACAATGTGGTATTGTATACTCTGATGTATTCCGATGTGTTTTGGAATTGCTAGGACTTGATCTGATGTATTGCGATGTTCTTCAAAGACACACCCAACCGTTGTTGTCCCGATATACCTAACCCTCGACCTAACTCTATGGTCGGATGTTTTTTTGAAGTCATCCGTGACTCGCGCTTAATCCAATGTACTGCAATGTTTTTCGGACTCACTGGGACTTGTATTTATATATTCCGATGCATTGCGATGTTGTTTGCAGACACTGAGACTTAATTCAACACATTCCGACACACCCCCGCCCTAACCTCTAGTTCTAGAAACCCCATTGGTCCGATGTATTTAAGAGTCACTGTGTCCGTTAGTCTATACAGATACAACCAACTCTGTATCCACTTTGCGTACTGGGTTAGTGTTCGGGCTAGGGTTCGGAGCTAGTGTTCGGGATACGGTTTGGGATAAGGTTAGTGGTTAGTGTCCGGGTTCCCAGGGACGTCAAAAAAGAAAAAAACAGCTACTCGGAATCCACTGAAAATCAATACCGACATATTTGAATGTTTTTTAAACCCACCTCCTAATTTGTCCGATGTTTTTTGATCAATACAATGTACTGGGATATTTTTTGACTTTACTAGTCGGATGTTTTATAATGGCGCTAGGCTCTATTCCAAGAAACCAGAGCCTAGGTTTGCGGCTCCTTTTTAACTTGGATCGCTGTTCGATTTCGCAAAACTAGGAAATGCCGCCCGCATGCGACCCTGTTATATCCATGCAGCAAACCCAGCCCTATCCATTTGGCAAGGGACTCAGAGCTTGCACGGAGCAGCTCCGAATTTCGGACCAACGGGAGGCATCAGTTCAGAGTTATTCCAATGTTTTTTTGAAGTAAACACAAGTGAATACAGCTTGTCCGATGTTTTTTGAAGACTCCCCCTACTCTCCCAAGTCACCCTCTACCTCCCCACTTTGATCCGATGTATTCTGATGTTTTTTAAACACCTCTCCTATAGTCCGATGTTTTTTGAAGTCAATACAACCAATATCAAGTCAATGTGATCAGTCCGATGTTTTTTGATGGCCCGTCCTACCTTCCCACCATAGTCCGATGTTTTTCAAACCCACCCCTCCCCACCCCCTACCTCCGCACCCTTGTCCGATGTATTGCGATGTTTTTTGGAGTCAAATCCAGGTCAATAGAAAATAGTCCGATGTTTTTTGAAGCAAATACATGTCAATGCAACAAGTCCGATGTTTTTTTAATACTCTCCCTCCCTCCCCCCTACCTCCCTAACCCTTGCCCTAACATTAGTCCGACGTTTTTTGAAATCAATACGGCTTGTATCAAGTCAACTCAACTAGTCCGATATTTTTTAAGGACCTCCCGAGTCATCCCCCACCCAACCCTATTCCGACGTATTCCGATATTTTTCAACATCAACACAAGTCATAGTCCGGAGTCAATACAAGACAATACAACATAGTCCGATGTTTTTTAAAGTCAATACAGTATGTCCGATGTTTTTTCCAGTTACCCCTCGCAAAACTATTCCGATGTCAGCACAACTTGGTATTGTACGCTCCGATGTTTTTTTCATGTTAGTACAGGTCTTGTCACACAACCAACTCTGTATCCACTTTGCGTACTGGGTTAGTGTTTAGGGGTAGTGTTTGGGATACGGTTTGGGATAAGGTTAGTGGTTAGTGTCCGGGTTCCCAGGGACGGTAAAAAAAAAAAACAGCTACTCAGAATCCACTGTGTATGGTATTCAGCTGAGTTATTTCTTGTAATCTGAGTAAATACAGGTCAACGCAACTAGTCCGATGTTTTCTTGGGACCCTTCTTACCTCCCCCTTACCTCCCTGAACCTCGCCCTAACATTAGTCCGATGTGTTGCGATGTTTTTCAGACTCCATCCAGCATAGTCCGATGTTTTTCAGAGTCAATAAATCTCCCCCGCCAATTTCAAGTTACAGTCTAACCTATTCCGATGTTCAATACAACTTGGTATTGTATACTCTGATGGATTCCAATGTTTTTTGGAATTACTAGGACTTAATCCGATGTATTGCGATATTTTTCAGAATTACTAGAAGTTGATCTGGTGTATTGCAATGTTTCTTAAAGACACCCCAGCCCTTGTCCCGATATACCTAACCCTCGACCTAACTTTATGGTCCGATGTATTCCGACAAGTCAATACAACATAGTCCGACGCTTTTTGAAGCCATCCCCTAACATTTGCGATGTTTTTTGACATCAATACAATATACTCTGATGCTTTTCATCACCCTGACTCTATTCTTAGAAACCCTATTAGTCTGATGGTTTTTAAAATCAATACAACTTGTATCAAGTCAGTACAATATGTTCCAGTGCAGTTCGATGTATTGCAATGTTTTTCAGAGTTACTAGGACTTGATCCGATGTATTGTGATGTTTCTCAAAGACACTCCCTACCTCCCAACCCTTGTCCCAATATACCCAACCCTCGACCTAACTCTATTGTCCGAGATATTCCGATGTTTTTTTGGAGTCAATACAAGTCAATTCAACACATAGTCCGATGTTTTTTGAAGTAAATACGAGTCAACGCAATGTTTTTTTTTTTAATACTCTCCCCCCCTAGTGTCTGCGAGACCAATTTTTTCCTGGGCGTTGGAAAAATTCATAACCCAACAAAAAAAGCTCCGATCAGGTTGATTTTTTCTGCACTCTCACTGTATACCTCCGACTGATCAGCACCTCCAAGTACCCTTACACCTCCCAGTGCTCAGATCTCTCAGAAAAAAAAATCCACACCGCTGGATAAACAGTAGGTGGAGGTTGATCAACCCACGGCCCCCCTTAATTTTTCATGCCAAAAACCTTGTTCCCGTCCGATTTGACCGCGGATAAGGGGCGGTAATCATTCCTCATATTGATGAGCCCCCCCTGACCAATTTCCAGGTCAAGCACACTCCTATTGCTCCCCCCACAGCTCTTAAATTGTGGGATTGCGCAAAAATCAAAAATTCTCCGAATATCCTGGACACTCGGTACTTTCTTGGTCGTACACCCCGGGTTTTTGGGCACATCTGATTCTGGGGAATCCTAGCTACCTGTATGTAATTAAATCATATTTCTACGTTAGCAGCCCATGGAGTTATGAATTTTTTAATGTGCAGGATGTGCATCCCCCCCTCAACGGCTCCATGCCATCAAAACCGCCCGCATCGCCACATCAAAGTGGCGATCACGCCATCAATTGTAAGTGTCTCCCCCGCATCATCAGGTTTCCGTCATTCCTTTCCCGCACCTCCCACTTGGAGCACCAATTATCCGGCCATTTTCCACCTTTTTCCGCTCCCGCACCCGGCCGGTCCCGCGTCACGGGTGTGGCCGCCACTTTCTCGGCGCACCTCCCACTGCCTTGGACCACCCCTCCCACCCCGGCCGGTCCCATCTCCGGGTTTTGCCGCCACTCTCTTGGCGCCCCTCCCACTTACTTGGAGCACCTCCCACTCATTTAGGGCACCTTTTCGGCCCCACCCGGCCACTTCCTCTCCCTCCCTGCCGTGCCGAAAGCTTCTGCCTTCAACGTTGCCATCGACGCGAAGACGCGACGCGTTGTTTGCGCCTGTTGTCCTACGGCCCCCTCGGTCCCGACACGTCATAGACGTATCTCCGCCACCACTCATCCACCACCGCCGCTTCTCCCTCGTCTCCCCAGACAACTACCACCTCCTCGGTCAATTTCGCGCTCAAGTCACGCGACCCCGTGGGCCTAGCTTGCTTCCCCCAATCGTCCAATCGTCCATGCCCACGCCACACCACGCCTTCTCTCGCGTGAAGCTAGTCTCCCTCGTCCACTACCGCCGGCTGCCCGCATTCTCCCTCCTGTCCCCAGTCTTGCTCGGCCCCTCCCTTTGTTTACTCAAGTCATACCTCCCACCCTCTTCCTTCTGTGTCTGTTCCTCTGTCTGTGCGTACGCCGATCGCCATGCAGTCTCCGCTGCCTTGCGCCGTTCCAGGGCCCGTCGTTCGTCCTTGCCAGCCCTTAGCTTATCTAAGCTTCTCTGCCTGCGCTCCCGGCCTCCTTTGTCGCCCACCCGACCGGCCCCATGCCACCGCAAGTACGGTCATCTCGAATACTTGCCGCACGTGCGTTCCATTCATCCCATACCAAACTATTCTAACCCATACTTTCTCCCTCTTCCTGGCACGTCATCACACTCCATTCCCATACGCCCTCTTTCCCTCTTCCTTTGCACTGCGTTCTACACTCTGATTCTCCCATTCCGCCTTGAATACGTGCTGTCCACGGTCGAAATCGAGATGATCCCATGGCGTCGCGTTTGCGGCGTCCCCGGACGTCTCGATTTTACCGTGTCTCATGCAATTATTGCTGCGTTCTCGCAACGTTCACACCCCGCCGAAGCCTGGCCACCATTTTTCAACTGCTTCCTCGTCGCGTATCAGGTAGGGAAGAGTTGAGCGCTCGACTCCACCGCTTTCTACACGAGATCTCTCCCGGGATTCGTATGTACCTTCCCGGGAGATTTGACTAACCACTTCAGAGCGCGTTCACACGCGCCATCTCCCTTCCGGTCCAGTCTCTGAACTTCCACGAGGAAACCGGTGAGTGATGCAAGTACGCAGAGCCCATCGAGCCCACGGATGGCATCCTCGGCGCTGGGAACTATCAATAATCCTTCACCACGGACATTGACACTTTTCCACCTCAAATCTGATTCATCTCCCCGACGCCACGACTGCCTACCGTTCGGTCTATCTTACTTCCAATGACATGGCGGAAACGGAGGACACAGAGAAAATTGAAGCCTTTGCGCCCGTCACTGACTTTTCCACCTTCGCCTCGCATCCAAATCTCGCCCACCTCACATTCGGCGTGCACGGTCACGGACAACATTGCTTTTGCCTGTGCCGATTCAAGGGGCCGTTTAAGCTAGTTATTTGTGTCCGTGAACGTAAACTCAAAAAGTTGGTCTTCGAATTTATTCATCCATTGCCAATCGCCACGGGGTTGTATATGGGCTAAGACCCCTTCTTCCATCTCCCAGTCCATCTTCCCCTCACCAAACTTCATGTCCTCGCCGTCGATCTGACTGGAGCAGTGGCCAAAAAGGCGAACAAATAACTCTCTCAAGCGTTGTTTTTTCAGCTCGTTTCGTCCCTTCCGAACCACACACATATCGATGTATGCCTCAGCAACTAATAAAGAAGTCACATAGCATCAAAATGCCCCCCGACTGTTGAGGATCCGCGACCGTAGTTTGCATATCACAACGGCTTCCCGTTGCTGGCTCGCCTCCCACATCGCTGGATGCAAGGGTACAAAAAGTGATGCTCCAAAAAGCTGGGGTGTGTGGTGGATCTTCCTGCCTGCGGAATACACAACAAAATTCGACCTTTTGCTGCTGCCATTCCTCCAGCAGCTGGCGTCTATTTACTGCACCGCTCAGTGCCTCCGCCCAATTCACTTCCCACCCGACTTATTCCCTCTCTCCCTTGCGGGAGCAATGTCCCGTCCCAGCAATACCTTGTCCAAAGTCCCCCCCCCTGGCGCGCCACCGACACGATCCGCATTTCCCCACGTACCTACCCGCTACTTTCTCCGCCCTTATTGCCCATTGAGCCTGCATTAAAATACATCTTGCTTGTATGCTATTACCTTCAATCTCATGCCTCACCTGGTTCCATTAGCGAACTCAGCACTCAACTACATTTCAATTTCTCCCAGGAATCCAAGGAAACTTACAACATCGGCTTATAGATATTTATTGGAACCAATCGTCTCAATCTGTCTGCAATAGTCGTACTCCTTGCAAGGCCGCTGCCATAAATTTCGCACTGAAGGTGACTCCCTCCATTTTAGACCGGCGTTTGCAGATAAGGTTGGGGTGAAACCTAGGTAACCTTCCAGCTCTCAAAACACACGCGCCTGCTAACGCACCTGTTACCCTCCCCCGCTGCACGCGACGCGTTTGTTTGTGCATGCGTGGCATCGCCCTCGCTTCTGCCGATGCCACGTCAAACGACGACGACTTGCAGTTTGCAGCAAGTACACCGCGCCCACCGTGTCTCCCACCTCGGAACCCGTGCTGCCCATATGCGCGCTCGTCCACGCCACCGCCCTCCAATGCTGCTGCCGCCCGCCCTGTGGTCATTTCCCGCCTCAGCGCCCCTCCTGCACGCGCTCATCCACAGCACCATTGTGGTCTTCCCTCCATGCTGCCGCTCTGCTCATCTACGCCGCCATTATCCCCTCGCCTCTGCTCCGTGTCAACCCAGCTCATCCACACCGCCCACGGCGTCCCTCTGCCGCCGCCCTCACTCACGCTGCTACCGCGGCCATCTGCTGCCATCACCCGCGGCCCGCGCCGCGTTCAAGGTCGCACCCGCTGCCAATCGTGCGACTGCTCGTCCCTCACATCGTTGGGCACATCGCCACTTCACCACTCAACGCCGCTGCGCTTTCCCACGCCTTTCCCTTCCCGCCTGACCCATTCCCTACCCCGAGCAACGTCCCTGCAATATCTTACCGTCCAAAGTCCCCCGTCTCCCACATGTCACTAAGACACATTTCCTCATGACCCTCTGACTGAACTCGTCCGCTTGAATTAAAATACATGTTTGTACGTAGATTACTATCTTTAATCTCATCCCAAATTTGGCCTTCTTTCCCCAAGTGAGCGTCAGGACGTTTAATAGAAATCCAATCGTTAACATTTGCCTAAGGGTTCTGACGTTATAACTATCGCACCATACCCTATTCATCCATTTACCATCGTTGACTTGATTCACAGAGCGGTTGCTGTCGAGGATGCCCGAGTTCGGCATTTCTTAGAACCAATGCCAAGTGCGCCCTGTGTGAATCCGAAACTGACGGAGATTAACTCATTGGCCTTCAGATATCTCTTACTTCCCAACACTCCAAAGCCGTTACTATGATTGGGCAGTTCAAAGCAAGTCCATCCATATTTTTCATTGCTGACTTCACCTACTTGCCGCCCTTGAATTCCCTGTTGAGGGGTGTTCATTTCCGCCTGTAAGCACCGCCAACAGCACGCATCTTCTACTGCGCTCTCGTACTTTGAAGTATCTTCTCCTCTCAATTAACTCATCTTCTTTTTTTTACTACTACCAAGCGCCTTGACCTTACTACAAAACCACCCTACTAGCACCCCAGGTACATTGTTGGGTTTATCAATCGGAATAAACACGGTTGTATATCGGCCCTGGCATTTCCCGGGTAACCCTATCGAGCTTGTGTCTTTCTTTTGGTTCATTTTGGACTCCTTTCGTTCTCCTCCAATGGAAGAGACACCCGACTTGGACGCTCAACGTCGCTGGATTCCTTCGCCGGAAGCACCCCATTACGGTATTTTGTACTATTTCCTGCAGGAAGCATGCCGCGGTTCTTTGGAGCGCATAGGTGTGTTTTCTTGTGTGTCATCTATTTCTCCATCCTCTATATGCCCCTCTTCTACACCTCCCGGGTCCCCTCCCTCTGCCTTGTACCTGATTCTATCTGCGTACTGATCGCGCTCCCACAGACTTTGCGCAGATATTAGTCGATCTGCTGCCTTTCTGACCATAATCGTGCACGCTGCCCAGGTGATCCACTCCACTCCCTTTCAGCGTCTCGGCCTTTCAACGGTATCACGGGCGAGAGTGCACCGAATACAATATCGCACGGCACCACATACCACCAAACCAGTTTGGCCTTTTCGCCAGCCATCAATCTATTGGCACTGGGTGGATGCATTCTGTGTGGAAGGTTCGTCCGCCATCCTGCCTGCCCTCACTTAATTTCCTCCCCCTACTGGATCTATCATTCCTTGACACCGAAGGAAGGTCCTTATTCTGATCGCCCCTACCAGCTGCACTCTCTGATTCTGCGCCTCGATCCCAAACACTCCTACCCGCCGGATGGTACGCCCTCTGTTGCAATCTCCCCTTCTTTCACATCGCCGACGAAGAGGGTAAATTTGCAGCGCTAGAGTCTGGATATGAAAATCTATAAACGTTAGAAGAACTTGAAGATCAGGGGGAATTCGGGCTAGAGCTGAGAAATGGAGCGAAGTTGAAGGTGCGTTGTTCGAATTCCTGTTCGGGAATGTCCTCATTCAACGCTTCAGTAGACACAGTTAGTTCATAGGCTCCTGTAGAAT
The DNA here is from genome assembly GCA_029448575.1 of Mycena maculata. Taxonomy (NCBI): domain Eukaryota; kingdom Fungi; phylum Basidiomycota; class Agaricomycetes; order Agaricales; family Mycenaceae; genus Mycena; species Mycena maculata. The sequence goes on along the minus strand of JARJLG010000038.1, from coordinate 12,948 downwards.
GTGCCGCACCAAAGTTGCGCGGAAAAGAACAAGGACCGGGGATCAGTGTGGCAGTGCGAACCTGTGGCAGTGCAAACTCGTGTTCGGCCCTTGCTTTCACGATTGCTTCAATGTTTCTGTATGCCTTTCATTCGTTTGAACGCTATGTATCCCCCCTCATGGTTTCTTCATCCGTTCGAATTCTGTATCTCGACATCATCCGTCCGTTTGCCGAGGAACACGTCTCTTTCATTTGTATTCTGATTACTTGTGCCCAAGGAAACAGTTGCTGATTTGGTACGGCACTCATGATTCAACCTGGACTCAGCCCACAGCCCATTCATCCACCAGTGCGGTCACACCAAACCGCAGGGAGGAAAGGCCGAAGACCCGACAGCCGATCACGCAGCTCGGGATTGAAACAAGGCGGGGGAATCCCGACTCGTCCCCGGGCCATCGCCCCGTGGGACCGTTCTCCTGCTGTGTCCTCCCCCGTCTTCGGTTGCCCATGTTAATTTAGTTTCTGCATTCGTCCATGTGCCTCTGGAGTCGTCGTCACCGGCGGGTCAGAGGCTGCACGCCTTGGTGTGGTTCAACGGGCACTGGTTACGGACCCCCATGCTAGGCTAGCATCATTGACATTGCTTCTCAGCGCGAAACTCCGTATTCTTGGACAAAAAATCGATATCTGCGAGCACATAACTTACGAGGCCCCAGCAAGATCCGGGCGCACGGCTCGCGCAATTGACATCACGGATGCCTTCTGTACTCCGACAGCCTTACATGACGCTGTTCCATTCGCCCCCGCATCATTCGCGGTACCAGACATTGACGTTTTCCATCTGCCACCGCTCACAATTTATCCACTACAATAATCTTCTTAGAATCACAGAGCTCTTACTATCTCCGGGTTCATAACGTTGTTAGCACCGCTGCGTTTTTTTGAGTTCTTTGCATTCGAAATTTGTGTAGATGTCTTCTGTTTTACTTCCCACCACGCGTCAAAGCTGTTAGTATGACCGTGCAGTTGAAGGCAAGTCTTCCCCAACCTCCTTCAATATTTTCCACTGCAGACTCCATTTATTCACATTTGCTAGCCTTTTTCTCGCTTGAAATCCACCTAGACTGAGTCAATAACACAGATCTAGGTAATTCGGCTTTGTCTCTTTCCTTCTTCTCTTCATTGGCCCAGGTTACTTAGACATCGCCTTTCGTGAGGCACCTAGGACCACACTGGCTCACCACCTCATTCGTAGTCCAATTCTCACTCCTACGGCAAGACTATGCGAGGGCTCAAAGAACAGTATGACCGTAGCTACCATTGTTTTATCAACGTCGATTATTTTTTCCGTGTGAAGTAACTTGAGTTCTAGTTCCTTCCCCTCCCCTCTCCACACTGAGAGGAAACACCCACTGTTTGCCTGAACTGAACTCAGTCGACGCTTATGCTCAACAAATATGCTCAAATCGCCATCTTTAACCGAACACCTAGATTTCTTCAGGAATTCCCGGGAGACAATTTCCTGAGCCTCACGTCTCTCCTCTTCGTCTAACCGCCCATGCACGAGTGAACCCAATCTCTTCCTCTCATACCGAGAATGCGAAATGAATCCATTGCACTGGAAAGCGAGTAGGCCTTCTGAATGCTGCTTTTCTTTTTTGGCTGCAATATCTGTGACGAAAGCCGTCCTCAGAAGGTCCGATCACATTCCAATGCCATCCGGGATTCTCGGGAGACTTGTCATCTTCCACTGCCCTGTGTTATCTGCGCTGGCGTCATGCACACAGTCACGTTAACAGCTTCCTTTGGAAGAAACTTCCATAATGCCGCTCAGCCTTGCATTTAGAAAAATTCAGGCTTTCTGTTCAACTCCCACCGCTCTTCAGAATTAATGTCTTTGCATTTTCGGTCCAACTATGGTCTTTCAACTCTCTCTTTCTATGTTCCCTGCATTCTTCTGGCGACATCCAGCGTCCATTTATGAAAAGGATCCCATCATTCGGACACTGCTCATCTAAATTAAATTCCACACATACCGTTGCATACCCCAAGCTTTGAATGCAGCCCTCGCCTTTTTTTACCCCAACAAGACAGGTTCAATTTGCAAGGCCCGAATCTATTTTCTTCTTCACCAAATTCGGCCAGAACCCGGAAGAGCAAGCCCGGATCAGATCTATTAGTCACTGCACTTCACTTCTTTCCCTCTCCCTCCATGGCCGATGCTCTCCTCGAAGCCTATGAAGCAATTACCCCAATTCTTGGAGACCTACCCCACCCATCTTCGTTCGACTCGCCGCGCACCATAGAAGCTTGGGAAAAACTAGGCATCCTGTTCCTCGGCGCGGGCTTAGAGATCCATTGCAAGCATCCTGACTTTATGGCAATATTTGATGGACACCAGGGCCCAGAAGACGACGAGGAAGACCCTGAGGAAGAACATGAAAATTCCCAGGAGGACGAGCCCCCACATGTCGATGAGGAGGAGGAGGAACAGGAAAATACCACCGCTGCAAAAAAAGTGCGTACCTGCATCCAAAAGTCGTCTAATCCCCTTGCTTACTGGGTTCAAGGCCAAAGCTCGTGAGGTGGTTATTCGGCGCGCGCAACGCATACTCGGCGAGGGGCTCAATCCTCCTCTCGACCCCGAAGTCACGCTGGATTTGATCGCCGCCCTGCCCTTGGAGGTTGCAGAGAAGGCAGAAGACAGTGCGCTAATCCGCGTTGCTCGTGGATTCAAAACCGCGGACGATTGGGTAAGAGTCCATTCCACACCTCCGGAAGCTCTCTCATTATTTCAGGAACGACTGCTGCGCAAGGCGACCAGGCAGGCATCGAGGACCGATGTTGCATTCTGCGAGAAGTCAATGGCACTGGACGCGGAACCGGACCTCCTCCAGCGCGACATTGTACGTTCCTTCACTCTCTCCTTGTCCTCCAATATTTACGCCTATTGATAGCACCTTCGGCGCTCTCAATCCGTCATTCGAACTGAAGGCTACCTACACGACCTCATTCACAAGATAGACACCATCAAATTCACAGTCGAGTGGAAAAAGCGCACAGGCAAGAACTCGGGCACGTATAAACACGACTTCAACGTCGCGTTGTTCCAGCGTGAGAACGAGGCTATTTTCAGGAGCCTGAGTGTCGATGAAAAGAGGGATAAAATGACAGAGTATGCCCCCCAGTTCACTCTGTTCAAGCGCGAGCGCGAGAACATCGTCACCGCTCGCAATCGTCTAGAGTTTGCCTATAAACACGTTGGTCGCATTTAACTTACTTATTGGCGTATTGAATCCCTTTCTCTCCAGTTTGGCTCCGGAGTCCTCATCGATCCCTTCTTCTCTGCATCAAATCTCGGCCAGAAGCGTGCGAAAAAGTTCCAATCCCTTCTTGACGTCCTCCAAACTCTTGTCCCACGCTCGGATGATCAGACGACCCCAGAAAGAACACGCTTCCACGATCTTGAACAAGGAAACCGCGACGTCCTGTACGACCTCACCTCTGCGCTCTGTGCCGACGACAACGAATGCGAGCTCATTGCCAAGTTTTTGGATGACTTCTTTATTCAATATCCATCGAAGATCCGGCCCTGTGAGTTTCAAACCCCCATCCACACTCAACTCCTCAAATTGTATTCCAGAATCCAGTAATTTGACAGACATCCTCTCCTTTTTCTGCTGCTATACAACGTAACTTGAAATCCTTAGTCTATCCTCACCAAATGTACGCTGTTTCAGGCCGAGTAAAATTGAGCGTGTGTCAATCTGGCATTGAAGAAAGAAGGCAAAGCCTCGGAGTGAATGCTCAACCAACGCAATCATATTCGGGAAGGATGTGCACCGCCAGCTTTTCAAGATGAGTCGTCAATATCCAGATGAATTCAGTTGCTTGTGGGTTCCTGAAAGACAAATCATACAACACAAATTAAAAACAGCATTGCTCCAAGGATTCAGTGTGAAAATCAAGCTGAGCCCGGAGGTCCGAGCAATTGAAAGAATCAATAAAAATCAGGGCATACGAGCCTTCAATATGTGTATATACTTTTACGCAGCACCGGTGATGTTAGGCGGGCTTTTGATATGAGCCAAGAAGCAGGACCACACTCTGAATTCCATCATACACAACTCAAATGCACCACTCTAACTCTCTTCCCCTGGATTCAAAAAAAAAAAGATCCATGCCGTATATGTTCCCAGGTGGAGTCGAACCACCTCCTCTCCCCGAAGTGATGTGTCCTCCCCATCAGGTGGGAGTGAGTGACTATACTCGATAGAGACGTATCCAGACTCTTTGGAACTTGAATATGTGCCCTCATTTGCCGCTCCACAAACTCGATTGCCCCAAATCAAAACTGCAACTACAACTGGATCAACGACTGTTCATATTCAGATCTTGTGCATACAGCAGAAAGTACCAGCAAAGTCATATCTTGCTGGAATAGAGGTTTCATGTGCCTCTCTAAATCTCCTCATCCCCGTAAGTACCATGTGCGCGTATGGATGTCAATTACCCCATGCCAAGAGGCACAAATATGTGATGTTAGTAGATTGAAATAACGAAGCAAAAAATACATCTGGTATGCATTAGATCCCTGAAAAATTGAGGGCCTGCGGCACCGTTTAGGAGGGTCATCTTATGCACTGTCCCATGCCTTTCAGACTCACAATTAAACAAATTAGCGGTGATCGGCGCTAAGAAACTCCCGGGAATCCCGGGAGAACTTCAAACCGTCTTGTTTCTCAAATAGGTGACAAACTCCATACTTAACGCCAATGCATATCTATTAATCCACTCTGTTTGAGATATGAGTTGAGTACGACCATTGTGTGGAAAGAATTGTCGGCCGATCAAGGCCGACCATCAGATCAAATGCTGACATAAGGAGCGCGACGTCGTTTCACCTTACCTAATCTTTGCTCTCACCATGACCACCACTTGGACGCCAGCTCTGTCAGAATCGCCGTGGGGGAAGGCTGCTCCTTGGAGCAGACATATACCAACGCAAGATAAGGACATCAATGATCTCCAGAAGGCACTAGACGCCTTGGTGCCCGCTGCAAGGATCCCAGTGGTGAGTGGATATACCGCGCAAAAATTTCAATTAATGGCCCTTGTGGTAGGTCCTTCCCCGATTAATAGATGATGTCAAGCAGTACAATACTTCCTACATAACCAGGAATAGTACGCAGGCCGGGACATTGCGTTCTTTGCTCGGAATAGTAGAGGGAACTCCCGCATGGTCAAATGATGCAAAGCGGGAGGTTCCAAACCTGTTCATACCCTTGCTCTCCCTTGACATGCTGCTTCGGGTCCTTGATCCCCGAGGTTTAATTCCCAACGTTGTTGCAAAGGGGGCATGTCACCCGCTGCCGAGTGATAGCACACAGGTATGTGGTTGGTAGAATCTCAGGTTAACACGTCGTAATGTTCAGCAGATATTGCCTGAAGCGACTGACTGGGTGACACTGGCGAAGGATGCACTCGAGCTGGAGAGTGAGGCCCAGGACCTGTTGGAAGATGCGGAGTTTGATTACGGCGAAGAACTGCTGCAGTGGGTCGGGAGCTTCAATGGGAGTTTGAAGCCGAGGCAGAAGATCGTTAGTAACCTCTCGGATGCAGGCCGAGCTCTAGGCTTCTTCTTCTCAGTACGTTCGTCTCCATGTTTTGTCAGTGGGCTCGGTCTGAGATACACAAACAGGGGGGTTCATTTAATCTGGATCAGGATAAGTTGGGGGCGTACGTGAAGAAGTGAGTGTCTCATGTTGTGCTTCATTTGGACTGATCCAACTTTCTTAGGCTGGCGGCAGCGAGGGGTGCAAGCATCGAAGAAGCTAAGATCAAAAAACGTATGGGGAAGAAAAAGCTGGACTTAGGACGGTTCTGGCGTCCGCTATCAACCGCTCTATCGATTTCACCCACGCTGCTACTGTGGAGCAAAAACCGCATAGCTAGCCTGAATTTTGGGGGGTGGGAACTCCAACAGGTGAAGTATATTTTATCGTCCAGTGTTCATTACAGCTGACTATCTACTTGGTAGTTTTGGAAGGACTTCGGGAACGAACGCCACGTTGAACCCTCCGTGTCCTCGAGGCTAGAGACTGCGGTTTTGGACATGTATCCTAGGACCATTCCAACTTCTGCTCGACACTCATTATCAAAAATTCATGTTCTGGGACCAGGCCATTCCTCTCTCTCAAAAACCGTTCCCGCAAAATTGCGGGAACGAAATCCACCTCCAAAAAAAATCCCTTTCAAATCCGTTCCCGCAAATTTGCGGGAACGAAATCCACCTCCAAAAAAAATCCCTTTCAATTCGTGTACCGCAAATTTGCGGGAACGAAATTCACCTCAAAAAAAACTACCCAAAAAAAAAAAAAATTCAAATTCGTTCCCGCAAAATTTGCGGAACGAAATTCACCTCAAAAAAAACTACCCAAAAAAAAAAAAATTCAAATTCGTTCCCGCAAAATTGCCGGGAACGAAATCCACCTCCAAAAAAATACCTTTAAATTCGTTCCCCGCAAATTTGCGGGAACGAAATTCACCTCAAAAAAATTCCCTTTCAAATTCGTTCCCGCAAATTTGCGGGAACGAAATTCACCTTAAAAAAAAACTACCCAAAAAAAAAAAAATTCAAATTCGTTCCCGCAAATTGCGGGAACGAAATTCACCTCCAAAAAAAATCCCTTTCAAATTCGTTCCCGCAAATTTGCGGGAACGAAATTCACCTCAAAAAAAAATCCCTTTCAAATTCGTTCCCGCAAATTTGCGGGAACGAAATACCTCAAAAAAAATTCCCTTTCAAATTCGTTCCCGCAAATTTGCGGGAACGAAATTCACCTCAAAAAAAATTCCCTTTCAAATTCGTTCCCGCAAATTTGCGGGAACGAATTCCCTCAAAAAAAATTCCCTTTCAAATTCGTTTCCCGCAATTTGCTGGAACGAAATTCACCTCAAAAAAAACTACCCAAAAAAAAAAAAAATTCAAATTCGTTCCCGCAAATTTGCGGGAACGAAATTCACCTCCAAAAAAAATCCCTTTCAAATTCGTTCCCGCAAATTTGCGGGAACGAAATCCACCTCCAAAAAAAATCCCTTTCAAATTCGTTCCCGCAAATTTGCGGGAACGAAATACACCAAAAAAAAACCACCCAAAAAAAAAAAACTTCAAATTCGTTCCCGCAAAATTGCGGGAACGAAATTCACCTCCAAAAAATTCCACCTCAAAAAAAATCCCTTTCAATTTGCGGGAACGAAATCCACCTCCCAAAAAATCCACCCCAAAAAAAAAATTCAAATCCGTTCCCGCAAAATTGCGGGAACGAAACTCACTTCAAAAAAAATCACCTTCAAATCCGTTCCCGCAAAATTGCGGGAACGAACCTCACTTCAAAAAAAATCACCTTCAAATCCGTTCCCGTAAAATTGCGGGAACGATACCTGCTCCTACCCAATCCCCTCATCAGACACAATAATTGAGCTCAATTGCAACTAGGTGCTCAACCGTTCAATTCATGCCCCACACCGCAAAAATTAAGATGCACGGGGACGCCCCGGATCACTATGCCTCCTCACCATACATCTATCACCATAAAATCCCGTGTCGATCCTCCGACCTCGTGAGCTTCCAGTTGAAATGACGCCCACAAAAATGACCCGGTGTGTCCCTATATGTTTCTCACCACTTCCATGCTAGACCCCGGAGAACAAATCAGGTGAGGTGGTTTCCCAGATTCATCATGCACTGATTAGTACACCGCCCCCAAAATTGCAACCATTTAGCTCAAAACTTTTACGGATCAATTGTCTTCGAAAGTACTTTACCCCATATTTGCGCCCCGACCCCGTACCCTTGGACACCTCCACTCCACAGGCACACAACCATGAACCGATTCCAACCCCCGGGAATCTAGGAGATCCCTGGCCAATCCGTGACATCATTCCATGTCCGTCTCCACCTTGACGTGCCGTCGCTGGAGGACCTGAGGCAATGCAAACCTGAAATCCGCCCTCAACACCCCGCACGATGACTACTCCGATATGTTAATGGTGTACAAGCAACGAACTCACCTCCGACCTCCGTGGGTGAGCAAATATTCAAGGATTCGAGAAGAGAAATGCGAGGACCCACCAACGCCCCAACCCACAGGATATATATCACTGGTATGAGAGTGTTGTCTTGACCTCATGATCAAACCAGTCCCACAATCTTTTATTTCTGACAGGCCATCCATATACCGTCCCATTCCCGCAATAATTCTCCATGATCATTCCCACTTACTCTGCTTGACATTAAAAGGCAGCCAGTGGTTTGTTACCCCATCGTGTATTGGCAGGCATTTGAGAAACTCCCACCCACTCCCCTGCTAAACGCGAAGTGCACTCAGCCAGCCAGAGCTGCGCAAACCACCGCTGAGTTAGTTGATCAACCAATTACGCTAAATTCCCCATCTCTGACCGATCACCCATATTTCTTCCACGATTCCGGGAAACTATTTCCAGAGTCTCACGTATCTCCCCCTCGGTCTAAGTGCCAACCCGCGAGTGAACCAAATCCTATCATGAAATCTACCATGGACAATGTACTGGAACGTGAGTCAATCGCGGAGGCCATGTCCCCAGAATGCCGATCACACTCTAATCGTCACGGGTTCAGCGACCCAAATTCCGACTCTCTCTTTGTATTTCCCTAGTCTCTCGGCGACATTGAGCTCTGCTGTATCCAGTTCGCTTCTGAGAACCCCATCATTTGGTGCCTACTTCTCGTCTGCATCAATCCCACACTCCTTCCACAACTCCCACCGGCGTCTCTGCGCCCACTACACATACCGTCCATTGAATTTACCCCTGGTTTTCTCATCCTCCAACAAGACGAGTTCAATTTGCGATGCCACAATCCATTCTCTTGTTCCCCAAATTCGGCCAGAACCCGGAAGTGCGCGCCCGGATCTGATCTTATCAGTCACAGGACTTCACTTCTTTCCCTCTCCCTCCATGGCCCACGCCCTCCTCGAAGCCTATGAAGCCATTACCCCCATTCTCGAAGATCTACCCCCACCCCTCTGCTTCTGACTCAACCGCGCACTATCGAAGCCTGGGAGAAGCTAGGGATATTGTTCCTCGGGGCGGGCTTTTTAGAGATCCATTCCAAGCATCCAGACTTTATGGCTATCTTTGATGCACAGGAAGCCCCAGAAGACGATCAGGAGGACCCCGAAGAACATGAGAATTCCCAGGAGGACGAGCCCCCACATGTCGATGACGAGGAGGAGGAACAGGGAAATACCACCGCGGCAAAAAAGTGCGTCTTGCATCCAACACTTGCCTAATCCGTTTGCTTACCGGGTTCAAGGCCAAAGCTCGCGAGGTGGTCATTCGGCGCGCGCAACGTATACTCGGCCAGGGACTCAACCCTCCCCTCGACCCCGAGGTCACGCTAGATTTGATCACTGCCCTGCCCTTGGAGGTTGCAGAGAAGGCGGAAGACAGCGCGCTGACCCGCGTCGGCTCGTGGATTCAAAACCGTCGACGATTGGGTAAGATTCCTTTCCACACCTCCGGAAGCTCTCTCATTATTTCAGGAACGACTGCTGCGCAAGGCGACCAGACAGGGATCGAGGACCGATGCTACGTTTCTGCCAGAAGTCAATGGCACTGGATGCCGAACCGGACCTCCTCCAGCGGGACATTGTACGCTGCTCCATTCTCTCTCCATCCGCATGCTTACGCTTATCGATAGCACCTTCGGCGCTCTCAATCCGTTACTCGCACTGAAAGCTACCTGCACGGCCTCATCCACAAGATGGACACGATAAAATTCCACGGTCGAATGGAAAAAGCGCACAGGAAAGAACTCGGGCACGTATAAACGTGACTTCAACGTCGCCTTAGTTCCAACGTGAGAACGAGGCCATTTTTCAGGAGCCTTGAGTGCCGATGAAAAAGAGGGATAAAATGACAGAGTATGCCCCCCAGTTCACTCTGTTCAAACGCGACCGTGAGAACATCGTTACCCTCCCGCAACCGTCTTAGTTTGCATACAAACACGTCAGCCAACTTCCTTTCACTCGCTGCCATACTGAATCCCTCCAACTACAGTTCGGCTCCGGTGTCCTTATTGATCCGTTCTTCTCTGCCTCAAATCTTGGCCAGAAGCGTGCCAAGAAATTCCAGTCCCGTTCTCGATGTCCTTCGAACCCTTGCGCCAGCCTCGGATGACGAAACGATACCTGAGAGAACACGCTTCCATGATCTTGAGCAAGAAAACCGCCATGTCCTGTATGACCTCACATCTGCTCTCTGTGCTGACGACAACGAGCGTGAGCTTATCGCAAAATTTCTGGACGACTTTTTCATTAAATATCCAACGAATATCCGCCCCTGTGAGTTCCCCTACTCCCGATTTCCACTCTGGTCCTCACATTGTAGTCCAGAATCTTGGTGCCCCGCTCTACCCGAACAACTTCTCATTCACTTTTATCTCTTCCGCTCCTACACAATCGCACGCGATTAACTTGAAATGATTTGTCGAACCACTCCAAATGTCAATGCAATACAGAGATCACATAGATACTGTCTTGAATCCAGTCTGCATCTCAACATCTCCGGGGAATCCCAGGAGATCCCCACTCTATTGCGTTGAATCTAGTAAATGACCAGTGAGAAGAAACTCTCGGGACTTCAATTCAATCCGTGCGAGAGGGCGTTGTATTGCCACGATCCACAATATCTGACGTAGACGGTATAAGGACGACTCTCATTCAGTTCAAGAAAATTCAACCGTTCTGGTACGATCCCCGCCCCCGTTTCAGCCGTTCCTTCTTAGAATATCGATCCCCGTCGGACAATGTAACTTCCACTCACAACAATGTTCTGGAAATGAGCGGGGAACCAAGAGTTCTCAACCACGAAATTTTCCACCGCAAACCAGATGTTGAGGAAAACCCTCCTCCCTCAACCGTGACATCCGGCCCCATATTTGAGCTCAAATCCGAGTGCAGGCTCATGATGATACGGGAGTATTCCACCGTCCAGTGAATGACAAGAAAAGACATTCTGAAGCCCCAACGAAACCCCTCTTAGCCCACATTCACCCCCGCCCCCAAGTCGCTCAGTGCCAGTAGATTACATAATCACCCCGCATGACCAATCCGAACCCCCTCCGTCTGCTTACTCAACGTCCTCTTCTCTCCCATCAGACGCGATAATTGAGCTCAATTGTAATTTCGAGCTCAGCAGTTCATTTTATGCTCCGCAGTGCATCCCTTCCACTCGGCCCACATTCATCCCCGCACCCAACTCGCTCAGTGCCAGTAGATTACATAATCACCCCGCATGACCAATCCGAACCCCCTGTCCGTCTGCTTACTCAACGTCCTCTTCTCTCCCATCAGACGCGATAATTGAGCTCAATTGTAATTTCGAGCTCAGCAGTTCATTTTATGCTCCGCAGTGCATCCCTTCCACTCGGCCCACATTCATCCCCGCCCCCAACTCGCTCAGTGCCAGTAGATTACATAATCACCCCGCATGACCAATCCGAACCCCCTGTCCGTCTGCTTACTCAACGTCCTCTTCTCTCCCATCAAGCGATAATTGAGCTCAATTGTAATTTCGAGCTCAGCAGTTCATTTTATGCTCCGCAGTGCATCCCTTCCACTCGGCCCACATTCATCCCCGCACCCAACTCGCTCAGTGCCAGTAGATTACATAATCACCCCGCATGACCAATCCGAACCCCCTGTCCGTCTGCTTACTCAACGTCCTCTTCTCTCCCATCAGAGCGATAATTGAGCTCAATTGTAATTTCGAGCTCAGCAGTTCATTTTATGCTCCGCAGTGCATCCCTTCCACTCGGCCCACATTCATCCCCGCCCCCAACTCGCTCAGTGCCAGTAGATTACATAATCACCCCGCATGACCAATCCGAACCCCCTGTCCGTCTGCTTACTCAACGTCCTCTTCTCTCCCATCAGACGCGATAATTGAGCTCAATTGTAATTTCGAGTTCAGTAGTTCATTTTATGCCTCTCGCACAGTTCCCCTTCAACTGAACGCGCGCCGAGCTTCCCATAATAATCATACCACGCTGCCAATTCCCATACATGCCACCATAGTACACCAGCCCCCATAATCGACCACACCCCAATGCCGCACACGCCCGCGTCAACTGTGAAGGAACAAGACTCGCCTCAACACCCGTCGATTTGTCCCAGCGGAACTCCGCATGCATTCCAACGCGAGAACTCAGCCCTATCTAACTGCCTGCCACAAAACATATTTCAGAACCCACAGTTGCTCACGTCCCCATAATTCAGCTGCGCCCAGATTACAGCGGCAAAGTTTAGATGAGCAGCGACCTAGACAAACAGCCAACCACTTTCACGTCCGAGTCCCCGCCCCCGCAAACCCCCCAATGTATTCCTGTCCAACCACGATCTCCCACATCACCCGGCCCTGAAGATCACGTGCCATTTCTCAGCACACAGCGTCCTTACATCTCACCGCCATGGTCAACCCCAACACTTCAAACCCCCCTTCCACCGCTTCCACCTCCACTCTCGCAACGCTCCTCCAACGCCTCGACAGACCGTACATATTCAATGCCCGCTGCCCCTGGCTTAACCAGGATACTGCCGACAACAAGCTCGAACCAGAAGCAATCGTCCCCGCGTTAAGAAAGGTTCCCCAGTTTCCTTAATTCCCAACAACCCCTCACACCGCGCCCAGATCATCCCAGACCAAGCGGAAACCTTTACAAACAGCATTATCTCCGGGAATACCGATGCCCTTCGCGTATTCTTTTCCAAGACCCCCACCGCCCGCACCCCCACCCTTGACTACTTGCGCATCACGCAAACGCCAAACCCCCAGCCACCCACCGCCGATGTCAAGTCGGTTGTCCCGGCCTTGGTCCTCCCATTCATCGTCTTCGACACTCTCTTGTTCGTCGCGGACCCCCATCA